>VZTA01023522.1:0-67641 GCA_013398855.1 Mohoua ochrocephala | reverse complement strand
CTCAGCTCCTGCCCTGCCACTCTCCAGTGCTCCCTGCCCAGACCCTCACACCCAGCCTGGTTTCAGACTCCAGGCAACTCTTTTAAATAGATTTGTCACACAGCAGGTAAAAGTTCACTTCAAAAATGTCATTTGATATATATATATATATATATATATATATAATGCTCCAAGAAACCTTTCCCATCTCCACCAAAGACCTTCCCAACTTCTCCTCAAGACTTCTCCTCATATAATTGTGTATGACTATGATTCATGGTATAACCATTCCCACTCTCCTTTGCCACTAGTCAAGTATTTCCTTCAATATTGCATTAGGAAATGGTATAGATAAAATTAATGACAGAACCTTATAGAAGAGAAAACCCCATGGCCTAATCACTTCTGCATAATTTTCACATCAATATCTTTTGGAAACCTGGAACTTACCAAAGCTTAGGAAATGAAATATTTTTTTAATAATAAGTCAATATAAAAATATGAAATTTAGACCCTCCCCCCCCAAATTGTCTGCTAACATGAAGGTAAAAAGATGTAACTCTTTAATATTATAAAAATGGAAATGTAGGGTTCTGGAGAGGAAATGATTCAGAGGCACCAGTATATGTCCTAAAAATAGTATGTTCATTATTAAAAAGTAGGATACATTTTTAATTCTTTTAACAAGCTCATTTAAAAACACAAACAAGGTCTCCAAATTTTTTTAATCAGTGTAATTTGACTTCACTCATCTACTTATGACTTGTACTAAAAAATTGACTCACAACCTAAATACATATCCAGATTTAATGGAAAGAAATCTCACAAATACACTAAAACAAGCTGACATTTATTTTCTGTCAAATATACAAGGACATCATAATATACTTTGAGACTTTAAGTTGCTTTTAATTTGAAAAGGGATTGTTCTGCACTTTCAGTTCTGTTTATAATCTAGTGAAAAACTGATTTTTATTTAGCAGAACAAGTTCTGAATGTGGATACATGTGGATACATGTTCTGAATGTGGATAGAATTAGCACAAGGAAGGAAGTTGAGCATTAACAGCCTTTGAGTAAATGAAAAAACAAATTGTACTTCTGGAGAAAGAACAATTCTGCAAACTTACTTGCACTTTTAAAAACTTTCAGATTTTATTTATTAATTTACCTTTCTTTTTCCTCAATATAATGCTTGTGGGATCTCTACTCATGTCGATATTATAATTCTGTGCACATACACCTCTGAATATAAAATATAAAGCCATTTGTTTGCATGCGCATCTTGAAAAACACTGGTATTTTCACCCCAGAACAATACCTATTGTGGGATAATCTTTAGTATTTAGCCTTAATATACACTTCATTATATCCAGAACCCTGGATTACATTAGTTTGATCTTAACTAGGAATCGATTGAAGTTAGACTGCCCCTGCTGGTTTTCATGTTAAATTACCTTTTCTGGGTAGTCTAAAGGAATATTTAAGTACCTTTTCAAGTCTGGAGAAATTTTCACGTTGGAATAAAGAAAAACATAATGCATTCACGTTTAGAAGGAATTTTCCATGGAAGTCCTGTGCAAACATGTATATTTTGCCAAAATTTACTTTTAAACAAGAATAAATTTCTGGAATTAGCAGTATACTCTATTTTTACATTGGAAAAAAAAAATCTCTTACAAGTTCAAATATTTTTGTTTGAATATGTAAGATGAAAAGGTGGAAAAATTAGAGAATTTAGTGCTGTTGAAACAAAACTTTTCTCACCATTATTTTGAGATTCTTTCTTACTGAAGTGTTTCAAATTTCTCATTTCCAATTCAACTCAGACTAGTCCAAAAGTCAAAGTCTCTCAGTTATATATGCAACAGAACTTTCTTACTCTTAACGACTGTAATCCCAGCGCAAAGGCTTTTTAAGAGTTTCCAAGTGTGAAAGAAGATAAATACACCCCAGATGTCCAGCTGTAATTTTTCATAGCTAAGAGACTCACATTTTCAGTCCTGTTCAGTGGAAGAGTAGGAGAAAGATCTTTGGCTGTGAGATTACTGACACATTTTCCAGATCAAGGTAACTGATCTGGTTATTGGAAGGTTGAGAGGGGATCTCATTAATGCATATAAATATCTCAAAGGTGGGTGCCAAGAGGATGATGACAGATTCTCCTCAGTGGTGCCCAGCAACAGGACAAGGAGCCATGGCCACAAACTAAAACACAAGAAGTTTCACCTCAACATGAGGAAGGACTTCTTTCCATTGAGGGTGGCAGAGCACTGGAACAGGCTGCCCAAGAGAGTTTATGGAGTCTCCCTCTCTGGAGACATTCCCAACCCACCTGGACACACCCCTGTGTCACCTGCTCCAGGTGGCCCTGTCTTGGCAGGGGGTTTAGATCATCTCTGGAGGTCCCTTACAACCCTAATGATTCTGTGATTCTGTGATTATGTAATTTGGACAGTTTTTGAAATTTTTTGATAGCCTTGAAGTGTGATTATGATTTCTTCTTATTTTACATCTGCTTTCACAGCTCTTTGTTCAGTATTGAAAAAAATATATAATAATATAAAATTAATAAATTTAAAATCTGTTGGTTTTTAGTTGTGGCTGACGGAGATATTGAAGTTTTAGAGAAATAAGTTAAATATTGCTTGTATTCCATATTCCACAGACATATTGTAAACATGTAAACCCCCAAAATATTTTTTTTGTGGAGCAAAGATGAAAACACTTGCTAAAGTAAGTTATAGCATTCCTGCAGCAAAACTTCTTAGGCTATTTCTGATTAAGGATCATCACAGGTTTTATTCTAAACTTTAGGTGTTCCATGAAAGTTTAAGGGAACATACTGTATGAATTCCCCAGAGACACATAAAATATTTTTTTCACACTGAGTTGGTTTGAAGCAAACAATGCCTCTGCCTCAGAGACAAGTCTTGAAATGAGCATCTGTTTTCTGGTGTGATCTCAACGTGATTTTACATGTTGCTCTCTATTATTTTCTATTATTGAAAAATCTGGCACAAATTAAAGAAAAGTTATCTTCTGTTGTTTAGCAAGCTACAGAGGTCATTAAGTAATTGCTACTATGACTTTTTCATGAACTTTTAACCAATTTATATCAGTGAAACTGTGGTTATGTGCCCTTGAAACTGACAGGTTGGACAGTCAGGGTGGTGGGGGGTGGGCATCAGTTGAATCAGTCAGTGGAAGCAGAGAGAAATATTCTCTGGATAAAATCAGTGTACAGGGAGAAGAAAAACATCCAGGTGTTTGGGAAAGAGATTGGCCCAACAGCAGGGCATGGAAGGTCATTGTTTGAGCTTGTTCCTTCAAAAGACTTTGTGGGAGTGAGAACTGAGACCGCTCTTTCAAGTGGGGAGCTGACCGGATAACAGAGATGAAAGAACTGACTTCCCTAAGAGCAAAAGAGACACTGGAGTGAAAAAAACCTATCTCCTAGTGGAGGAGAGTTCCAAAAGTGACAGTTGAAAGGGAGAGACTTCACAGAAATGACCAGCAAGAAAGAAAGACCCAGTGACTGCAGCATGACAATAGAGGGATGGTGAAGGCGGAAACTGCATAAGTGATGTGAGGCATCGTGGAAAATGAGATGTGGGAGACTGAGAAGCAGGCTAAAAAGCTGCAGTGTTTGAAACTGAGAAGTAAAGAGAAAAAAAGATCTGAATACAAAGGGTTATCAAAGAGGCAGCTGTCCATTAAAATCCTATGGCAGCTCAGACAAGCCAGTTTAAAAACTTGAGATGTTAGAGTAATTTTGTATATGTATTATTCATAAATTAAAACTGTTTCATTGGAAGCTTGTCACTGATGTTCGTGAAAAGAGTAATAATGCTTTTAGACCTGAAACACACAGTTAGAGGTGCTTTCTTTGATCCTTGGGCAAAAAAATGCACGAAAGAATTGCACAGTACAGTGCGTTAAGGGCTATTTTCAATGCCGTAGAGTAATCCTAATCCCAAACAGAATCAACAGAAAGGACAGAATAACCCCTTTCTGTAGTAAGCATCAAGCAGTGAGCTTAATTCAGTGAGACATACTTGCCTTGCCCAGCACAACACAAGCAGTCTCTGTGGATGGCTGGGGGATTCTAGCAGTGCTGAAGCCAATGGGTGTTTCCCGCAGCAGAAGCAGGTAGCCAGGGACTGGCCGCAGGTTACAGGGACTTCAACAGCCCCTCGACCAAGCCCTCAGCCATAGGGAGCACCAGAATGAAGGAAAAAACCTAAGATCAGAGGGGCAGTACAGATGAGAGGAGGATTATGATGTCCCAAAGTGGTAGGAAGTTTGTATAGATAAAAGAAGAGGATGTGAAGAAAAAAAACTGCTCTCTAGTTTTTCAGCTCTTGGTTTTTCTTCCAATCTCAGCAACAGTTTTTTTTCTTTCCCAGTGTTCTCTGTATGCCAAATTTCTTCAATTTTTCAGGTTTTTTTAGATAGGTACATCAGTCCTTGCATTAAGTGGATTCCTAGGTAGTCTGAAAAACACTCATAGTTACAAGGTTTTCAATCTTAATGAATTCTATTTGACAAGGTTAATTAGAATTAGCATGCTTCTATAATATACTTACATTAAATACATAGGTTTCATAGAGAATTTAAAGGATGTAGAATAAAAATCTTTTATTCAATGTATAATGTATTTTTAAGATGATGGAAAAACTTTCAGTTCTCTCCACTTCTTCTGACAGCTTGTGTTCACAACTGGGATGACTCAAAGAAACGACATTTGTGCTGAGCTGACTTTCTGAAGTTGATGCATTGCTCCAGGATGAGTGTTACTGTTACTGTGTGACTGACTTCTTCCTGTTATAGTATAACTACAGTTAGACCTATCTAGAATAATTTCTATGTAAATAATTTATGCAACTGCTTGCAACAAGATGACTCAGGGTTGCACTGATAAGTATATATGATAAGGAACTTCAGTGACTTCGAATGTAAAACCAGATTCTCTCAAACTCATAAAAAATACCTTAAAAAGTCAAGCCCCAGGGAAATGATGAATGGTTTTTCACCAATTTTTCGTCATTCTGCTCTGCTGCTGGGGATGATAAGCATAGTAATAGAATAGGCCACGACAGACAAAGTCTTTTAGTGCTAATTTGCAAATGCCATTTATGGCAGCTTCTTCCTCAGAACACTCTCTTCCTAGGTTTTCAATGTGGGGGCATATGAAAACACAGTTGTATTTTTAATTTTCTTAAAGGAAAGATTAAATAGATGCCCTCAAGCACCATTTGCCACGCACCAACATAGCCAAAGCCATAAGCCATTTCGTTCATCATTTGTCCACAAAGAATGTGAGACTATTCAAGAAATCGATGTCTACATCCAGTCCTGCTGCATGTGTTAGAAATTGAATGCCATGGGAGATGCAGTTATCCCCGTTTGATCCTCAAACATAGGTCAATTACATATTATCACAAACGTAATGCAATTTTTCGTACTTTGCCAGAGAGCCCAGTCCCACACCTAGTGAGTACTCCTAACTGAGAGGAAAGAGGCCACCAACCAAAAGCTTTTCCTGGCTCCTTGTTGGAATCAAACCATGCTGAGGACCTGGCACAGAATAAATGCTGAAGGAACTACCTGGCATCTGCAGTTTGGGAGTACGACTTCAGAAAAGGACTTAGAATAGAAAACTTTTGGGTTAACTTCACTTATGTGATACAACTAAAATGCACTGTCAAAATGTTGATGGATATGGCAGAGAGAAATTGTAGAAATCAGGCTGTTCCATGAGAAGCATTTTGGAAGAATATCATGAGAGAAAATTAAAGCAAAACATTTAATTCTGGTGATTATGAACTCTACCACCATAGGTAGCTGCGATGCTTCTTTTCTACTCACTTTTCTTCCATGAAGATGTACAGTCTATTTTTCTGCCAGTTGTTAAAAACTCCAGAATTGCCTTCAGAAATTTCAGTCAGAGTTTCAGTCTAAATTTCATATAAGTAAGGAAAATTAGGCTTTGGCACTGAACAGTGTGTATTAGGGAGTAGGAGGGGATAGAGTTTAAAGGATTGTTTGTCATGTGCTTGCTAATGCAGGCCTTCTTCACCTTCAGAGAATTCCTGGTTTGGTCAGCATCAGAGGTAAAACACCAAGTCAAAAGAGCAATGCATACAATTTCCTTTATTACTGACAATCTTCCAAGGAATGCCAACAAATTAACATTAGAATCGGGCAAATATCTCTATAAGTAAACTTGATAAACACAGATCTCACCACAGTGCAGATAGAATGTCTTCACAGATATGTCGTTTCGGGGATAAATTATATCACATAAAGTGCTGCACCCACTTGTTCGAGATTTTCATGGGTCTTACAATATTTTTTTAATTTATCGACACAGAAAAAAATAAATGATATTTAATAATAAACTCAGAAAGCAAGTTTGCAATTCATGGCTCACACTGGAAATCTAAGAATTATGCTTAACCAATCATCAAGCAAAGAAGCAAAAATGCACTAGATGATATATTTTGAAGATGAACAGCACAAATTTTGAATAATGAATGCTTGTAATAAACTTCTAACAGACAATCTTCAGAGTAAAAATTTCTCAGAGAAATAATACAGTGAATAATGAATACATTGGAGAAAATAAAGCCTGTATACAGACAAATATTGCACAGAAAAAGAGATATAATATAATGAACAAATAAAGAATTTGTTATGAATTATTCACCTGTATTCCTGCTTATAAAAAAGAACATACTTTCCTCTCACTTCTCCTGCCATAAGTCTCGAGTTACCTCATTGATTATATCCATTCTATTTCACAAATAAACCCAGGCTGTGTTAACTTCTGTGTCACCTGGCACCAGTGTCCCTGAGAGACCAGTGTCCTGAATTAGTCACCACCAGTTTACACTGACTGAGATTCTGGATTGTATTTCCTGTTCCCTGTCTATTCTGGTGTTCTCATTTGGGCCCACTAATGTTAATGAACTAAACCTTGTTATCCCAGTAAAGTATGAAATTATTCATATATTCATAGATGTGAGGGTTGGAAAAAACTATTACATCACCCTATCGGCTCTCCTCTGTGAAAAGAACCATAAGATTTGCTAGTTTAGGAGCTCAGAGAAATTCACAGGTACATATATATGTGTGTGTGTGCGTGTGTGTGTATATATATATTTTTTTAATATAGCCCTTAAGAAAAAAAAAATGGAGGAAAGGAAAAAACCTACTCTGTGAGTTTAAATAGTTATCCTAGGTCACAGAACTCACTGTAGGGCAGAACTGGGAATGTCTGCCATTTTTTACTGCAGTTATTAAGCTACAACATTTTTCACTGGATTTCCCAAAATCAGAGGCTGAAGGGAGAAGATTTAGTGGCGGTTCATGACCCAGAGAGCATATAGGTTCCGGAGCACAGTTTCATGTGTAACACTGGTGAAGCCTTTTTGTTTTGAGTCACTGCAACCGTTAATCTCCCTACTTTTCAACTATCTGAAAAACTGAATAACATGAAGAATGCTTTGAAGACTTTGTGTTCAAAAAGGGTTGGGGCCTACGAAAAAGGGAAAATACAGATAAAGTTAGAAAAGATGTACATATTTTATGAAAACTTCCTGAAAACTCTACTGTATAATTTGAACTTCTTGCTGCATTGTAATATTGTTGTATAATTCCATAATTGAGCATGTGAGACTCGGAGAATACTTGCATTGACAGTGAAGGATATTTAAAGACCCAGTGGGCAGTGCTATAAAGGTTTATGTTGTGAAAGTGTTTATGTATTAATAACACTTCAATTGCAAGGTATCCACCATGTGAACAGTACTGTTATAAAATGATAGATTTTCTAGAATGACACTAAATGAGAAATTCAGTGCTGACCCAAGGGGACAGATGAGACAAGCAGGTACAACATCTGTTATTTTCCAGTCATCTCTGGTTTTGCATCAAAAGATGTGTCCGCACACACCTGGAGTGTGTGCAATATCATACACACACATTCCAGTGATGCAGCTCTCAAATACCTCCATTTCTGTAACTGGGCTCTTTTTTTTTTTATATATTGTTAGTGCTGAACCAGATATGTTCCCGGAGAAGTCTGGGTTTAGAGAGCCATGTTATTTTTTGCATGTCAAATCTGCTTTGGAAAAAATATTAACTATTTCCCACCTTGTCAAGAATTAGTCATTGATACAGTGCAAATTCAAAGAAACACATTCATCTTGTCCTACTCTTGCATTTTTTAGCCGTTTATGTGCCATACCAACTACTTCCTCCTTATGAGAAGGATTAGCTCACATTAAAGCCTTGCAAGAAGCAAGCAGCTTGCAGTTCCAGAAACTGTACAGTCTAACTGATATCACATGCATTAGATAAGAAAAGAGCAACACCTATTTAGCACAGATTTACAGAGAACTTTATATTTTCTCTTTTCAGTGTGTTCTTTGTGAAGTTTTCTGGTACATTTCCTCCTTTGAAAATGAGTGTACAGTGCAGCTGGTTAATCTTAGCCAGCCTGGTGAATTCTTATTATCCAGGAAAGACATATTTTCTTAGAATTTACTAATGTTGGAAGAAGCTCACTGACTAATTTTCGGAATGAATTTGGAGTCATTGCCTAGGCTCTTCCAGCCTTATGCTTATTGCATAGTACTTTAATATGAAATAGATCCCTTATAACCCGAACATTGTAATGTAAGTGGCAAAAGGAGAATCTGTATTAAGGAACTCTTGCATTTCTGGGATGTCTGACTCTACAGCAAGCAAGAACATAGGGATATGGATCATCAAGGAAATGCTGATGTGATACCAAACCACACTTAACATCACTTATTCTGCATCATTTTACTTGATGGATATTTAGCATACTGAGTCATCACTTAATCATTTTGCCATTTTATGGCAATGGTAAGTGGTGAAACCATTACTCAAGAAATCTGCATTTATTTCGTACCCAGCATGTTCATCTAAGGTATTTGCATAATTTACAGACCATACAGCATAACTGTCTCCTGTAAGTTATTAGAAGAGCAAATTCTTTCTCTTTCAGTTTGGCAAAACTTTTGATCATCCTAATGAAATTGATAACCTCACTCTAGACTGAATGTGAGATGACAAGTACATAAAAGGAAAAGGTAATTGATTTATTTCTTGCATATTTACAGCTTATTTAGAGAAGTATGATGTAGAGGCTTATGCAGTTTATCTACATAATTAGAAATTACTATTGGATAAAAAAGTTAAGTCCTTTTTATAAATTTAATGGTCAAGATAATGGGTGGTCAAGAGAATGGTCTGATTTCCATTCCATTTCTTAAAATCCGTATTTGGTATGTAACAGAATAGCCATACAGCTCAGAACCTGTGATAGGCTTGCCCATCTTATTTATGGACAGCACAGGTCTTTCCAGTATAATTAGCTGTGTTCCTGCAGCAATCTTTCATGATTACTGTCAGGTTGATGTAGAAAAGTTAGTGATGTCCCTGTGTGCTATTATTGTCACAGAATCTCTTTAGGTTGTTCATTTGCAAAGCCCACATAATGCCATGACCTTCATGTGATAAATTGTTTCAATAGTTCTAGTACTGTTATTCTATTTGCATAATGGAGATAAAAACTTTATGCTTTTTTCTGTCATTAATATTCTTAGGATTAATTTTGCTGCTGCTGCTGGTTTTCAGTTCTCTGTGTTCACAAATATTTACTCTCCTTTTCAAAACTACGTTTCTTTCTCGCCTTCTGTTTTTATTTTTGGTACATATGGATGAAAACATAGCTGTAAAATAAAAATCAAGCTAATCACCATTGCAGGTAGGTCCATCATGATATTATAGGAAATTATTGCCAGACATCCCCGGCTATCTCAGGGAGGACATCTGTTTTGAATAATTTTGACCTTGTTATGAAGAATAACACATTTCGTGTGGACAAACATGCAATCTTTCCAATGTTTCTGATAAATGCAATTAGAGGGGGTTTTGTTTTGTTTTTTCTAGTATACTTTTTCTAGTAAAAAATTACTCTGTTCACTTAATATTACTTTTTAGAGTGGATTTCTTCTATTCTCCCACCATTCTCAAGATGTCGCATGTTTAGTACCCCCAACTTTATCTTCATACAAACACGTTCTTAACTTTTAGGAGCGGACTGGATAAAACAAGTGCAAGAAGTAAAGTGCTGAATATATTTTTTTAACATTCTTGCCTGGATTTACCAGGACTGAGCATCACTTGGAAAGTTCTGTGCAAAGCTATGCAAGTCACTCTAACTGCTATTTTTATTCTAAGGACTTTGATTTCTCACTTGCGTTAGAATTAAGTGATAAATACCAAATTATTAGACACGTATGCAACAACGGCCTTCCAAAGACAGAATTAACCCTAAAAAAGAGCAGACTTTAGATGTTGGAATGCTTTATCCTGAGTTGTGCAGGCTTCCCTAACATGCTCAGTGATGTTTGACATCTTGGATGACTCAGGAATGACCTGGTCTGATGGGGAAATCTGGATATAGACATCGAATTACTGAAAATATTATTTCCCACTCTAAAAGAAAGCAGAAAGGTTCATAGGTAGTAGACTGAATGTAGATTTGCGTGTGAATGAATGCAGATGCACAAATGTGGGTGGGTGGCTGGCTGTGGGTATGAAGTACAAAGACAGCACAAGAGTTTGCAAGTAACCCCCAAGTCTGGATCTCCATGAAAGAAGAAACGTAAAGTGCTTTATTACATTTTTTTACTTTCTAAAATTACTCTAATGTATACATTTTACCATTCTGGTTGTTAAGATTTCAAATACAGCTTGTCTACTTTTGAATTAGCAGCTTTATTATTTGAATTTTTTTTTTACCCTTAAACAGGGTGATACACTCAAGATCATAGTTTATTCTCTTTAAATGAATTTATAGAGGCAAAAGTCATTAGGGCATATTAGTGTAAGGAAAATTATTTTTAAAGCTAGATTTACGTAAAGGTATCAAATGATAACTGCTACATTCCCAAGGAAGGGAGGGGAAGGTACCCCCCAGTATAACAGAGGCTTTCCTTGCAGCTGCTGGTTCTCAGTGCAGGGAGGAAACATACCTGGAAAAAGTTACGCATATGAGATCTTCTTTAAAGTGGTTTAGAAAATGGGCGTTATCAGGACCTACCAGGTAGCAGATAATGTGTTCTGGGATGTTGGCTGACCTCTGTAACCCCTCTTTCCCTTCTCAGGAACAGAGTGACAGCAAGAAGGAGTCAAGCTTGTGGTGGCACCAAGGGTATGGAGCAGAAAACTCTAGGGAATAAAACGAAAGAAGGCAAAGCCAAAGTTGAGGAGACAAAGAGGTAGAAAATGGAGGAAAATATAGATTAAATGGAGGAAAATGTACGTTTCAGTCATTCAGTGGCTTTAAGGTTTTACCACGATAGCTGCTGCTTAACACCCTTAAGCAGCTTGTGACAACAGGCAACCCTTCCCACTCCTCCTACCACGGACACATTTTTCCTTTCTTTTTCCCAATCTTCTTTTGTCTTGTCCATTTAATTTAAGAATTTTTTGATCTGCAGATCTGTGTGTCAATAAATGGTTGTGGAAAGTTCATTGTGACAGCAGGATGACCTGGGTGAGGGATATTGCAGTATACATAATAAGAGGTAACATCAAATCAACGTTCACAATTTTTTATTTTTTATTGGGTAAAGGTCCCTCTAGTTCCAAAATTGTCAGTGTTCTGTGCACGGCTCCATCACTTTTATTTCTTAACATTCATTACATTAGAGCTAAATAAAAGTCTAGAAGTGATGAAAATAGACCAGCAGTTGTTTAAATTAAACAATGAATCCCACAACATCATAAACTTCCTTCATTAATAATTTTATAGCCCGTCACTAGACAATTTGTTGCATTTTGATATAGTCTGTGTGAAGCAATGTAACTAATTTTTAGCATAATTAATAACTCCCATTTCACTAAAAGTTAGTTTAAATTTTGTCTTGGCTTAATGTTTTGAGCAAAGAAAATTTTGTACGTGAATGGGCACTCTACTTGTTTGGAGCAGAACTTCTTAGATTTCATGTTAGAGATATAAACTTACAGAATTGCCAGAAGAATAAAAATGGCAAAGTATGCTGCATAACAGTAGTTGCAGAATATTTAAAATATGTACTATAAATCCAAGAAAAAAATTGACAATTCAGATCAATTTCATTTGCATTTAGAGATAATCAGTTCCAAGAATGAAATGTTACTTGATCAGGTAATGGCTTCATTAACAGCAGTTAATCACATACTACTTTCACCTAATTTTCAGAACTTGGAATTAGTTATTCAAATTATAGCAATTAAAATATCTCAGTCAAGGACTTGATTCATTTGAGAAAAATACTTATGCAAACTCACCATAGATTTATCGATCATTTCTAAGAGCCAGAATGTGAGCTGAATATCTAATTCTAAGAGAAAAAATGTGGTATTAACTAGATAAATATAGGATTCTGCATGTAGAATAAATAGAGACATGAACAAAATAGGGGTTGTTCTTTTATTAATAGGAAGCTTAAGTCTGGAATTTTACTGTCTCTTCATTATTGTGGAAAAATTAGAATTTCCTGGTTTTATGAACACAAATAACATATTAGAGCTACTAGCAAATTTGTTTGAGTTATAGCTCTTAGAAAGCAGTGATCTTTGGAAACAGATTTTAAAAAGTAATTAACAATCACAACAAAAAACCCTCCTCACAGCTTTCCTGTTCTGTGTCCTGGATGCAATCCAGTGGAAAAAGTAGTCCATTTGCCATTTAGGCATAGCATGAATAAGGAGAGAAAGTGAATAAAGAAAAGTTGTGATTTCCCAAAGTGTCACGTGATTTCTGAATATTGTGATTTTGAGTGCTTCATATAGTATTATATTTTAATCACTGTATCTTCAGAAATAATATTCCAGTGTGTTGGGTGGCAGGATGTAAAATAACTGTTAGTTCTATGCCTTGAGGATTTTCAAGGGTGGAACAGGTGAGCTGTACCATGTGTCTCATGTGCAACCAAAATAGTTCCACTGGCTGTGTCCAACGCATAGTCCTCTGTTGAGCAGGGAGCACCTGACACATGCTCATATAATGTCCTAGCAGTTTAAATTTCTGAATGGTGCTGACTGACGACTTTCAACGTACATCTAGATAAATAGATTTTTTTTTTTTTCTTTTCTCTCTCAAGAACAAAATCGTAAGGTAAAATAGGTCTCAGGTACACCATGAGGAATTCAGTACCAGAAATGCAGCAGTCTAGTTTTGTTCAAAATTTATTCATAGTATCCTGAGAGCTGCTTAAAATATTTTTGCTATTCAATAAATATTTTTTATACAAATAGAACAGTTTATGTCTGAAAATTACCTGAAATCACTGGTACCTGCCTTTCCACATTTTACATAAATAGATCAAATTCTTAAAACGCCCTGAATCTTCCCCAGTCTCCAGCATGGGATTGAAAGGCAGTAAAAGAAGAATGGGATGCAAAGCTCCTACCTGGTCTATGGTCAGCATTTCTGTGCCTCCTACTTTGCCCAGCCAAGGAAACCTGTGCAGATAACACATGAGATGCAGTTTCTCTTTCTGATAAGGTAAAGATGTTTAATATGGACTCATCTGATCCTAATCATCCCAGGGAATACAACTGTGTTTCCCTTCTCCATTCATCCCACAGTTTACAAAAGAAGTTAGGCCGAAGGGATGTCTTAGAACTTTTCTAATGATTAATACAAAGTATAATTAAACTGCTGCAGTAATTCAAATTAAAGAAAACCGTGTAAAAACAAAACTGCCATAGCATTTTAACTGGTTGAAGGTGCTTTCTCAGTCTTGCACCCATGGTCAGTTTGCTAGGAATGAGTCAAGTCAGGTCTTTTCACTGCTCCTTACCAGTGGCTTTTGTATCAAGAGAGGAAAAGTACAGTTGATTTTTAAAAAGAGGTCATGATTACTCTCCTAATTAGCATAATGAACAGCTGTTTAATAATTAATACACTACTTAAGTTCTATTAGTGAAAGCATGCGGTGCCCATGCTCGGTGAAATTTGAAAGCACAATGAAATCAGGAAATATTCCCATTTGTCGTCCTTTCCATGGACCTTTACTTTTCTTAACACACGTGTTTGAGCTGACTTTCTGTCTGAGATAAAAGACCACAATGCGCTTGGTCTCAAAAACCCCAGGTTCAAAAAGTGTTCACTGATTACTCCTCAGTTAATCTCAAGTTTCATGTAGTGGTGAATTCATAAATACTTTGGGTATTCTTAATGACTTACAGTAAATGTACCAAGACCTTACTGTAGTCTATTTTTTAAACATTTCTTACAATATTATTCAGCCATTAAAAAAATCTCATTTTAATACATGTATAAAAAAATTGCCACGAATTGCTATAACTACTATACTTTTGGATCAGAATATTCAAATTAGGAAGACCAAAAAATGTAAAAGAGGAATATGTTTTGTTCATGTTTCTATAATGTATTAATTACTTATAAAGCTTTGAAAAACTGCAGTTAAGCTGACTCAAGAAGCATACATTTCCAGTTTGCTTTCTGTCTGATACAGCTGTGAAAGAATTGCCATTCATCTGTTTCAGCCCTTTTACCTCAGAGATAAAACCCTGGTTTTGTTGGTCTGCTCACAACATCTTATCCAGAGCATAATTTAAATCCCTTGGGTTTGGGATACACATCATGTATTTTTTTATTTCCTTAAAAATAGTTGAAAATCATGGTTCCTACAATTCTGGAGTTCCATGCAACAGAGGTCTTAAGGTCACTATCTTCTGGAAGAAAAGAAAAAAAAAGAAAAACAAAAGGAAGTTGAGAAACATGCTATTTATCTTTCAGTATCACTCCTTGTGGTAAAGAGATTTGTTCAGACATACAAATCCTCTGTGGAATTACTCTGCTTCTTGTACAGCAAGTATTCATTTTAACTGAGCTCCAGGTCAAAAATTCTATGTGCTATACAAAGGAAACTTTTCCTACTCATATCCTAACAAGTGCCGAACCCCCTTTAGCCTTCCTGTGCACCTTAGTGGCACTTTCTAGCTGTTACCAAATGCAGGATACGACTGTTGCATTTCTGAGGATGACATTCATTTAGACATCCTTTTTCTTTTCAGTTCCCTGCATTTTGAAGGCTTTCCAGAGTTTTGAATGCTGCTTTTGTTATTCTAGATATCACACAACTGTCCTTTTTTGAGATGATTTCTCCGAAATTGTAGTATCGACGTTTTCACTGTGTTCAATATTGGGTACACCTTGATTGCTTTGTTAATCTTACCATAAAAAATCAATACTCATATTGATGTTGCTAAGGTACCGAGGGTTTTTAAGAACATTCATCTTTAGTGTATTGTGTACTTTACATCTTAGAGAAATCTTGCAAATATCTGACTCGGTCCAACAGTGGTTTATGTTTCATTTCTTTCTTTTCTACTCGTTTTGATGCTTTTTATTTTTTGAGGGCTTTGCTTTTAAATGTGCTGAAAGAGCTGCTGGATTCACAGAAAGCAAGAGACAGGAGTAAATAAGTTCTTATATTACTTAAAAATTTCATAAACATAATACAGGTGGGGATAGATGGAAAGTTAAAGAGCATTTACAATTTGCAAAAAGTTTCTCCTGACATATTTTCCCATGCCTTGATATTTTGGAGGTAGTTACAGTATTCTTTTTAACAAAAGGAAAATATTGCCCCTCAACCTTCCCTCTAAGCAGTTTCTGACACTTTAAATGTAAAATTACCACTGCTCCTACTGCTGTTGAACAATGACAATCTTAACTTCCTTGGAAGCATGATGAGACAGTAAACAAAGACAGTTTTGTTCCCAGCAATCAATTTTTCAGAAAGCTGAACATGAAGAAAATCTGTCTCCTAAAAAGCAAAAAAGTTGCTACTACAGCACCTACAGTAAATGTCATAATTTCCAAATTCTAACTTTACAAATTGAGCGTGCTTTATAAATGTATCATTAAATGACAAAACCTGCTGCTTGTCTCACCATCCTGGGCAGGATAGATAATAGATGACAAAGAATATGAAAGTTTTGCCTCAGAGCACATTTATTTATTCAAAATGTTTTTCTCTGGGGGTGGCCTCGTGCGAGCAGTCTCATTTCTGTTAACAACCTGGTGGGGCACTACTCATGCGGTGCTACTGAGATGCGCTCGGTACACTTGGGAACAGCGAATCCTCAGTGTCTGGGAACAAAGGCAGACATTTCCAGACACATTTTTTAATTTATTTTATTCTGAAAAGCTAATGGGTGAAACATTTCCTAAATCTAAACAAGAAGTGTATTACAGATCAGGAATTATTTTCCCATCTAACTGATAACATCTGCAGTCTGGATGTTTACCTTTGAGCCTAAAAAGCAGCGATTATTAGTGAGTGGAAAGAATATATTTACTCCACAAGACTTGGAAGTCAGCCCCTCCTGTGCTAGCACCCCGAGGTACAGCATCTGCTCCTGCAATAAAGGCCCAGCTGCAGCTGAAGGGCTGTGCAGCCCACCCTGCCCACCACTGCTGCAACTTCAGTGTCTAACCTGTCGGACAAAACAAGTTTCAATGCTTTACTGGAACATCTTCCTTGAAAATGTGTTTTATCCAAGTCATGCTTTAGCTAAGTCCAGCTTACTGGTGTTCAACAGAGGAGTAGTAAAATGTGAGTTAAGGGCCTGTGATATGCAGTAACTCATAAGATGTACCCTTGAGCAGCAGGAACCCGTGAAGATAATTCATCTCCTCCTGTCAGGCTTCAGATACTTTTCAGTTGCTGAACAGGATTCTGTTCTTCAGAAAGTTATGATCTGTTTCATACAACTTTTTACTCCTTCAGACTTTCCATTGTTTTAGGCAGTTAGTTTTATGGCTTACAGTGTCTTTCTGAAGGTCACCAAGTCTATATTTTCATTGGAGTCCATGCAACATGGGAGAGACCCTCTCTTCTGCAGGCAGCTTGTTGTATCTGCAAAACATTACCCAAATACAGTAATTAAGGAGGGATTTTGTATCTCCGTGGAGAGCATTCAGCTGACTGTTTGCCCAGCATACCCCTCACAAGTATTATCTTCAGTTTAACCCAGGGAACGTTTTGCTCTTTTGTAGGATTCACCATCAGTTCGAAAGCATATTTTTAAAATAAATAAATAAAAAATCAAAATAGTTTCCAGACACACAAGGAGAAGAGAAATTAATATATTTACTCTATGATTTTAAAATTTCACAGGTCTGACTGCTTTCTGGTGTTGATGCCTTAGGTTTTAACTTTTATATTTTTCAAATCCTGTGCTGCCTGGTGTGTGACTGAAGTTTCTTGTGGCCTGTGAGCTGCTGTTCTCTCACACTGGTTAGACATGACAAACCTCTGCAGGCTTCCACTCCAAGGACACCAGGCCCAAAATGTGTCAACTAAATGCCTCTAAAGGGGGGCAAACTTGGGGTAATTCCATCATGAAACTGAGGTTATAATTGGAGAACTAACCCTGATATGCAAATGAACCAAACTTATAAAAGTGCGAAGAACCCGTGACCCAGGGCCCATCTTGGGTGTCCATCTTGGGTGTAGCCTTTGGACTGCCCAGGGTGTACCTTTGAAGGCCCTTCAAATAAATACCTCCTTTTATTCCCTTATTCTTGTCTAGTCTCCGTGTTTTAGGTGGCCTCTTAAAGCATCAGTGTCAGGTGTACAAAATCCAGTCTTTTAAAAATTACATTTACAATGTTCTTTCAAAATAAATCCACTACAGATTTCTATTAATTAAAATTAGTACACAGAAACTACAAACAGTCATCTGTTTATATGAATGAATTTAGACACAGTTCAATGTTTCTACTACAGAGATTGAAGTCTCCTCTTCAGTGCCAACACATAAAAAGACTAGATTTTATTAATTCCTGCAACTTGAAACACACACCAACTATTCCAACACCCCATTGGAATTCAAAACTCCTGGCACAACTACCTTGAAGGTGTAAATTTGGCCTGAAGCTTTCGATTGGAATTGAGATTTAAATCAGGAACTAGTCCTATGACTCTATGTATGGAGTAGGTTCTAGGAAGCAGAATGGGTTTTGCTTCGAGTTCCATTTTGTAGGAGCTAATTTTTCAGGCTTAATACAGCTAGAAAAAAATAAGGTTGAAACTGCCATGAATAAATGATTACTTTTAGAAATAAGAAATTCTTTGGAGAGCAATATCAAGAACTGCATTGTAGCACACGATTATGAAGTATGGGAAGCTGTTTTGCTGGAGAAGCTTTACATGGCAGTCTCTGGTTTGACTTTGGAGCGAAGTCATGCCAGCTTTAGTTAAGCAGCCCTAAAGTTTAGTATCAGTCCAACTGCAGCAGCATAAGTGATAAAATATACAATACATCTTCCTGTCGCCCCTTTAGGATGAAGCTAAGTACTCTAGAGCTCCTCAGCTTGGGAAAGGGCCAGCAGAAGGGACAGAGAATGGGCCTGTGAATAATCCCTTTCTTATGAGACAACTGCCTGGTGGTACCCAGTGAAATGAGCAAGCTCCAGACTGGAAAGTGACACAACCTGTCCTCACAATTTACATTAAACTTGGAAATTCCCTGCTTCAGGATGTTGTGTGTTAAAATTCAGAAAACTGTTGGAAGATTCACCCATCAGAGAACATTAAACACAAAAAAAGACCAGGTGCAGCAGCACAGGGAGCCCTTAACCTTCTGCAGGGGTGTATTAGAGAAGAGATCAGCTTGTACAGGCACTGTTTCTTGTACCCCTCTCCTGGATTTTCACATCTGGCCATTGCTGAAGACAAGATACATGAAAACATCTGGGGTAAAAAGATTTGATCCAGTAATATATTCATATATGTTATTTATCCAGTTTTCTAAGCCCACAAACCAGCTTCATAACCGTACATTCAAGCCTCAGTGTCTGTCTGAAAACATACTTCTTGAAACAAAAATAGATTTTTTTTTTTTTTAAATTCTGTTGGACCACACTAAATCTGAGTTCATTCACCATGATCTCAGAGTAAATTTCTGTCATGCAATAAAATACTGAAAAATCAATTTGACTACATACAGAAGAAATAATATCCATCTGAGGAAATAGTCTAGTGTGCATGTGTGTATCAGACAGAAGCTATTTGTGAGTCTTTGGTGAAAAAAATAAAGGAGATAGCAACTTCAGGCAGCTCAACATGTAAGAAAAAAGCTTCAAATTTAAACTCAGTGCTTTTTGTCTCAGGCAATTCTTTATTAAAATTTAACTATGATTTCTCCTCCAAAATGATGTGTTTATAACAGGGTGGAGAACATATCACTTGGGCAAGCTCCATCAAGGTGATGAAATCAATATCATTAAGCCTAAAAGCTCTGACTAAAAGCCTGTACATCATAGGTGATGGGAAAGAACAGGGCTTCTAAAGAAAATAACTTAAACAAAGGAATTTGAACAGATTTCTCCAGAGATTAATGAAGGAATGGTCTCAAATACATATACTTTTTAGAGAGGTAGCATATTCCTCTCCTTCTTTTTCTTTATTTAGGGGTAAAGATGACTGAAAAAAAGTAAGGAATAATTATTTTTTAAAGGAGCATTTTAGAGAACTGCATGCTATTTTTCTTGATGTTGATTGTGTTTTTCCCTCAGTTCAACATTTCTACTGCTTTCAGTTGCAGTAAACGTCAAAATAGTTCAATGATAATAATGATTTCAATAAATCTGATACTTTTTTCCTTAAACCAATTCATAAACAAGTCTACAGTTACAACTGGAATTTACTTGGAACTTTACCTTAACAGAATCAATATTTATCAGGTTTCTGAAATTCTTCCAAGCTTATTTACGCAAGAAACTGTATTTAAATGCAAACAAAGAAAGAAACTACACTAGCTTGGGGTTTTTTTTTTCTATTAAAATAGTATAGAACGAGAATGCCAAGTGTACTAGTTTGAAAACAAATCAGTGGGAGATCGCAAGTCAGAATTACAATTTAATAGGAAAATTAAGATAAATGCAATAGTACAAGAGCACTGACAGAGTCAGGATACAACGTGACACCCTGTTAGTCAGGGTGGTGGTAGCAGTGCAGATGAAGTGGTCCTGTTGAAGCGGTGATCCTGTAGAAGGGTCTGGTCTTCACCTGAAGGTCCAGTGGGAGCTCTCGTCCTCTGGGAATCCAGTAGGTAGAGCCACTGATGCTGTTCCAAACCCCAGATTATATCCAGATGGGAATGCTGGGTTCCTCCCCCTGGGCGGAGCATCTCACAATGGGTTGATGTAATTCCATGAGTCCTGCAGTGGGTCCTTGATTGCCCTTTAAACAGAGAGAGCTCCCGGAGGGAGTTATCAGGGATGAGTCATGGTAGGAGATAACGAGCACTGCCCCACCTGCTTTAACAGCCTGTGAGGATGATAGTAGAATACACACTATTGGTTACATCTTACATTGTAACCTAGGACACCAAGAAATTTATTACTTTTCTGATACAGAATTCCTGAATAATAAGCATTCTACCATGTATCTTAAGGAACAGTATTTCTCCTAAAATTTGACTGTGTTCAGTCTTCTGTCAAATATCAGCTCATCAGAAATGCTCAGCAGACTTACAGAATTAAACAGTTTTCCGAATGAGTGAATTAGGTAAATGTAATCTAGCTTTCTGAAATCAAAATGAGGATATTTCACAGAATTAAATATATTAGAATTGTTTTCCTTTGTTTAGGACATGTTTTTAGAGGGACAAATGATCAGATAATTTGTAATCAATTACTTATTATACTTTATCATACAAGGTACATATTTTTCATATACACCAGTACCTATAAGTTCAGATGGTCTTAATTTTAAAATCTTTTAAAAAAATAAAATTAAAAGTAGTCAAGCATGTAATATATACTTTGCTAATCAATTAAACTGATAACAGCAAAGGAGACACTCTGAGATAATTTTATTGACATAATATAGGAATAATTATCTTGTGGAGAAATGCTTCAGTCTCTCGTTGACTTCAAGAATGTCAAACAAAATATCACCTGTAATTCTAAAATTCTTTCATAAAAAAGGAAAACTGAACCCCCTTTTGCAAGCTTTGAGAGAAAATGACAGTTTAGCCACAGTCTGTCTTCTTGTGCCATGCAGTATGGGACTTGGGCAAATAGTCATTCTTTTCTGCCTTCTGTCAAACTGTACCGACTGATATCTCCTCTAGTATCTCATCATCAGTCACAAAAAAGAATGTACTTCTAAAGTTCAAATCATTCCTGTTTCTGAACATTCTTAGCAGTTCTCCAAAGTAGGCAAAGAATTAACTTTGAATGGAATGATAATGGTACGAAACCATTATTGAGCGACTTAGGTAATAAGTGAGAGTAATATTATGGCACATTTTTGCTGTCTACCAGCCATATTTAGTGGTTATATTCAAATTGACTGTGAATAAAAAAATTTAGGAGTTTTACTTGAAAAAACAATTCTAAAAATATGTTGACAAACATCATTCGTGACATCTTATATAGCGGAGGTAAATAAGAAAAGTTATGTAAAAGCTACAGCAAGCTCTATATTTCACTGATGTTTGCAAAGGCCTCTCTCTCAGTTCTGGAGAGTGCAAGGTCTGCTCTAATTCAGAAGGGACTTGACTTACTGGTGAGTGCCACTTGTGCAGTCATTCCCATCACCACAAGCCACCTAGCTGTGTGAAAATAACTAGGTAATAATTACACGTACCCTTAGATCTTGGTCACTTTCTGTGTTCTTCATTGACGGTTCATATAATAATGATTATCTAGCTCTAAATCTAGAAAAGCATATGACATAAAATGTTTTCATCCCAAGAGGATAAGTGCCTAAGTGTACTCCTCCTATTTCTTTCTGGCGAGCTGGAGTTATTCTGAAAAATAGATTTTAAACTCTCATTACTCACTGAGCTTTTCCACTAGTACAGAACTCTTAATTACTCATAGACACTGATGGACCATAATTCTTTTCCATTCATGACATTTCCTTGAACAGGCATCAAGAAGAAAAACTGAGCCTTGATTTGTTTAAACAAATTCACAAATATTAAGCTGTGTGCATGATTTTATTTCACATTAAAATTCAGTGCTGTTTTAGGACAATGATACATGTGGACTTATTAGTTACTTCCAAGTTTTTAGAGTTACGTATTTTAAAGGCATGTCTCCTCTGACCAAATCCAAAATCAAAACCAGGGTTCAGTCAATATGTACATTGCACAATTTTCAAAAGTTAGCTGAAAAGGTTTTCTAATCATACTGACACTTTTAGAGCGGAAATGATGAGTACAAATAACAAAGAGATGATAAAATGGTAGGTGAAATCCCATGAAAAGGGATGTAATAAGCCTCAGAGAAAAGAAAATGCATATTTAAGAAATAAGACCTTGAGATATAATAGAGCTATGAAAACATAATTTCAGTCCTCGGTAGTCCCTTAAAAAAGAGGACGGAATTAAATTAATTAACTAAAAAAAAACCCCAAAAAATGATACCTCTGTATAAATCCAGGATGCCCTTTATCTTGAATATTGCTTTGTTTCCATAGCAGAGCTGGGAAAGTGCAGAAAAAGAAATAGGTATGTCTAAATGACTTTGTGGAAGAAGCCACTGAATTTGTTAAGACCAGAACAGTTCAGGCTGAAAAGAGAAACTGGAGGGGAATGCAGCAGAGCTTCACAGAATCATTACAGACTTTGAGAAGATGAGTAGGGACCCACTCACTGTCTCTTCCAATACACGACTTCATGGCCATCAAATAAGCAGCAACAGGCAGCTTCAAAGCGAAGCAAGGATGTCTTTTCTCGTACAGTGTGATGCCTAGCTATGAAACCTCCACGGGATGTCTTCTATAGTAAATGTACACAAGCTCAAAAACAACAGAGCACATTCAGGGAAGAAAAGTCCACTGGGGACTGCTAAATATGAAGTTATTACGTCTCATGCAAAAAGTCCCTGGAACAAAAAACACTGTAGGCTGTGGGCATAGCACTGTGCCCCGGTCATGTGCTTTTAGTTTTCCCCCTGGATCCATGGGGGAGGCACTCCCGGATGAAACTTAGCAGGAATTCTCTCCCCTCTCCTGGCTCTTGTGTACAGAAGTACTACAGAACAACTCTGCAGTTCTTTGTGGTGTCAGAAATTTGCTTTATATTCAAGACTGACAAATTAAATATCACCCGTAATTTTAAAATTCTCTAGAAAGCATCCCAACGGTCTTTGTGAAAGTGTCACAAGATCCCTGAAAAGACACCTAGCACAGTTACTGACTGCATGGCTCAAATCAGTCTACCTTCAGTGAGGTGCACATCCAGGTCTTTGTTACATTTCTAAAGTTTCTATCCCAGTTGCTAAGAGATTTACCTAAAAATTGTACCTTCAATGGATTTATATCTGGATACAATGGACACAAAGCAAACATAAACACTAATCTGGGTTTAAATTCAAAATGCAATGTAAATTAGTATAGTCCCATGTTTAGTTACATGTAAATATAGCACGACAATAACAATAAGGTTGCTCCATTTTCTCGGGGCTGAAGACTGAAACAGCAGCAAGCGTTACAGGAAAGTGAATATCAGAGAAGTGTCAGTGAGGTGAGAAAGAGGCTCTAACCATCAAACATAACTTGAAAAAAAGCACATGCGAAGAACAAAAGAGAAAATTACATTATTTTCTACTTTTCTGATTTGAACAAAGTAGAATGTAGAGGGAAGAAATGCAAGGTGAGATGAAAGAGTCAGTGTGAGGTGCAGAGTCAAGGAGCTGTTGTGCAAAGAAGCCAAAGCAGTAGTCAACGGGGCCAGCAAGAATAACTGGGTGAGTGACGAAGGGCTGGACACGGGCAAGTGAAGAAGGGCTGGAAGAAGGTAAAGGATATGGCTTACAGTCCTGGATTCTGAACAAACTGAAGAGCAGCTGAGCAAATGACATCCACTTTTTTTTTTTGGTAATAGAAATGAAAGAGATTTTGCAGTTGAACCCCAAGTAGAAGAAAATCAAAAAGGAAACCAGAGGGAGAGAATAATGAGAGGTAGGCACTCCCCAAGCCTTTTGTAGTATTGAATAAAAATATGGTATTTTCTGATAGATTTAACCTATAAGAGATCCTTTTGGGAGGCCCAGGGCTTATTTAATTTACTTATTTATATTTTTGCTTGTTTGTTTTTGGTATTGCCAGTGGATATGATACTCAGTATTCCACAGCATTTCTTTTTTATGGCATGCTTTTAACCTCAGAGGTGTGATATTTCAGCATGATGATTCTTTGCATAGTAATCCAGAGCAAGGAAAAACATACCTCTCTTCAGTTCAAACTATCAAAACAACCTTTACAGCAACATCTTGCATGCCTTGTAAAATAATAACCCTGGCTTTTCAGTCATGAAAAGAGAGCAGGTTTATATTTGATAAAGTATAGAGAATGGAACTAACAGTGGGAAAGAATTACAAATATACAGAGATGTCCCTCAACGTTGAAGACCAGTAACATTTAGAAGAAAAACTGTTGCAAAAAAAGAAACATTTGAGGGAAATATTGACTTTGGAATACAACTCCATCTTTTGCTCACTAATAAAGTATAAACAATTAGATTTGTTGACTGTTGGAAACTTAGGCACACACTGCAGACAATGCATATAGAATTAAAACTTAAGTGTAACTGTTAAATGGTTATTAAATGTTAGTTTTTAGAAATACCACAGAGTTGTTTGACATTAAAATCACAGGGGTTTTTATAAAAGAACATTTATTTTGTACGAGACACATGACTTTGTGTTAATTTGATTTTCATGAAGCATCTCTTAAAGCTGTTGTGAAAATGCAGAATCTTTAAAAAAATTGGAAAACAATGTTCTACCCAAAAATGGTTGCATGCAGCCTCTAAACTATTTCTTGACCTCGCTCTTGTACAGAATAAACCCCTTTTGGAAATCTCTGGATCAGGGAAAGTAGGATTGTTCTTTTGCCTCACTATATAGTCTAGAATTAAACCGACGTTGTTTCCCTAAAGTGTAGGAAACTTGAAGAAATAATTATGCTATCAGATAAATGAATGTAAAGGAGTGTTTAAAGCAGGAAAGAAATAATCACTGACAGTAGGTAAAAAACTTAGGAGTAGGATGAGGAAAAGGGAGCAGCTCAGAACTGGATGTTGAACAGGGACAGGCACCACAAAAAAGGTCACAGATTTGCTTTCAGAGACATTCTGGAGTAGATACATTGGTGAAATTTTTCTAAAGCAAAACCTGGATTAAGTCAGAGAGAAGCAGAGACAAAAGAAGGGCTGAAAATATGAGGTGCTGTTGAAAAGCTGGAGCTAGGGGAGAAGCCAATTTACATTATTGCAACAATTCATGGCATTGGGAAAAAAATTTGTCTGATGATGGGGGATTGGGTCTTCTTATTCAGACCAGAAAGCCTTAGTTCCATCCAAAAGATATTTGTAATTGCATCTTATCTAAACAGATACATTTCTGCCCTTTTTTTTTCTGTGGATCTTCTGCTATTGTGGTAAAATTCTGAGTACATTCTAGTGAGAGCTGAGAGGAGGTCGGAACTGGGTAGGTTCTGTGATTAGCAGTATTTGGTATCCTACAGAGGAATGTTACTGCTGTTAGTGTTGGGCTCAGAATTACATTGGGAAAACAGGGAAGATGAGAGGAAAAGAAGCCCAGGTGGACTGATGCGTCTCAGCAGAAAGAGTGGATGGTTCCTGCTGCAGCTGTGCAGGAGGAACTGGATCCCTGCAAATTATTTCAGTATCAAGGAATGAACTACAATATGCTTCGCCTGTCAGATGACGTGAAGAGCCTGTGCCAGACCAAGTGGTGCCACTGGGAAGGACCCCTCGCGGTACAACAATGGACACTTTGTTGTGAAAGCTGTATTTAAGGAACAGAAGAATGTTCTCCTAGAGCCACAAGAGGAGTGACCCTTCTTACTTGTCACTCATCCTTCTTGTTCAGTGGCATATGAGACCGTGTAGATATCAAAATACCAAACAGGAGACTAAGAAAAGGACAAAGGGGCAAGGTGCCTAGAACTACTTGCTGACTTCATCAAATATAAAAGTTTTGACGTATCCAATGATTTTATCCTTGAAATTATGTGGGATAGCAGATGGCTTGGGTTTTTATCAATAAATATCTCAGAATTCATTTCAGAGGAAAAAAAAGTAATTTAGAGAATTAGTCATGAAACTAATACAGAACCTATTCCTAATAAATTACATTGTGTTCTAACTTGGCATTGCTTGGTAAAAGAGTAATCATAATGAAAATGTACTATTTTTCAGGAGCAATGCATGTCTTTAGCTGCTTGGAATACCATTATTCTCGTCCTCCAGCTTGCAAAGTACCATTTAAAACAGTCACTGTCTCATGGTATAGTCATGACACTTTATGACCTAACCACCAGCTGCATTAAGTTGTATGAGATCATCTTGGTGAAGGACAGGGGAGGGTACATTTATATTTTACAAAGGAAGAGAACAATAAACATTTAATGACCCAAGCACAACTTTGGAGGGACTTCTGCTAGCTGTTGGAACTATTTCTATAAATGTCAGACATGTGAGCAGGATCTGAATGAAAAGCAGCTTCAGGATCTACAAAGGATTAAACTAAGAATAAACAAAGATAACAATGATTTATATTTAGATTTCTATACCAGGATTCAAGAAAAAATAGGGTGTAAGAATGAAATCTTAGATGTCGAAATTTCATTCTCGTCCTTGCAGCGCTCTGTATTTTTGTTCTTTCTTATCTCATTATAAATAAGATGCACTGCCACTCCAAAGATAGCTTTGTCTTTATAGACCGGAAAAAGAAGGAAAGCAAGTAGAAGATCAAGAAGATTACTAGATCATCAGAGCTATGGCACAGAATATTTTCAAAGAGAAGGAGCAAGGCTTTCCTGGTGCATCACTATTAGGCTGCACTGGTGCATCACTTATTTTGATATACTTAACTTCAACTTCGCAGCAACATGGATGATGAATCACTCATCCAGCATCTTAGAAAGCAAGTCTTCCTGCTGAACCAAATTATAACCGACAGGGACTTTAGCAACTCTGCTTAGTAGATTTAAGAGGCAGAGAGAGCGTGATGAAAAATGGCAACTCATCTGTAGACCGAAAGCTTCAGTGCTGTTTAATAAATCCCTCTTAGAATAAAACCTGAATTCATAGGCTTTAGTTCTGGTTATGTTTCAGAACAAAGCTTTAGAGGTACCTGGAAAAGGTAGGTGCCCATTTCTCACCTGGACACAGGGGGAAAGTGTGCAGACTTGCAGAGGCAGAATGTTCTTCTTTCAAGGCCTCTCTCTTCCAGTTCAATACCTTCCTTGCAAGTGTATCCTTTCATGGTTTGGTGTTTCTAGAACAGAAGCCTCACAATGCGCACACAGTTTGAGATTGTCAGGCATAATGACATAAAATAGTTAACCAAAAGTTAGGCTACAGTATGTCTTTCACTGTTGAGAACAAATGTCTTGCCAATGTAAGAAGTAAAACAAAATTTGAAAAACACCCCAAACAAATAATTCTGAAGCATGGAATAAAATAATCCCCCAGTGTTAAAGAATGACCAGAGCGGTTTTATCCTTTATTTCTTGAAAAGAAACAACAGTCATTGCAGGGTTAAGAATGAACAAGAAAATCTTTAGTCTTATAAGAAATCTTTTCATCATGGGTAAATATTTAAAGCAGAATCCCAATGTGATACCAATTATAGGAGAACAAATCTTACCATGCTCTATGTAGAAAACGTAATTCATTGCAGTGTAGCAACTGTGTTATAGTTAAAATTTATTTTACAATGAAATAAATGTATATTTCTTGAGTAGGTTAATTTTTACTTTTGATAATAAATGCTTTCACATCCATTACCCATGAAATCTCCATGGAGTCTAAGTCCAGTTGAGGTCATCCCATGACACTTATTTAAAACTCAACATGTATCAAATATAAATAGCGAGTAATTTTCATCGAAGCATCCCACTGGTGTCAAAGAACAGGACTTGACATCAACAGCATTGAATGCATATTAAGGATGCAGATACAGGCAACAATTCACCTTTTTTCCAGCTTAAACTTGTTCTCCTGTAAGAAGCACCAAAGGTTTTTTGTTGCCCATGTAAGACAGAGAGGTCCTTCAAGGATTGGAAGAAGCATGTTTTTGCAGTTTTTCTAAAGTTTCAAATATACCTTATTTATCAAGCTGATTGTGATAAAGCTGTTTTTAAGAGACTCACAAGCACAGCAGGGGACTGCACATTCCATGATGAATCAGATGTGTTTTTCTACTTGAGACATACCAGCTAAGTCTGTCTCAGGTAATGCCAAAAGGAAGCAGACTGGGCAGAAGCACAAAGACTCATTATTTGCTCTCCTTGCTGCTGCTCTCTGGGGAGCTCCACACTTCTATGGCTTCCCAATTGCCACAAGTGTTACTGCCCTTGTGAGACTGGATGCGGCTTCCTCTGGAGTGCCGATCCCCTAGCGACTATAAGGTCCACATGCTCTTTCCCTTTAGTTGTCTCTGCAGGTCTCCTGGCCCCTCTTGGGCACAGTTATCCATATGTACTTCTTTTGCTTTCTCCTTCTTTCCTTTACTCAGGAAGGAATTGCACAGGCACATTGCCTCTGCCTCCTGCAGTTACTTTACTGTATTCAAATCTTTTCCCTTTTTTTAGAAAAATCACAGACATCTCTTAAGTCGTCCTTAGGTAAGGACCAGAACTTACAGGATAAAAAATTGGAAACTTGTTTTCAGCAATAGAAGTCATGTTTCTCAGAGCCTTTTTTTAGTCTCTGTTTTTGCCGTTGGACATAATTTTCCCCATGTTGTTTCCCCAGACCCTACTAGAAAAGTAAGGGCAGTAAAATACACTCTGTCCTGCTCCAGAGACCTCTTCGGCAGCATTCTTAGATATTTTTCATTCTTGTATTACTTTACATTAAAATATTAAAGGCCTGTCACTGAGTTCCCTTGCATACTTTTACATCGCCTTATGTAATTTTACCATGGGAGTTGTATTCTCTGCCTCTTAGTGTTTGGTTTATTCATTATATGGTACAATTATTAGTCCTTTTCCACAGTGTGTCTAACCTGGCTGAACTTGTGACTCATTAATTAACTACTTGTCTTAAATGATTAAAATTGTATGTAACACAGCAGAACATCACCTGCTGTTTATTGATGTGTCTATGAAGCTACAGGCTTAAACAACCCTGGCCAATTTGTTCTCTAGTCTCTGTATGAAAAGATATCTCTGTTGAACTATGAATATTCTCTTGTGGCTGTTGGATATCGCACTTGGCACGATGTTGAGGAAAATTGTGCTACTCTCCAGTCAGAATCGTATAGCATAAGCTTCAGCAAAATTGTAAAAGCCTAACTAATAAAGACCTACTTTTAACAGACAAGATAAAACCAAGATATTGTAGTGTGCATGCTAAACACAAGAAAACAATGATGGAGATTTAAAAAACAAAATTCTCTTAAATCTGAAAATTATTCTGAATAAAACAAGTATCAGTTTCTTTGAAAAGAAATGTGTGCCTTTTGTGCTATATATTAGTAACTTGCACACTAAGGTAAAATAGTAACACTGGTAGACAACCAACAGCATTTCTCAACTGTGTTGCAGAAAATTTTCTAACAAACACAGTGTATTTGACTCCCAAATTCCGTTCTGTTCTGGTCAATATAAATTCATACACTTTTCTCATTCAGTATTTAGAGATCTTACATATTCAAATGCTTTGTGAGCAGAAGACATTAATTCCTTAAAATGTACTAGAAGGGAAAAAAAAGCTTTTTCTGTTTGTTTATTTTTTAATTTTCAGATGAGGGAGCAGATAAAGGCATTAAAGATTCCAGAGAATTTTTTGGTTGAACATGCTTCACAACCAGGAAGATTTGCTCCTCTTCAGTCTCACACCCTCCTTTCACAGCCATGCTGGGTGATAAAATAAAGCAATAGGTGACCAGGGCATCAGGTATTTGTGGTTCCCTGATGATGACAAATCAGGTGCAAGTTGCATGGCAGATGCCATTTCCATGCATCATAAAATTCACTTTTCACTTTCTAAGAGGATTTTTTTAAAAGCCTTTTTCATTGAAAAATGCAGTTTTTAATCTATAAATCAAATATTTCTATATTACTGGCTTATAAGATGGCTTTATTTCTCTGATATATTTCCTTTGACTTTAAAATATGCTGTTTATTTTTAATGCACAATGTCTTTCAAAAATAGAAAAGCCAACCCTGAAAAATGTTGGGATTCTTCAAAGGAAATTCAGGATACTTAATATCTTTCCAGTTACATTACAAAATTTACCCTCACTGAATAACTGATCAGACATAGAAATTTTAACAGGATAAACGTTCACCTAGACAGCAGTTAATTAGAACTTTCCATTCACGGCATTCGTTACCAATTGCGCAATAATGATCATTACAGCAACCACAAAATTCATGGCATTATGCATTCAGTTTCTATACCACACTCCTTTTGCTACAGAGAACCTAGATAGTGTTGCTAGACAGTGTTGCACCGGCTTTCAAAATGTTCTGTGTGCAAGTTAGTATATAAATTCAGTTTAAGTTTCTTCAGTTTATGAGTTCAGGAATAACACTGTGAAGTTGACTCCAATGAAAATGTGACTTCAAATGATTTATGAGTTTTCCAAAGGCTTATATGAATTCAAAACTTCACTAAATTCACACATGAATGAACCTAACTAACTACTTTATATTTGCAGAGCTCAAATAATCACTTCAATTTCACATCCTCCTTGTGTAGTATTGGAACATACGAGATCAATACTTTTTTTACTCAAAGATAAGTATTTTTTCTTCCCAGTTTTTCCAGTGAGTTCGAAAATACTGAAAGAAAGACTGTACGTGTGTAGTAGGCAAACAATCTTCAAAATTACAGTTGTAGATGGATATATGGTATACATTTTTTCCACAGTGATTTTATTTTCCTTTCTATTCTTTACTTTTATCAGTGTAACCAAGACCATGTTTACATTTACAGCTGCCAAGCTGCCAAGCAGGTGTCCCCCAGGAGAAACTTTTTAAATCACCTTCACATAGGACTTGTTGAGTACACAGCAGATTCCTAAACCTGGGACCCATTTCCTCAATTCGGGACTTGAAATTTGCATCAAGGGCTGTGGCTCAGAGATGAAGTAGCCTCCTGGGCAAGCCTGTGTGCCCTTCAGTACTTATCTGTAGGGATGGAAGGAAGTTCCACAGGAACTGAGCTGAGAGAGAAAGTGTTGAGCAAATTGAACAGTTTCTGGGCTGTGTGATTTCACCTCCATCCCCGGTTTGGAGGGAACCAAGCCCTTTGGCTTTGCCCAGGTGAATCTAAGGACGGAGGGCTTGGGCAGGTGCCCACTGCTTTTGGTTAGGAGGTGGTGGTTGATAGCCCACTGGCTCTCAGCTCCTAGTCACTGCGTGCCAGCTCAGGTGCCCAGATGATGAGTACGAACTGGGGGGTACCAGCAGGGGCTTGTGTGTTTGGCCATGTCCCCAGCCTGTGCTTAGAGCCTGGCCAAACACACGGGACAGGGACAGCTGACAAAAGGCGTTACTCTCACCTTGTTATATTTCTTATTACTTTACTCTCTTGACAGTCTTATTTTGCAGCCTACCATATCCCTGGTATTTCATTTTCCAGTTAGTCTCCAGAAGAATGCAAGCCTTATAATTTTGTGTTAGTAGGGCTCCAGTCCAGGCTACTCTTTTGTATGTGTATTGATTCATTATATTAAAAAATTTAAGTGTATTAAAAGAAGTAAACTGGTGATCTCATCTTAGTGGTTTAAAATGAAGACTAAGGAAATAAACCTTCAATCTTCTGCTGTTTTAAATTCCTAAGTTAAAAGCTACTTGATTTATTTTAAAGAGTTTAAATGACTGGTTTTTAAAACAAAACTATTCCCATTATTTTTAAACTTTTTTTCATGTTAATGTCTTAATTTCCTGAAATGTTCAACCATAAAAGATAAAAATTCACATGTGCTTTTGTTTACTTTATTTGCTAAGACTCTCAATGAAAATAACTTTGTAGTAAGTGCAGGTAGGTGCTGACATTAAAATTACCAAGCAGATGTATAAAATACAGATGGTAGAGTTAGCTCTGACTAAATTAATGGTGAGCAAACAATTTTATATATTGAGCATAGATGATAAAAGAGCAGAGGTTGTCTCTGGAGTATAAAATACTTCATTCAGAGAAGCAGGAGAAAATCCCCAATGATCTGCAGGAGGAAGGTGATCTGGTACATCATCTGATCTTTGCCCGATGTCCCATCAGTCTCAGGTAAGGTAAGACAACCAAAGAAATTCTTTCCAGGTGCCTGTGCAAAGTGGTTGCGTAAAGACTCGTAGGGCTTCTCGTGTTATGCAGATGGAAGAGAATTTTGGGATTCCATAAAATTTATTTTGAGATGTCTTAAGGATATTGTGGAAATTTGCAATGAGATGTTTAGGAAAGGGACCAAAGGCAGTGCAAGGGAGGGAGCAATGTGAATCAGGGAAAAGCAAGGGAAGGAAAAGAGAGGGGAAAAGGTATAAAAGTGGCCAGTCAAGTGTATGTGAGTCAGCACATTTGCCTGACTGAGGACCCTGCTTGATGTTCTCAGTAAACCCTCTTTGTCACTGTGTGTATTTTGTGGGTGTGTGGGGGTGCAGGAAGGGAGGCTGAAGTGGCAATGTGTCAGAGGAGCACACGGGACTAGGTGCCAGTAGCTGTGGGAGAGTGCAGCTACGCAAGAGGGACAGGAGGGAGCCCCTGTGTCCGTGGCAGTTGTAGGGGCAGTTTGTGTTTGTGTGGGTGCACTTCTTTCTGCCTTGGTGGAGCTCTTGGTCACCTGACGCTTTTGGGAATTGTCTGGACCTGCCTCAGCCTCTATGGAAAACACACCATGGAATCCAGCGTCTTCTAGCAGTTAGCAGGCAGGTTTTTGAAAAAAAACTCCCAATCTAATAAGAACTACAACTGAACAAAGCTTTTGTGATAACACTAAATATACATAGGATTGTATATTGTCATACCCACCAGTAATACTTGATTTATCATCCTTGTTAATGTTTTCACTTCCTTATTATGCCAAGATTGTAAAAATACAAGAGAGCTAACCTGTGCTAGGTCTGATTTTACAAATTTAGTGCTCAACATAACCTCTAAAAGCTATAATCCCAACAACAACATTAATCGGGACATTTTTCTCATCTTTTTCAAGGCTGCCATTTAGTGTAGTCTGCATATTCCTCATCCTTCCAAACACATGTCTGCAGCTACATTAAGCTGCTTGCTTTGTTGTTTGCATGATTTGTCCACATGCCCAGCCCTGCATAGCCAGGCCATTTTGATCATTCCTAATTGAAGTATCTGAAAGTTATTGACTGTTTTCCATTTGTGCAGTCTTTTATGTCCAAAATGTAAAAAGGACAGCCCATAATGAGTTTCATAGGAATGACTGCCAAAGAAGCAGTTCACACATATTATGAGCGGCGGTATCCAACTGTGCCATCTGCACCATACCCCTCTCCATGCACCCAACCTGTAAGTGGTCATTTACATACTTTATATTATGTCCTTTTGACGATAATGAGATATCTAAAGCATGTTCTTTATGAGCCTAGCACTATTATTTTTGTTCATATTAAGCAACATGTTATTTAAATTTCTCTATTGACATCTGCAAGACTTCCAGTGAACAAAGTACCAAACAAATGTCTAAGTCTAGCTCTTTGGGAATGTTTCAGTTTAGTTACATCTATCCTCCCATGGAAAGAGCTTAAGGGAGGGCCTGGGCAGCAGTGGGAATGATGGGTGTCCTGCACTGGAGCTGTGATTCTGCAGGAATATATAAAGGAAATGGAAAGACTAGAGTCTACATTTATTCCTTACTAGTGCTGAAAGTTATTCTTTAGTTCAGTCACAGATTGTTGCCTGTGGTCAGAGGAATAGTGCCTTTGCTTTAGAGGCACACAAAGTGCTAAGGTTACTGTGCCAGGTCTAAACCACTAATATGATATCTTGCCATCACTAAAGGAAGAATTAAATCAATCAACATAAACAATGTCCTTGACTACTATAAAAAAATCTGTAAGTGCATAGCTAGAGAGTATTTGAGATTATGAAAGTCAACTCACTGCAGGAGAACAATTGCCTAATGTCCTGCTGGGGATGGGAACGTATCTTATACATGCCATTATTTTTACAAAGGTAACATACAAAGCAGTATTATTAATAAAACACCTGCCTTCTGCTCTTTATTTTCATTCTAATGGTGGTGCACCTGTTCAAAAGATTTCACAAGTTCTTCCAAAATGTGCCTTTATCTTTGTATGAAGCTGCTGTGATATTTATGACTCTCTCCAACAAAGTTTGTTTTTGCATCCTCTGTGGCATCTGAAAGGCTTAAAGGCAGACAACCAGCACAACTTCAAAGACCAAAAGAGGAGAGGAATGATAAGAATTCCACTCTCAGATGTGGATATGAAAGGAACATTTTTCCTGCTCTCATGCCTAGAAAGATAAGGAGCAAGATTATCATCATAGGTACTTTGTAGTAATCCACCATCTATGTGGTGGCATTAGCTATGTTAGCTAATACTCAGACTCCCTAAAATCCAGATTACTTTAGCCTGCAAATGGACCCTAAACCATTTCACAACAGAACAAAAGATCTCATAGTTGCAGGAATTCAGTTGTTCTCATAACACCTCTCATACAGAAAAACACTGAAATCCTTAAATGGACAGCATAATAGTGTCTCCAAAGACTGGCAAAGAAAAATAGCTGGTGCTGCCTCTATTGGAGACAGAGGTATGGATACTGGCAAGGCAAAAAAAATTTATAAGTGAAAAGCTGTCACTGCAGCTTCCTTCCTGTAACTACAGTTGTTCATACTCATATTGTGATAAAAACATGAACTCTCTGTGCTTGAATATTGAACAAGAGAACTGCCCGTGAAGGAAGCTATACATGGAAACTTTGGACTTGTCTGATGGAGTGATTTGTTTCTTGAAACCACAGATGTGGCTTCAAACAAAGGACCATCAAATGTCAAGGGACCTGCACATCCTTGCACATTTCAATTGCAGTTGTCTGGTGATAAGTGTAGTTTCCAGCAAAGACGAGCAAAGAAGTTCTGCCATACACTTCAAGAGTGATATTTTAAGCAATACATTGTTCAGTCAAATTTGTACTCTAATCTTTGCCGTGAACAAATGGCTAACACTGCACCATAAATCAAGTGATCTTAGCTTAGGAGGCTTTCTTCTTCTTTGCAGCAACTTCCATTACTAACGAAAGTCGTTTATATGTAGTAGAAAAAGGGAAATATTTCTCACCCCCTTTTGAAAAGGCTACTATGTCATCCCATAGTCATGGCAGTCATATAAATCCTTTAAGAAGAACCTTTATAATTTTAGTCTGATATTTAAAGTTAACAAGCACTCTAAGCCCTTCTGCCAACAGTAGAAGCTGTGGATGGATAACATCTCAATACATACTCAGGCTGTGGGGCTACCGGTACTGAAGTCGAAGTTTTTGCCCTTTGTTTCTTCTGATGTAACTGAGGTATAGTCTGATATGGCAAAAATACATGAACTATCTAATCAGTATTTGGCATGATTATAGCTGGCAATGGGTCTCTGCTTAATAAGCCTCACCTAGACTCTCACTCTCAGCTGGGATCTAAATGTTTTTTCAAACCTCCCATGATCACAGGCTGGAGGTAAAAGGCTGGCAAGCAGCCATGAGTGCTGGGAAGCCGGGTCTTGGCTCAGCAAGAAATCCGCCTTGAAATGGACAGAGCTCCATCTCTAAGAGCAGAGAGGCAGAAATTAACTTTGCCGCGAATAAACCAGGGTGAGCTATCAGATGAAAACTTAGCTTGTCGCGCCATCAGTAGTGAAATAGCAGCAATAAGGACCTTAGTGTGTTTGTGGATTTGCTATCTGTGTGTCCTCCATTCACGGTGCTTCCAGGTCATAGCTGGGGTTCCAAGCATCCTCGTGGTGCTTAGGAAAAGCGAAGCTTGGCATCGCTGCCTTCAGCACACCGCAGTATGGTCAGGCTGGCCTGAGCCCTTCAGGCTGCAGGGCTCAGTGCAATAGCTCAGGTTTTCTTCCCCAGGAGGTCTTGAGCACTTGCTGAGCCCCCAGTTTGGGCATGGTATTGCTGCATGTGCACAGTGGGCAGTGGGCCCTGAGTGAACATGTGAAACCTCTGCTTGTTCTGTGAAGTCACTGAGATATACGGGTCTGACACAGAGAAATCCTGGTAAATTAATCCTTTAGTCTATTGAGTCTATGCAGTACTCTGATGGGAAAGATTTCAGTTCAGGACAGGCAGTTCTGGAGTTCTCCAAAGCCAAACCAGCCTTCCAGCCTAGAGGGCTGTTTAGGAGGCTTAGTTGGAACCTGGTGTTCTGCTGACCCCCTTCAAATAAATTTACCAAATGGCCTGGAACAAGACTGCTTTTCATCCTGGTGGCTGCCATTCCAAGGGAGTGATGATGTGTGCCTGATGCCAGATTTCCCTGTTCTGTGAAGTTCAGAAAGGACCACAGGAATCTGGGTGTCCAATCCCACCCTGAGATCACTGATCTCATGGATAATGTCTCCTGTAAGATCATTTTATAAGTCAACATATTGGATAACATTTATTAAAAAAAAATTAGTATTTTGGTCATTAGCAGATTGATAGCTGTGCTTAATACAATGCAGGCCGTGCCTTAAGGCTCAGCTCTCTCAGTGATATCAGTGCTGCTAGTCATTAGAAAAGCTATTCAGCTGTTGCTTTTAGATTGCTAAATAAATTAATATTCAGGGAGGAGTAAAATTCACAGATTTGGAGAAAAGCTTGCAAATATGGCTTGTAAAGCAGGTAAAATGGACTCTTGTGTTTACTTTATAGTCTAACAATGTTTTAATCAATTTAAGAATATCAGGGAGCAAGGTTTTTTTTTATTCTTTTATTTTGAAATGGCTGGATCTGGCACTGGTAATATTACTGTAACAATGTAAAGTCACAGCAGTAATATTACATGCTAGGTACCACAGAACACTCAAAGCAGCAAGTTGCCATCTAAAATTGCTAACACTCCAAATATCTTTATTTATACAGTTAATAAAGAGGAACATTGAATCAACCGGCACTCTAATTAGTCAATACTGTAAACAGTTCTTCACACCTTAATTTCTCTCCTTCTAGCCCTCGTTTCTGCTGTTCCCACTGAGTTAATTTTTAAATCCTGCCAAACACTTCAGCCTAGGAGTCTCTGAAGTGGCTCAGGTAATGAACTTCTGATCTGACTGGGGTTTTTTTCTGAGTGCTAACATATGAAGCAAGTTTATTTCATTACTGCCTGGCATGTTGTAAACACATATGATAATTTGCCATACACTTAAACACTGAGCTTTTTTCTGTGATAAGGGAATTTTTATGAATTATATATGGCTGTGTAATGGAGGATGATGAAGGCTTTAATTTTGCATCAGGCTCCAATGTTGTAAGTGAAGAACCAATAACTAAAATTGTGTTACTTGTGCTAACTTCAAAACACCGCAATCTCAGCTGAAGTCCAAAGTACAGAGATTGTTCCTCTGGTGTATTCCCTCACAGGCTATCAGATGTCATGTCTTATGATCTGTCATATCCTCATGCTATTTCTTGGGAAGATGAGTAATGTGATCAAATCCCTTGATTCACCTTATGGGTAAATAAAGATGTTCTTTATATTTATTTTGAAAGAGGAATGCCCTTATCTTATCTTAGTTTCTAGTCACTGGACATTTCAGTGTACTGTGGAAATTTTTTTTTGAGTGAGACTTTTATAGAATAAAAATTTTTTTCTGATCTTAAGCAGACCAAGTAATAAGATAGTATCTAGCTGAAATAGTCTCTCTCAAGTATGTTTAAACATATTCATTTAATTAGTTACAGCAAAGTTTTCAACTAGGGCAAATGGAAAAAATGCAGAGCCATCTCACTTTCAGAAGACTGGAGTTAGGACTCTGTCCTCAGATCCATGTGGCCCAGGATTTCCAGGAAAGTTCCCTTTATTCGATCTAGGGTCACCGGGAATAAAAAGTGCTGTACTGCAATCCATGTAATTTCGTCCCTGATCAACAAAGGAGCACACCTCATCTGGTAGCACAGATGTGCTGGGAAGCGGTGCCAGAGCAGCGGTGTGAGGCCTGCCTTGTGGTCCTCAGGGATGTCTGGTGCTGACTCAACCAGTGAGGATAATGTTGTTCAGGCCATGTAATGGTACACCCTGGAGGCAGCTGAAGCTGAGCTGAGCAAGAAAAAAGAAACCATCAGTCCTGAGTCTCCTGGAGCAGGTACTCTAGGGAGGCTGATTGTGCTTTAAAGTTACCTCCAAGAGCATTGTAAGAAAAGTTTTTGGACACAGACCTTAAGTTTCAGTCACAAATTTTAGTCCTCTCTTGACTGTTACACATTGCAAGAGCTAATTACCTCAGCCTGTGAGGTGTCTGCACTTGTCAGTGCAGTCTAGCAGTACTTCTCCTTCCCTAGCTGTATTTTCCATTTCTATATTTCCCTCCCTAACCTACTCCATGGAGTCCCAACCCTAGGAAATTTCTCAGTTGCCCCATTTAATATCATCTCAGAGTAGCTTTTACTGCTCTGGCAGTAGTCAGGATCAGATCCAATGACAGTAAATACTGCAGGTTGTGCAGAACAGGTATTCCTTTTCTAAAATACATTAACTGCCAATGTTTAATTCAAAATCGTTCAAATTCAGGTAATGTTGAATGAGGTCATCTGTCATTTGATCCATTTTCTCCATTCTCAGCATTCAGAGCTTTATTACTACTCTGAGCAAACCAGAGAACCTTAGCATCATCATAATCATAAAACACTTTCTTTTGCCATTAATTAGACACAACTGGGCAGGAAATAACACAGAGGCCATAAAACCCAGTGATGTATACTCAGCTCAAGGCAATAGATTTTTTTCCTTTGATTTCCAGAAACTTTTGATAGAGCTGGATTAAGCTGGACTCTTTTTTTTCTGCAACAAATACTTCTTTTTATAACTCTTTGCCCTACCTTTCTTTCAGCTTTCTCTAGCCCATGGAGTGAGACACCCAGCCGTGACAAGGAAGACAAGCAGTTGCAGACGATAACTTATTTTAAAGGCAGTTCCCATACACACCAGAAGTCTCAGTGACAGTGGCAAGAGTGTGTAGATTTTGTCCAATGTTTCAGACCTTTCCTTGTACAAGTTATGTTCAACAGTGTTGTAGAGGTTCATGTGTAGGAAAACCTGCATAATTTGATGAATTCAGCTTCATGCTGAATCTAACAGGACAGCTTAATGTGGCTTCTTGGTTGCAATGACTAGGTAACTCAGGGACGAGAACTGGGACATAAGTGCAGGGGGCAAGAAGTAAAATCCTCAGTACAGGCTGTTCTACACAGTGTTCAGAACTATACACTGTCACGTACAAAGTGGGCCTGTCAGGCAAATTTGACTCTTCTCCCTGCCCTTGGACAGCTCACAGCAATGGCAGAACTGCTGCATTATTGCTAAGGAAAGTGATAGTGGGATTTTTTGTGATGAACTTCACGGCCAGGCTGCCAAATCTGGGGGCATACTTATTGACAGACATGTGTATGTGTGTGATACCAGGAACTATACCAGAATACATAAAGCATCAATTCAGCATTGCCATAGGTCTCTGAAGTCTATGAATACAGTCAGGAAAAGTGAAAAGCCCTTCACAGTATAGGAGAGAATTCACATCACATTCAGCTACATCACGTGCATGCACACAAAAAATTAATGATTACAATTGTGCTTATAGATGCTTCACAGATGCAGAGCTGCCCTTATCTTCTCTAAAGAAAAAACATTTTTATAACTCTTTTTAACCCAAACCTTTCCCATGTAAGGAAAATAGTACAACTGAAGATCCTTAAAGTATATGATATAAGCCTAGATCATAATTATGATGAACTACTTTAAATTATGAGCTTTAAAAAACTAGATGGGAGGACACAGAGTGGCTGCTACATTGAACTTCTTTGGCCAGACCTCAGTGCTTCCTGGGGGCAAGGCAGTTAAGATAAGGGCAGGTGTAGGTATATTCACAGGGTGTCTGTGAATATGGTAGAGATATATTTTGACAGACTTGGAGAAAAACTTCTGCTCTCTGCCCTCTTGTCCAGTACATCAGTCCAGGATTTTGCTTTTTTTTTTCTCTAGCAGGTTGAGAGGCAACAGAATTGAGTATAATGTTATTAACAGATATTTTGGATACTTTGAAATGGACAAATATGTAACAGCAAGAGTCTGTTGACAGATAAAATACGAATAGCAAAAAAAGCTACATTTAGAAATCAGCATTTCACACTAACACCTAATGGATCACTTTACACTGATTTTTACTGACAGTGATTCTTTGTCTAGTGAGTGTTTTTGTACATGATCCTTCCCAAGTGTCACAGAACATTGGTCCTGATCAGACTGAACAAGTGGAAATGGTGTGCATGCATGAAAAGGAATTTTGTGTTCTGGCCATTCTCATCAAATTATTTTCAAAATGGAAAACAGAAATAGACTAACATCTTTCTTTTTATTTCAAATGTTTCAAAATATTTTTTCAAACTTATTTTCAAAATAATCATATTTCAAAGTAATTTTTTCAGTGGTCATTCTATCCTGGGTGAAAACATTATCCCATCTTAGGATTTGAAATAGAACTGAAAAATTATGTATCCCTAATAATTTCTGTAATTCTCCTGGTGCACATTTTCTCTACCAGTTTGTCTGACAATAGAATAGAAGACAATAAGAATGTTTGCATGTTTTATTTTTAAAATAATTTTTTTTTATTAGATTTGACAATACATGAATTACAGTGTCAGCTAACAAAAGTGAAACAGAAAAGTGGCAATGATACAGTCTTCATTGGGATATTCTTTAGTGCACTGGACCACACATTTATCTCCTAAAATGAGAGGCTGTATCACTGTTCAAAGCATCTCCAGTTCTCCCATGAATGTTTTTAATCAATACACCTCTTCCTCCTAAATTGGAATTACCACCTGATTGAGCATTGTGGGTGTGATTTCATCGAAAAATACAGAAAAATACAGATCACAGAGTGGCAATATGGGATCCACAAACATCGTGCTAATCAACGACTGACATTCCATAATTATAGTTAGTGTATATTTCCAGCTCTTACTGAGGTAAGGAAATTCATTCATTTTGTAAAACCTAATATATTACAAGTTATCTCCAACATTTAAAACTTAGACGATAAGAAGGAAGGAAGAAAGGAGTGGAAATGACTTTCAAAAACCATCCTAAAGTTCGGTTCAGGAAGTCATAAATCTCCCCGCACTAATGATAATCCAAAAATGTTTAGCTAAGATAATAAAAATGTCTTGCTTGCTACCATCACTTATTTTCATGACCTACAATAACTGTTATGAATGTTTCCCATCAGTACACATATATCTTTTATCAGTCTAGAATGTATGAACAATGTTTGCCAGACAAAGCCATTAAAAGAAACTGTAATAATAGACAACAACTTGTATCAACAATTAAGCTTATTAAAAACAATGTAAGAAAAAGCAGAAGGAAGTTAAATGTAAAGCAAGTGAACATATGTACCAAGAAATAATATTAAGGATTTGAGAATATTATCGGATTCAGCATATTCAGTAACTAGTTTTATTCAACATTATTTTCTGAAATCAAATTGAAAAACTTATTTAAAAAAAATTAAATCCTTTAATACCAGGATGTTTTCTCTCCCAAAATCAAGTTTCACAAAGAAGTTTCGTGTTGCCAAGAAAGATTAAAAAGAATGTGCTTTGTTTCTAAATCGCTGCAAACAGTGAGAAGTAAACAAAAACCCTATATAACATAAATAGAGTTAATGTGGTGTGCAGGAAAGTTTAATTAAATTCTGTGGTTTCTTTCTCTGTATAGAACTGACTGAGAAGAATTGTTAAAGCACAGCTGGTGTGTTTCTCTTAGTTCTTCCATTATTAGCACTTGATCTACACTCAGTTTGTGATGATAAATGAGTATTTTTTACTTTCATGTAGTGTTATGCCACCTCTCATCTTTGTCATGAGAATGTCAATTGATAGTACACAGCAAAAAGAGCATTTAACAGCCCTGGTCAGAGTATGGTATTCATGCTCATGGCCAAAATGGTATTCTGCCGATATGCAGATGCGTGAATGCAAACAGGAGTAAGACCTGTGAAATAATCTATGTGGGGGAAAAAAAAAAAAGAAAAGCTTCAGCTGCATTTGAACTGTGTTTGTTTTAAGAAAGGGATGGAATATTGGAAAATTCAATGTAAGGAGAATGACAAAAGGGATATTTTTTAATTAGGAAATCTTGAAAAAGGAACAAAAAGACCTTTCTTTTTGGAAAAGGTTTTATAAAGACAATATTGATCAGTTACATTAAAGTCTTTTAGAGATAAAATGGCTGATTGGCTTACTTGCACCAAATCAGTGTTAGGTTGGATTTATAAAAAGGATTTTCAAAAGGATTGATACATCAGTCCCAGACCAGGCTCTGTAAGGATATCATGGAGTGTCATTTGTCTGAAGCTGCAAGAACAGGTATAATAAACGTCTGTTGGATATGGGAAAGGAATATTTGTCCTTTCAAAGAGATAAAATGTGCATGCATACACACATAAATAAAAAAGTGATTCTCCAAATTAAGCATGTCATAATATCTTATAAACCCCAGACATTAGGACCTAAAACTGTCAGCTTCTTTTCTCCCTCATAAATCTCAAAATATAACTCAGCTTCCTGCACAAAATTACACGCTATAGATTCAAGTAATGATTTCTGTCTAGTTAAAGAGAACAATAAAATATATTTCATGCTTGTCAGGCATAGTTTCAAAACAAAGCAGATATATTTTAAAATTGAATTCAGACTTACTTTATGACTGATCAAATCTGATCTTTATCTTCAACAACACAGACTAATTCAGGACATGTTAAAAATTAACTGTGGTCATTTGTTCCTTGGAATTTCATACTATCATTTAAAATATAGTCTGCAAGGATATATTTTTTTTAGTTATTTATCCACTGAAAAAAATAAACCTAAAAAAGTAGTTATAAGATTTGTATTCCATCAGCCAGCTGGTGACCATGATGACCATGTCAGTGTGGTGAAGAACGAACAACTGACATTCTCAGTGCTGGAGAACACTGCAGGCGCCCTGCAGAGCTTTGTGTCAGGACCTGTGGTATGATTAACAAATCATATATTTGAAAAAAGTACTGACTACAGAGGCCACGATGTTTGTAGGCAACACAAAAATAATTAGTGAAAATAAACAGTGAGAAAACAAAGTTTTGAGAACTGTTGCAAAATGTTCTCATACCACTGCATAAATAGGGAAAAGAAAAAAAAGAAAAATGTCCAAAATGGCAGACTTGAAATTTTTGTACGCAAAGAAAAACACATGGAGTAGAAGAACTATATGTACACCATGATGTATTTTAAAATGACAGTTGCTATGCAGGTAACAGAATAGGAAGTCTTTATAGGAGTATTAAAAATACCTGCTCGATTCTCACTGGCAATCCACCAAGGAAATAAAATGTAATATATATTAAGAAAAGAAATGAGAATAATTCCATTTTTGTTAGCTCGCAGATGAAATGTTGTTTACCTACAGCCTCAGTGCTTCCAGCTTTTCTTATCTCATCTGCAAAATAGCCCAGAATTGAAAAATGAGCAGATAAAGGCAACAGGGGTGACCAGAGATATACAGCAGTTCATGTATCCAGAAAAACTAAGTTAATACACTTCAGCTTGGAAAAGTGAAGACACTAAAAAGATGGCTAGCAGTTTCCTGAGACTTCTTATAATTTCTCGTGGTGAAAGAACTGAGGGTAGACAGTGAAATTACCATACAAATTATAATTAAATTAAGTAACTCATCACCACACCATGTTGCAGAGGCCAGACTATAAGTAGGCTCAGAAAGTAATTTTTAAAATAAATTAATGGAAGGAAGGCTCTCTAGAGATTATTAAGTCTCTGCACTCATGGCTTTAGAAATCCCTAAACTGTAGATTGCTGAAACCTGGAATGATACACGAGGGAAAGTGTCAATGCATCCATTGTCCTGTTCTTGTTCTTTTTTTTGCTAAGTATCCACAAATGGTCACTGCTTTCAAATTCTTATCTTAACAGTGTTGCAGAGAAGATACGTTAGGTCACAGTCTAAAAAGGTATGCTTAAACAAAACTGAAACATTATCTGATTAATACCTTAAATATATTAACTAGAAATAATAATAATGCATCGTTTAGTAATCAAGTTTATTACATTTGTATTAAGTATATGGCCAATGTTTTCCATATTTGAAACCAGGTCATCCACCAGAGACTGCAGAATTCCTAAGCCTGAAATTCCTGAAAGGGCCACAGGAGTTTTTTATTTCCTCTAAGTTTTGGTTCCTCCAGTGTAAAGGATAATTTCTGCTAGTTTCTTCCTCTCTCCCCTTCGGGGAATTTTTTTCATTAAAGTAGTAGTTTAAAAAATACATAATGCCTGTTACACCTTCAAATGCAAATATAGTTCTGTCTACAAAACATAAAAGTATATGCCAGGTTTAAATATAACCGAAAAAGATAAGATGGTATTTTAACAGAGAGCAGAAAGAATCTGTCAGTTATTTGTAGGAGTCACATTTTACAGAGGTCAAACATTATGGAAATATTTCAGTTGCTTTATCTCATCTGTTAGAAAATCCTTAGAGAGTGTTTATTTATCTACCAAAGGCAGCCTAACAAATTTCTATCTTCAGCAGGCAAGACACACATTCCTTTTACATCAAAGAAGAAATTCTCAGCTCTTGATATCTCACGTATTTCACACGAAAATTACTCCTTACTGAAGTTTACTTCACAGTGTCTGAAGGTCTCTTGTCAGTGGACAATTTATCATTAGGCAATGACATCTGCTGTTTCCCCAGTATGGTTTCATGTCCAAGCAATCAACACCTGGCAACGTACCTCCAGGAGCAGGTTTCTTGCCTACTGAAGGACCCACCCCGGTGCCTGGAGAGTACAAGATGTTTTTCAGAAGTTGCAGAGTCCTTCCTGATGAAAAGCCAGCAAAAGCACAAGAAAAACCTGCTGTTATATTGGCAAGATCGTGTAGCATACAAATTTGGGATACAGCCCTTTGACCTTACTGCAGACTCCATTTGGAGCTGCCATTTCTGAGAACATTCTGAGGGTGGCAGGTAGGTGAGCGTGGCCACTGTACTGCACACGTCCAGGGGTCCATGCGTGGCAGTCAGCCAGCCTGGGCCACAGCTAGAACGGCACCCATCCGTAATGGGGACATTACTGTAAAGCTTTCACACATCCCATAATCAAGGCAAGTTGAAGCCAAAAGAAGTGTCACCTCGAGCTAGGTTGCAGAACTGGAAAACACAGCTGCAACAAAGACAAGCCACCCCATGGTTTCTTCCCCCACTTCATGTGACCTTGGGAAGAAGGAGAGGCACAGTCCTGCTTTCTCCTGATTATGAGCCTTTTAAAACACTGATTATTGATTTGGTTCTTAAAAAGGGATTTAGAAGTCGGGCGTGCGTTTTAATTGTAAACAGGTAAAGAAGTCAGACTCATTTTAGCCCTCAATCTTGACTGAGAAACAAAAGAATATGTTATACCCTTCCTTTCTTATCCTGGCATCCTGGGTCTGTTTCTCCAGGCAGTCCTGCAGTATGAGTGCTTGTAAATAAAAACACATGAACCACCATAGCTTGGTGTGGGGAGTGGGGACAGAAAAACTGCCAGCACACTACACATGAAAGGTAATTTCATTAAATAAAATTGGTAAATTCTGAGAGTGTCTGAAGTAGAAGTAAAAGGAAATAACATTTGCTAGAAACCTGACCATCCTCCTCTCAATGAAACTAACTATTTTTCTGGTAGAAAAATAAGAAAATGATTAAAACCTGTAAAAAAATACAGGAACTGCTGACATAATAAGCTGCAATTTATATGAAAAGGATCCTTTTTGCTTCTCCAGGGCATTAGAGTTCCTCATCCATTTCTCTAGACTACATTTGTTAACTCTGAAATAGCTCAAAGGACTTGGAGAATTTTAAAAGCATTAACAAGTCTGCAAGAAAAAAAGTGAAGCAACATTTTTATCTCTTTCCCACCTGCTTTCAGCAGGTGTGTGCAGTCAGACTACATAGCTTTTATGCATTGTGAAGCTTACATAATTTAGACTTCATGCTCTACACATTTCAAATTGGTTTGACCCCTTCCTCTCCCAGGCACACACAGGCGTGCAAATGAATTTTTACTGTATTTTTCAAATCAGTGTATCCTCTAATTTATTCAGGGTTGTCTTTCAGAGTGGTTAAAAAGCATTTTAATTAACGGTTCAGTCAGAAACCTTCCTCACAATTTCGTGGTGAAGAACCAAGCATAAAAGTGACTCTGGGTGGATATTGCATATTTTGTTGCAATGTTCATGTTTCTGGACATAACTGACTGCCTGGAAATTTTTTCACACCTCAGTGACTGAATGGAAAAAATGTATGTATTTAATTATTAAACTGTACTTTATTGGATGACTTAAAACAACATCCTCATAAATAAGGAGCCATCAAGGAGTTTGAAGGGTTTTTCTGCCTTTCCAGCCAATTTCTTTGTTCAACTACCATTTCCTGTGCAGAAGGAGAATTCTCAGCTGATTGCACGAGCTGAGGATTCCGCTGTCTTCCTCATTATTATTCGGACATAAGAGAAAGACAAGAACAGAGCAGAAAGCAGACATACTCCAAGAACTCCTGGCTAATCTAAGATTTATGCAGCTAAACTGAAGCTGAGAAATCCCAAGGCTGTTTCATACCCTTTTGAGTCAACATGGCATATATGTTCCTGTAAAGGAAAAAAAGATGTAATCTGTTTCTAATTATTCTGTCATTTGCTCCTTGAAACCAAACAGTTTTTGAAAAGAACTTGTACCAATAATTGGACAGGTGTCCTTGGTAGTCCTTGCCACAAAATAGAACATTTTCCATTCATTTGAATTAAAAATTACTTTAAATAAAATGGACATACCTAACAAGTGGAAATTGCTCAATGACAATCCATATCTACACCTCTGAATAGAATCATAGAATCACAGAAACATAAAATGACTTGGTTTAAAAGGGACATTAAAAATAATCTAGTTTGAGCCCCACCATAATAATCAGTTGTTACACTGGTTATTCTTTTTTTTTTCTGTCATGAAATAAAGAGTAGAACAACAGTAAGGAATAGTATGATTCCTTAATTTAGATGTATAGGTGGTTTTTTTTTTAAGCTGGTAGCATTGTGAGAGGATTGGTTTTGTTAAGGAGACAAATATCTGAGTCTTTTTTGTCAGTGATTGTGGTTGAGAAAGGGATGCACCTAAAAATGTCACATTATTTCCAATGTCATACTAATTTTCAGTATAAAATTGAAAGAAAAAAAAAAGTTAGAGAAATCCAAGTTGGAAGGAATCCCTGTGGGTCCAACTCCCTTGCCAAAGCATTCCCAAAGTTAGTTTCAACTTCAAAGTTTTGCCACATATCTCAGGGTCATATCCCGTCAAGTTCTGAATATTTCCCAGGACAGATACTCTAAAACCTCTTTGGGCAGAGTTAATGAGAACTTTGAATCAGTCAATGCAAATGCAGAGAAATTGGTCAATACAAATAAAGTGAAAAGGGAAAGGAAAAAAAAAGAAAATAAAATTGCTCTGGAGAGGGAACTGTTTCAGCTTTCAGATCAGACTCAGTCAGCATTACTTTTGAAAGCAGAGATCACAGTCTGACTCCAAAAATATGTTTCATCTGAATTAATTCTTGGTTAGTTACTCACTAGGTTTTAGATTTGGACAGGAGATTACTCAGCAGCAATTTTGTGAAGCCATTTATACACACAATCACAGAAGGGTTGAGGTTGGAAAGGGTCTCTGGACATGATCCGGTTCAATCGCTCTGTTCAGAAATGGAAACCTGCTGTCATGGCTAGCTGACACGAAGGAATGAATTTTATACTTCCTGTGGGTTGACTTCTGTTTAAGAGAAAAGAAATTAAATCTGTTTTCTAAAGTTAATGAAAATCTTATAGCTAGGTGATTTCCAGAAAAATCACTGAAAATACTTTCATTACATTTGAAGAGAATGGGTTCATATTTAGGGCAAGTTGTTGTTGTTTTTTTTTTAAACGGAATCTGAGATTGGATTCCTAGAAAAAGACAGTGGTACTTTTTCTTAGACTTTTGTTCAGAATAGTTTTGCAGACTGAAGGGGACAGATATATGTGGTTATAAATTTTTCAGTTTAGAAATAGAAAATTCTCTAATAACTTTTGCAAGGGTTTCCATACCACCTTGTAAAAGAAATAGGACGGTCAGGAAACCTAACTGGTTTTCAAACGGGGTTTGATGAAATTATTAAAATGATTTATGGTCTTTGTATTGCAGTTGTATATTCCTGATATGTTGTGAAGGATATGGTTCAAGTTCAAAAAATCTGGATAAAACATTACTGAAATAATGAAAAAAAAACGTTTTGGCATTGTTTAAAAGAAGACCTCATGTGGTTTAGTTTTAATCTCAATGAATTTATTTCAGGAAAGTGATTTCTGATGTGAACTGAGAGATCATACCAAAATGAGGTGTCCCATAGTTATGAAAATGGGCAAAAAGCATCCTAATAAAGTTAACTTGCATCTGATTTGAGTATTATTTTATTCGAGACTTTTGTCTTAACTGAAAGACTATTTTGAAATTTTACAAAAACTTTTCTAAACACTTCTTCTGCTAGACACACCACTGGAACTTCCCCAGAATTTAGCAGGTGTGTTTCAAATTCCCTGTTGGCAGATTAGTAGGAGCAGAGCAGATGTGGCCTGCAAGGTCAGAGCTGGAGGGACAATTGCTGGGAGTAAGATAAGTAAGATACATTAAGGATGAGGGAAGTAGCATACAGCAATCAACAGCACACAGAAGTGCACACAGGCATTGTTAATAGGAAACGTTACACACCTTTTGAAGTATCTGCTTTTTGAGATGAACTTTGTTGCAAGAACTTGTGTAAACAATCCTACTATCAATTTCAGAATAAAAATGATAATATTGAAAAAAATTTCTTAGATGCCCCTTACTATTTCCCATCAAAGTATTTACTAAAGGAAATATGAGAAAATACACCACAAGAAATATGCTGTCTTTTGATTGGCAATACATTTCTTTGTGCTTAGTAAGAATAATAATACAATCTTTATATTTGGAAGTTTCTCTGCTACTTTGATGTAAATTATTTTATTCTCAAACCCACTTTTGTGGGTTTTGAGGATTCTCACTTCAGATGAAAACTCCTAGCTTGTGTGCAGACACATTCAGGGCAGTGCAGACTCTGTCATTATGAATTTGTGCCTGTAGCATTCTCTTCTCATTCCTTGTATTTCTAAAGGCTGGTGTTGGCCAGATTCCCACTGTCTACACTTGACAGAGCTCTGTCTAGCTCACTTAGGGCTCAGCTTACAGCTCTTTCTGTGAGGAGCAGCAATTTTGTCTGCCCTGTGTCTGCTGCCTGCTTGCTTCTGTCCGTGAAGATAACCCTCTGCTAACATTCCAGCAGGGAAGTCAGAAAGGTACCTTTTCAAGAAGGTTTTGCACGTTAATGAAAGTTATCTGAAGTCTCTGTACTATTTCTTGTTTTCCTGAACCACCTGCCGTGAATGCAGTGTATGAAATTAAAAATATTTAATTACCCAAACTATATAATTGCAATATAATGAACCTCAGCATTTTTAGGGCAGATTAATGTAGTATGTAATTTTACTAACAGAAGAACATTTTAAAGTCTTAAATAATGGCTTAGAGGGAAAAGAAAAAGACATTAAAATAATTTAAATAGTCTACTGTGAATTAAAATGATATTAAATCATCTATTAAAAAAGAATTTTAAAAAACCTTGTTGTTCTCTGAGTTTTAAAAAAAGTTTAAGCTATGCAGGGGAAATTCAGGAATGTTTCCTTCCTACTAGTTCTAGAGATTCGTTCTGGGCTATGACACTGCTGAGTTAACACTGGGACGACTCCTGAGTTCACAGGAAAGGACAAAGCAGAGGTGTATTCCCATGGATCTCAGAACTGTGTGATAAGGGAGCCAGAGCTGGGCAGACATCAGCCCGCAGTAAAAAAATAAGCAGTAATGTTTGCATTCATGATTATGGGAATTAAGAGAGCACATTTAAGCAAGTGTCAGACTAGAGAAAAACATGAATTCCATTTCGACTGCCTTTAAACAAGTGACTCAATCTTTTCTGACTGCTGATCATATCCCACCTTGCTGAAATACACAACCACTGTTCAGATTTTAATTTTCCACAAACATAAGTTTGTCGAGCTTGAGTTGTTTTCCTTTTATTAAGCACTGTTTTTCATTGTGTGCTTCTTTTTTACAACCCCTATTCAGAAGAAAAGGATTTTAAATACTTGTTATTTACTCATACAAATGATTGAAATAAGTAATGTAAAAATCAATAAAGCCAATTAAGTTAGAAGATTAATATTCATTATGCAAAATAAAAAAAGGAAAATTGAACAGAAAACAAAAACCTACTGAAGCCCAATCCTTAACATTTCATTAGGTGTCACATCTTAGTAAAAAACTCAATAAAGTCAGAGTGCAATCTGCAGCTTACTATATATCAAGTCACTTTTGTCTAGAGAGAATGTCATTGTTTAGCACGCTGAGTGTATGATTCCAGAGCAGCTAAAGCACACAGTAGGTGTGGGACTGTATGTGTTGGCTGTCTCTGAGGGACACATCGTGGAGACGCATAACAGGATACCACATCAGGGAAGTTCTCTGTACATTGCACGGCACAGGTGGGATGGATGTGACTTAGGATGAACAGATGAAACCAGCCAAGCTTTAAAGTCTTTACAATAGCTAAAAAGCGAAGCAAGATTACAGATAGCTGTGCATCACTAGGCATTGAATTTCCTAACCAGAGTAAATGGACATAGCGGAATGGCACCACACATATGTACATTAATGCCATCGTTCGGTGAAAGGTCAGAGGTCTCACATCAGTAGGTATTATGGTCAGTATCTCTTTCTGAGACTTTCTTCCAAGGGTGTCTCAAACAAATCAGAGATTAAATATAATCTGTGGGTTTTATAGCTTTGATTTCTGCTAATCTCTCATGAATGTGTGTGACTTGAATGGCATTTTATCTATTAATAGAAAAAGATGCAGCTAGATACTGTTGGGTGACATTAAAAAAACCCAATAACTGAAAGCGGGACTAAGTAACCAGGGGCAGTATCTCTTCCCATGTGCTAATTCAAGCAGTGATCTTGATGGGCTATTATATGGTTAGTCACATACTCAAGCTTTTAACCTACATACTAATGAAACTAACTGGGAAAAGATAAGATTAGTTTTGCATAATATTCAGCTAGATTCCCTCAATTAAATTTCATCTTCTCCTACTTACCAAACAGAAAGAAGTTCATTTGCCATAGAAGTTCTCAAACCCACATGATGAAGATTTCTTGAGATCTCTCTGATGTAGGCCCCTATATACAAGTGTACAACATGCCTTCCAGAACTCTTTCTACATGGAGATATCACTCAGCCACAGCTCCTCTGCAGAGAACAAATCCACAGAGCAGATAACACAGTTCTAGGGAAGAAGACATCATCTGTTCATCTGGTTTGCCCAGGCTGAATGACACAGTACTCCTGCTCATCAGCAGATGCCTCTGTGAAGGAAGAGACCTCCTTCACCGCTAGTCATGTGTGGCAGTTACGTAGGCAGAAGAAGTCACAGAAGAAAAATGAATGGATAAAAGAGGGAAAAAAAGCCCAAGAGAAGTCATAATTTGGTGTTAACTTTTTTGGGTTCTTACACTAAAATTCAAAATATGCAATGACTGGCCACATAGCCAAAAAAGGTATTAATATGACAATGCTTTAAGTTAGTGCAATAATCACATAATAGTTTCTTAGGAATTGAAGTAGTACATTCATATAGGGTTATTTTGTTGGGGGGTTTTTTGAAAGTTCCATTTCTTCAATTCTCAGTTTGGTTTCTGACAGTATCTACAGAAGGAAAACTGTGGGAACTTGCAAGTGTTGTAAACTCCAAGCTGTTAAAACTTTCTTCTCCTTATGACACTCACCTCCCAGTTACTCATCTTTTTATCTGGTACCGTGTTAGGACCTGAAGCAATGCTTGCATTCCTCATGGAATTTAGAATGTACCTCCATTTTTGAACAATGTAAAACTGGTAGAACAGAGACAAGAACCTGGCCAGAAGCTGAATTTTCCATCTTTTCTCTGCAGAGGAAGAAAATGATCAAAGAAAAAGTATTATGTTGTTAATTACTCCATCTCTTTTCTTGATATTTCAAAGTGGCAAGGTATTATGTGACTTACTTTACTTATTTAGTCAGAAAACTTTTGCCATTAAACTGGAATAGAGCAGTGTTATAGGAGTAGAATATTCAGCTTTAGAGTCATGTATCATTAGCACAGCAAGGTGGCTGGATAGGAACGAGTGTACGCTTGGGTGTGTGCAGAATCTTGAATATCGTTCTGTTGAAATGAACATTGGTGGAGATGGCTTTGAATTCTTGGAAAATCATTTGATCCAGGAGCATGAAAGCTAGACAAACTCTTACTGAAATCAGTGTAAACATCATCCATTTAAGATAAATTGCAAAGAGGGCTATCACCAACCAGCCACAGAGCACTAGAGAGCAGCCCGAGAGAGCACTGTTCTGAGCAAACCACGCTGTAACTGAAGAGGACTTTATTTGCCTTTTGCAGGCCAGAACACTGCTGAGAGCACTCCTTGGAACAAGTCTTCAAGCTGCAGTAGCTCTTTCAACTGCTACTGTATTCTGGTATTATAGTTGAAAAAAATGCAGCTTCACTACTGAGATCTGAAGTGTATTATTTTGTAGTCCCAGATGCCTGTTTAAACAAATTGTCTTCTCCTGAAAGAAAATCGGTTCCTTTGGATTTTTTTAAATGTCTTCTTTTTCCCTCAGAGGTAGCTTAGCTTGAAACAGTTATCTTTCCCATTCCATGGGATGCATGGCAGGAGTCCTGTGGCAAGTTTCTCCCTGTCAGCACTCTATCCCTTTTAGTTTCTCTTTGTTCATTTCGACCTCACTGGTTTCTAACACATGAAAACAAGTAGTACTGTAACAACACGCATGACCGAAAAGCAAAGGAGCGGGAAGAGCAGACTGACGTGCAGAATATCAATTTTGGCAGCTGGCAAATGTGACCTAAAATATAGTTTCTAAAATTATTTGGAAAATCAGGTTCCATTGAACAAAAGAAAGAAATGCAGAATCATGAAAATTACTCAAAGAAATATAAAAATAAGAAAGGATAAAGTGAAAGCATACTACTTATATTGGTTTTCAGGGTATTTTGACTTTTCATTTCCTGACTGGTCATTTCATTTCATAATGAAACATTTCTTTTATTTTTCAAAACTGAAGCTTTTAAGAGTAAAAGTAGGAACATTTTCAAAAATTGTAAGGAAATATTTCTTCCTAGTAGAAAAAAAATTTCATGTTGGCTTCTATAAAACATGATAATATTTCAGGTTAGCCCAGACCAGATACTTCATTTTATTTGTTAAGCTGTTAAATCCAAATCCTATAATTTTATATGTGTAAGTAAAGTTCCTTCCTCTTGCTGTCTTCTTGAGGTATACTGATCAATAAAAGCATTTATTAACTGTCTTGTTGCCAATTTTCTAAGGTAACAGGACTGAAATAAATTAAATAAATAGTCTTCATTAAAATAAATACCATCATCTTTAATTCATTTATTTTCTTCTAGGCATTTTAGGGATTCTGTAAATGATGAGTGGCTTTTACAGGGAAAAAATGAAGTTTTAATTAGTTTTTTTCTCCTTTTCTGCTAATTTTTTAATAAAAATAGCAATCAATAACAATATCTTTAAAAGCACATAAACCAGCTATCTTATAATCATTGGAAACTGTTGCAAATGGTTTTCAGGCATGTGACACAGACTTCAAAAAAAAGAAAAGTAGCTTTTTAGACCATCGTCTAATTTTATTTCACCATAGAAAAGAGCTGATAGCATGCATTTTGGCATTCTACAATTAAAGTTTTCTAAGTCAATTATTTATCCTGTTTGATTTAGCTATAAATGAATTTAGAAGAAACAAATGTTCACAGTTTCCAAATTACATTCCTTAGAAATACAGTACCAATACCTTGCATCAAAAAAATCAGAGTCTGTAAAGTTAAAATTTCTTCATTGTCTCCCAGCTTGTAACTAGATGCAGCACTGAAGAAAAGGAGAGAGAACAGAGGTGAAACTTAGATCAACCTTCCTCCTGCCATCCATGCAAAATGTTGACAGAAAGTTAAGCAGTGACTCAATCTTTTTCCAGAGTATCCAAGTACAGAGAGGCACGATGAAGGAAAAACAAGTTATTTTTGGTCAGAGATTATATGGGGGCAAAAAAAGTCATACCTCTTTCTGCAGCTCACAAGGGAAAGACAAATAAAGAAACTACAGGCATAGTCTCCTCTAACTAAATGTTTTGAAGTGCTGATTACAAGGGATAGTCACAGGTGTTCAGCTGACTTCTGAACTGTCTGCTGAAGTGCTCTTTCAAGTCTGTTTTTTACCCTTAAAGGCGTTTTCTGCAACGAGCTCTTTATCAAGATTTCAGGTCAATGCAGCTGAGTAACACATTATTCCCCAATCACAGCACCATGAAAGGAAAAGGTTCACATGAACTTTTCCCTTAATGCAAGGGAGAAAGCTGAGACAGAAACAAAACCACTATTTTTTCCTGATCATACATACTGTGACCTTCATGGAATCATTTAAGCTCTGGCCTTCCTCTATAAAGCAGGGATAACCTCCACCAGCAACCTGAAATGTACTGTTAATGTACTTGCTGTGAGTTACTAAAAACCTATGACAATGAAAGGGGTCGATTTAATAGGAGTGAATGGAAAGAGAAATAAGTCGTTAAGGGAAGGCTGCCTTTCCCCTAATGCTGCCCAGCTCGGCACAGTCTGCCAATGGCCTGGTACTGCACAGCTGGGCAGGCTCCATCATGCATCCCTGTAGGGGCAGCGCTGATCTCACACCTGCCTACAAAAGCACGTAGAGCTGTCTAATGGTGTTGAGAGAGGGCATTAGACCTTACATTCACATTAATTCTATTATACCACTGTAAGGTAGTTTCAAATGAGTGCAATTAGAACATAAGGGGGAAAATCTATCTAAAGCGTAGCATTAAATTTTAATAGGGAGTTATACTTGTCTGCATTTTATAGTGAAAAGCTATTACTGCAAAGGGACTGGTCACTTTTAGTTTCCTTTAGGCCTTTGAGCAAAATATGGGTCTATATCGTGACTTACCTAACTTAGAAGCAAAAGTGTGGTGTCAAGACCTTTATATTTTTGTTTAGGAGCCTGAAACTGCATGCCTCAAAAACAAGTATCTTCTTTACCTTATCAACAGCCAGAGAAATACTAAAAATGTGAAACATGTTTGCACCCCTGACTGTCCACAGTCGCTGTGAAAAGGAGCAACCTTTGTTTGGGGGAGTGGGGTGTAAACTGTCTGTAGTCAACCACATTAGTTTCCATCAGCTTCACTTGTTTTCTACGCAGACACTTCAGTGAGCCCTCATAGCCTCTTCTCACAATAACCAGAAAGAAGTTCATGCTCCGAACATGGCTGCTCAGAAAGCTTTGCAGTCACACTGTCACTTGAACTACCGCACTTCAGCTTCTCTTCCAGCTGGTGACAGATGCCATTCTCTGTATATTTGTTCCTGCCTAGGTATCATCCTCCATTCCCATTTCCCATTTATTGAAAATGCTTGAAGGAGACCACTCGGAAGTCCAGTATATAGTGCCAATAAATAAAAGGATGCCCAGAGCAGACTGAAAATCTGGGATCTAAGTCACAGTTCAACCCTTTCCCAGCTATGTGTGTTCATACAGCATTCAAATGTTGAGACTAACCCAGTAAACACACATATTCTTAGATGAATCACAAGTGGAGCATTATTTGTCATCTGGAAAAGCCATTTACTGATCTGTTTCCCATGACAGCTTTTCTACCACTATCATATTGTGTGCTATCTTACTACAAATGAAGAACTACCCCATTTGAATGAGAATAGAGGTTATTCCAAAGACAGTAGGAGCTGATTTATTTAAAAAATATATGTATTAGATGAAAAATTAATGAGAGCATTTTCTTTCCATGCCACAGAGTTTCTGGTTCATTTGGCCACACTTATATTTTGCTGCAGCATGTTGCTGGTCCTATGTACAGTCAGGCACTGTGCATCTTCAGATTGTGGCTATGCTAGGCAGGAACTAAAAGAAAAACTATGCTGAATTTCAAGTTAGTTTCCAGGATTCTATTTAATGTTGGTATTTTACACACTTTACTGCTTGGAACACAGAAACACAACTTCCCTTGCACTACCCAACTTGCCAGTCAGAGTTAAGGAAACATGTATGTGAATCCAGTAAAGCAAAAATTTTAAAATCTACCTGGTTTCATCGCTAAAAGCGTTCTGTACACTGTGTGCCAGGGGGCTAGTATTTACTGTGCTTCAGTTTTTGCACTCCTGCTGATCCCAGAGTTGTTGCACACAGCCTCATACTCGGAGAAAACCCATCCAGCCTCTGAATCCACAACCCCAGGACTGACTAAACCTGAATGCTTCTTCCTTCATAACATTTAAAAATTTTAATATGCTTTTGCGTTTCAACCTGCTAAAGGTACTTTCTGAAGCCAGTTTCTTGTCCTGACAGCACTCAACAACTCCAGTCTCCCCGGGCTTCCTAACAGGAGCCTCATGCTCTACTTCCCCACAGAGCTTCACACTGACCATAACTGCTTCAGTTTCCTATCCCTTGCATTTGCTGCACTATCTCCTCAGCATCATCTAGGCAAGGATTTATCTTATAAAGCCCTTAGTCTGTCAAGCCATAGCTTTTCTACCAGGAATCCACTGAGACAAGATTGGGACTTATATGCGTGGAGCTTCTCATCACTAATTATAATCAAAAAAGTTGTACAAAACAGGGATGTCAGTAACAGTTGGTTATGAATTTTTAATTCATCCATGACAGAGAAAAAATCTGAGGGACAAAAGCATAAATGACTATAAGGTAGGTCTAAAAAAAATGCAGCTCTGTAATTCCAAGACTTGCTTCTTTGTTTAAGTCAGACAATAACACACAGCACAAGCCATAGACAATAGCCACTTCTGCTTACAGATGTCTAAAATGACCCTAATTGCTTGCCTCTCTTGTTTTTATAGTGTTTGGAAGGTTAAATGGATATCTTTGGTAATAAAAGTTATTAAAACAGATTAACCTAGTGAATGGCAAGGGAAATCTCTCCTCTGGTGTTTGACAGTCACAGGTGTGTGACCTCAGATAGGCCCTCCCAACACAAACATGTTTCCTTCAGATGACTGCAGATCTTTAAAGTTACTTCCTGCTTGTCCCAGCTTCCAGGTTTTCTCAATGAAACACAAATAGCTCATACTGACATATCTGCCAGCTGAGACCCTCATCCAAGCCCCTCTGTTACACTACCACAGCTGCAGCGAAGAGCTTGAGAGATTATGATCCATGGAGGCAGGAACAGATACATCCATCCTAAGTGAGAATGAGAAAGGGAGTCATAAAGCAAAAGAGACAGAATATCCTCTAAAATGATAAAAGTTATTAGTAACACCCAGGTCAAGAGGAGAAGAGAGACACAGAGTAGAGAGAATGGCAGCAGCACTTTCTCAAGTGTGTTCTCTTTAGGACAGGTAGAAGTGGCCCTTGCCTCCAATATCGATAAACTGAAAAGATGGTTGTAGCAGAAAGGATATGTATGTATAGACAAGAACAGAAATTGCATTGCCTACATATACAGCATTGTGGGGCAGAGAAAATTATGTAAGGTTAAAAAAAAAAATGCAGTTAGTGTTGTCACAGGTCAGCTAAAATTTTTTTTCACCAGAAAAAAAAATTACATTCAGCCAGCTGTATGTTTTATCAAGGCATAATGCCAATGCCTGGAAATCAAAATAAGAGTGAAGATAAGGCACTTGAAAACTCTCTGAGCTACTGCTTTTAAGTCATGTCTGTGACATTTAGCATGCAGCCTTCCCTTGCTTTCTCACAAACCTCAAATTCCATCTTTTTCATGAGCAAACATAGAAAAGAAAGGGAACTGGAGATGAGAATAATCCATTTTCTGCTGCAAATCAGGTAAAATCTTTACATTCTGGTAATCCTTCATCTAGTCCTCCCAATTCTCATGCATAAACAATAATACACATAACACCAAAGTTCCATCTGTTAGCACGGTTGTTACCAGCTGCCAATTATTTTACACAAGATAAATTGTGGCTGTCACACGTTCTTAAATGAAAAAAATTAGATGAGAAAACAATATTTTGTTTTATTCATCTCTGTTTTGTCTTTATCTGTTGAAATACAACAGTTTCTGTTTTCTCAGCCTCCAGCAATTAGAGTCGGTATCTGAAATGCTGGAGATGGTTTCCCTCAAATCTTTTATTGCGTTTTGTTCTATTTTTCTATCAACAGCCACTTTTCTTTCACAATCCTTTTTATAAATATGGAATAATCTTAGGATTTTGGAGGAAGCAATTCTGCACCTATCATGTACATTTTAGCTTACAGACCAATTTGGGAAAGCAGAAAGAAACATTTATTTTGAAGAATAACTATTCTCCCATTGCTAGCAAAACATATCTAATCTGAAACACATTGACTTGTTTTTATAGTTACACAAAACAAGTATAAAATTTAAAATTGCTTCTCTAAATGGCTCATATAGACATATTCTGCCTTTTTAATTATAAAATCATTAACACTTTATCTCAAACTATTTTATTACACTGTTTTAGGTAACATAGTAAAAAAAAACAGAGAAATGTTTTTTCTTGTAGAAAAGTTAACTTTTCAGTAAGTTTCAAGGAAAATTCAGATCTATGTGGAAAACATTTTCTCTCATAAAAAGACAGAGTACTTTTTGAATATTAAGCATCTTCCTCAAATTTTAGCAATTTGAGATACAGACAGGTGATCTTGTCATTTTCCATGTTGTTGGCATGTTAGTACTGATGTTTTTCCTTTTTTTAATATATTCTCATCCTTACTGCCTTCATAAATTTTCTGCCTTTGTCCCCTGTTATCCAAAACCAGATGGCCATCTCAGATCTCAGACAGAAACTGATTATTCTGTGGTAGTAGAGTTATTTCCACTTCATCTCCCTTTTTTTCTGCTCATGTCAAAAGAAAAGGCTAAAACAGGAAACCATGGTTTATTTTCACCTGTTTCTGAGCAAATAAATGTAATTTAAAACAAATTATCATTTAAGTCTCCACACCGTGCTTCTCTCAGTTAAAATAAGCAAACATATTTTATTTTTAAGTCAGATAAGATGTTTAGTATACCACAAAGAGCCGAGTTCCTTTCAAAATTTGGTTTGTTTTTATAAATGAAATGCATGTCTCTTCTTATTAGCCCCAGGCAGAGTAGCACAAGCTTACGCTATACCATTGACATATGTGAGTACTTCATTTTGGTGGGGAAAAAGCCTCCGGACAGGTTATGTTTATTGTCCTCCAATTCTTGACCTTTTGGTAAGACCGCCATTCAAGACGTAGTTGCATTATGCCTGTAAAAATACTGGGTACTTTATGGACACTTTAGATCAAAAGTTCACAGTCCAACCTCAACAGACCTGGGTCTAGCTGTCACAAGTGTGATGGAACTGGAGATCCCAATAGTGGTCCTTACCCAACTCAATAAATTGTTTTTAAAAACTGGAAGAAGTAAAAGAAACAGTTTTTTACTGTTTTAAAGATTAGGAAGAATTCTAAAAACAAAAGCAAGTATTAATGACACAAGCAAAGAAGTGAAAGGATGACATTGCTCCACCTCATCACTCCACAGCATAAAGGCTTTAAAACTTACAGAATACCTGACAACAATGAAAGTGTCCTCAGTCTGGACAACTGTTTCACTGCAAAGCCATCAAAGCCCTCATACCAAGAAAACAACTTGCCCCATAACAACCTTGAATCTGGGGAAAATACAAATCTGATCGTCACTATTGATGGAATAGCAATGTAGCATGCTGCAAATCAAAAGCTGGTTGACAGACTTTTTGACTGAGGATTCCTTGTCTTCTCCCTCAAGACATCAGTGATACAAATGCTGTGTGCTACAGGTTGCATTGCTCAAAGTATCTTGGAAGTATTCTGAATGTGGTCCAGACACACTCTCAAAACTCAGAAATGAGAAAATAAAATTTCAGAAAGACCTTAATTACTTCTTTAAAAACTCATAGCAGATGAGTAAGTCTCTCGAGACACAGTTCTTGATTTCAGAGCAATTATTGTTGTTTCCTATTAGCAAAAGGAAAGTACAAGACCATTCAGGAATATTCATAGTACAGGGAGATCCCTTGGGTCCACATCTAGCTGTGTACTTGGTGTCAACAACACCTCTGAGGATCAAGGCTTGGAAGGCAGAGACAGCATTCACCCAACTGAATGGGACCAAAACGTCTTTGCCAACCAGCTGGCCAGCCTGGTGAGGAGAGCTTTAAACTAGGAATAATGCAGAGAGAAGACAATAACTCACAACCAGGTGAAAAAGCAGCGGATCTGGCTGACAAGCAACCATTATTCACGCGCCTCCAGACAGGTAATCGGTCATGAAATTTATGGTAATTCTTTCTCTCTCTGCCAGTGAGTCACAGTGATGCTTCTGCAGGGTGCACAACGGAAGTCTAGGATTAACTAGACTCTGTTAATGTCAGCTTTAACAGAGCAAGGTACACAGATCCCCAGAGTTTCGCTACAATCTAATACACAGCAGAAATAATTTCCAAGTTCAATCCACAAATTGCCTTTCTGTTCAGACTTAGGAGACTTTCAGTGAACAGCCACCGATGCCTTCACAGGTTACCCTAGTTTTCTCAGCATTTCTTGCAGTTAGCCAAAGTTCTGACACTTTTGATCTTATCACATCTGATATCAGAGACTCCATCAAATCATCTACGGACTGCTTTGTTGGTGATCTGATGCTCGGATATTGCAACTGTTGCTAGCAATATCAAATCAAGCGCAATAAACAAAAAGAGAATGACAAGATGGTCAGTGAGGAGTGAACTTCCCAGACTCAACAGTCATGTGGATTGACAGTTTGCCCCTTTCTCATATAAAAGGTCACATACACACAGCTGAAGGCAACAAAACTAGTCTGGCTTAGGAATCTCTGCAGGTTCTGTTTAAATCTGAGTTGGACAAAATGCATAAGCTGTCATTTACTGTCAGTTTATTCTGGTTCCTTGGTGCTTTCCAAATATATGACCATTCCCTAATATCTTTTTGAACTGTCATTAGATGTCTACCCATTATCCATTTCACGGTACACTTTTCCATTTTTTTTTTTTTTTAATCTCTCTTTAAAGAGAAATTAAACCTAACTGCAGGTCTAACTTAGCTGCAGTTTTTTTACAATCCGTGAAAACACCTTCAGTTTCATAGTATCTCAGGCATTTTTAAAAATAGCTAAATTACCCCTCCACTAATTTTACTTCCAGTAAATTAAAAGCCTTGCATTTGAGAAATTTCTAAGCCTCTACACAAAAATACGGCTATGCTTGAGAACTACATAAGACCATATGTAGCAACTTTTAAAAATGAGATAAATCTTTGAAGGAGAGAAAATCTTCAGTAAGAAAATGTTAATTCGTGTGTTCTGAAAAAAAGAACATATTTAATCCAAATACTCAGAAAACACCCAGGATACCCAATGGCAAACTAATTTATGCTCTCATTTACTACCATGCCAAGCACAGCCAGTGTTTTATGTTACTGTTCGGAGGAATACTGTTACATGGAAATACATGACATTTCCAGCGTGAAAATAAACACAATATATTCCATACAAACAGGTCCTACAGATTGGCCCTGAGTTACAGACTCTCAGGAACTGAAGTCAGATCATATGAGCTCTACCTATGTCTTACTTCTTTTTCCACAGTACAAAAAAATAAAAGCTGCTGACCAACCTGGTACTCTGCAGTAAGCACAAACCTACAGGAACAGTTTAACAGTGTGTGAAGACTCAGTTAAAAGCAAACTGCTCATGTAAAGAGTAGCTTACTCTTTACATGAGTAAGTGCATAAGTACAGAAGTGCAGTGTAAATCAGCACTAAGCAGTTGGCTGACTTCGAGTCTAAATTTTCCACCCCCTTTCTCTGCAGCACAGGGAGAATTGGGACAGTTTAAAAAAACCCAAGCATATCTTGGAACTAGAAGATGGGAAAATTGAGTGACTACCATTTACACTTAAATATCATGGAGTTTGCTTGAAATTTCTGTAATAAAACAACATTTTCTTAAAAAAGCTATCTTGCACTGACAATAATCTCTTTTTTTTTGGCATATATATGTGTTCAGCAAGATACAATTAAGCAGTTACATCTCTCCCTTCTAAAATCTGTTTGACCTCTTGCTTATTCTCTTAGTACTGAAGTGCCAAACTCAGGAAAAACATCACTCAGTTCATTGTGTATGGAGGAAAACAATGGAAGAAACATAAAGGTTCAGGTACAGTTCCAAAAAGTCCATTTTACATCTTTCTTAGCACTGACTCAACATGCCTTACAAACTTATGTAGACACAGAAATTATTGTATGTATTTCTCATGCTAATGCTTATACTTAAACATCTTTGTACATTTAACTCTTTTAAATCGAAGGAATATATAAAATGAAGAACTAACCTAGGAAAGGTAGCCTAAGGCTGTGAGTTAAAGGTGGTCCAAAAAGGGAAGTTTTGGTTTAGTGTGTGATCTTCTTTGGTATGTATAATTTTAAATTTTTTTTTTTTATATAGGTCACATTATAAGATGGTGTCCTGCAGAAAAATGTTGCAAGGCTTTGGGGAATTTAACTTTTGTTTTTTCAGTAAATGTCTCTGTGTCATGCCATTGCCATTCTTCACCCTGCCTCATAGAATGACAAGCTGCTCTCTGGAAAGCAGTCAATGTGCAGCGCAAAAGACTGATGTTTGATTCCTTTCTTGGACTTTCAACAGGGAATGAGAAAAAAAAAAAGCCCTGAAAGAACAAGAGAACAAAAAACTTATAACGTCGTGATTAGGGTGACAGAACACTACCTAAGGGAACCATAGTTGCTGGGCAAGTCACTTTAGCTAAAGGTTTTGGATTTGCACTCTTCATTTTTCAAATGCTTGACTTGCAATACTTGGCTATCTACCCCCTCACAATGTTTGAATCCAGTCACATGCATAAACATTGTTCATTACTTGAGGTATTAAGAGCTTAAGTTTTCTAAGTGAGATCTGATTTGTTGGCTGCTTCGTACAAGCATTCATAAAGTGTAATTTATAAAGGCTAAAAAGATTTTAAATTTGATGGAGAACACTGTGGTACAGAGGCCAGACTGGAATGGAAGCAGATGTGTCCAAGCTGTTAAATAGTATGGACTCCCAAAGCAGGCTGCAGCAAACAAAACGCCCTTGGACATGGTCCCTGACCTGTGCTTGTTGACACAAGCCAAAGTCATGACAGAGACTGTTGTGTTTTGAGTTTAAGGGATTGAATTCCAGTACTTGAGGATGTCTCCTGGCAGTTTAAGTTATTGGCATGGGAGGAGCCCCTAGTGCCTGGATTTGGACCATTATTTCCAGGACAACAGAAGAAAACCTGGCACCAGCCTACCTCCCAGATCAAGCCGTATACAAGTTTGTACCCAAAATGGGAAGTTCAAACTCTTTAAATCAAAATTGATCAGCTTTATTCATTGCTAAACATAACTTTCTCAGAAGTGAAGAAACTATTTCTATGCAAGTTTTCCATCAGGGCTACAAGCTCAACAAACGCCATTGAAGCACTCTGGAGGGTACATCCAGCATGCACATCTTTCAAATTGCCAATAGGACAATCAACTGAAAACAAAGTTGTAATAGACAGGGTCAGGGAAATAATGAGCTGTGCTGTAATTCTGTAATTTACCTTATTAGTCATAAATTAGTCATGATTTGTGATGATTATATTTAACAATTTTCCTAGACTACTAAAATTGAAAAGATAGGGTATCTTGACACATGTCAATAATGTTGTCATTTTATTACAAAAATGAGATCTAAATTATTTACAAATCCCTTGACTTCTATTGACTCACCAATAAGAAACAGACTTCAACACCAGCATCTGGTACTCACCATTCTGTTGCGGTCTCTTCAGACAGATAAATTGATTAACCTTGATGGAACCCCACGTGCATTGCCTTCACTTGAAATGGTAAATTAATGAATTTCATTTATTCAATTAATTCTGGTTTTCACTTCAGCTATGTCCTTAAAAGCAGCTTTGACTTTTATTCTTTTACTGTCGACGCATTGTGAAATATTGTACACAGGGAGTCCAGAAATAAGCAAGCCAAAATAGGGCCATGAACTGGTACTCAACTCTTCTCCTTAAAAATCCATTAAATACAACGAGATTTTCATGTTACATCCATTTGACACATTTCTTTTCAACTGTGCCATAGTAAATAATCATGTATTTGATTTTTTTAAATTTCAGGACTGGTACCTCTAATGTTCCTTTTTCTCTTCTAGCTGATATATTGAATGAGTGTATTATTCTCATAATTATTCTTCCAAAGTAAAGACAGATCCTGGACAACACTTATTGCGATAGGAGTATTCCCAGGGAAATGAAACTAAAAAACAAACTGTTAAATGAAAACTAAAGAATGCAAACAGAAACTTAAGATTTCAATTTATTTTATAATATTATTACTCATAATTTTGGTTCACGAGTCATAACTTCCACTTTTGGCTTTTACATCTCCCAGAGTTCTTAATAAGTATCTGCTACTCTGTGGGAAAGAGTTTCTGGTAAACTATAAGCCCTGTTTATCCACAGGTCTATCCCCTTGCTGGAGAAAGTCCGGCACATAGTAGGACCTTCTCTGAAATTATATTTGAATATTATCCCATTAGAAAAACATTACTAATGTCTTTTTACATACAGAGCTATGGGGTGACGTGGTTATGTACACATGCATATGTTGTCTGAGCAATTAGTGATGTCGTTTTCAACTGCAGCCTTAAACTGTAACAGATCAATATTGATTAGCTGTTCTCAGCAAACCTGAGAGAAGTATGCACACACATGACACATGGAGAACCTTTCAAAAGAAATATAGACTCTGATAGGTGTATAATTTACTGTTCAAATTATTCAAGCTCATCACTGTTGGGTAGGCACATGCTCCTTTCTGCCTTAATCAGCTACAGCTATTCAAACTGGTGCCACCATTGTCACGTCTTTTAGTATATTGGATTATAAATGTGATATTGTCCTATTTTACCCTGTTAAATATTTTACCCTGTTTTACCCTGCAAAAAGACAGTGACATAATTTTAGACTCTGTCACTTCCTAAGGAACAGAATATCAACAGATTAGTTTTCCTTGTTGTTGTCAAAGAACAGCAGGTTGGGTGTGGTGGTTTACTCTGAGAACACACAATATGGGAGTTATGAGAGAGAAACTCAAAGACATACTTTTGACTTAATAGCAAACACTAGAGGATGTGCCTTCACTCACTGGAACTGTCTGTAGAGACAGCACTCCCCTGAAGTCTAGAAAGAGATCTTTGAGCTCAGCTTCAAGATCTGGCTGTAGGTCACAAGAAGTAGAACTGAAACTGTGAATCAGGTACCTAACAGCACTGACTGGGCTGTGCACAAAAAATTTCTTTTTAGATTTGAGAAAACTTCCCAGTAAAATTCATAAGTTCTTACCGACACGAATATAAATACAGAAAAAAATGCATTTCCACAAAAAGAACATTTAAATGCATTATTAGCTTAGTTATAGCAAGATTTATTGGGTGATCTTTTATCCTTTTTTCACTTACCTTTTTCACCTAATCAGAAGAGTTCAAGCACAATTTTTGATCTTTAAAGAGGTTTCTAAATTCAAAATTCTTCAACAGCTAAAAGACAAGTAGGCAAAAAGTTGTGAAATTCTGCAATTATTTTTAATACTCTCTTTTTGGAATGCACAATCATGCTGTAAATTTTCATCTTAGTTCTGAGACTCAAAAAGTGTTTGTGAGTCATATAAAATGCAAAACGTAAATTATCAGACAACAATCTGCAGACAGATCTATGATTCAAAATTTCCTACAGTCTCTGTGAATCTCCCATTGGTCTTAATCTTTCACTGAGGTTTTATTTTTTCCCTCATGTTTGCACTCCTGATAGCATAATAGAAGTGTTTAGATGAGTAGTGGGTTGGAGAAGATGAACTATCAGCCGTACTTCTAAAATCTCTTCTGATTGTTTCCATCTGTATTCTGTCAAAATTGCTTGGTAAGAATAATTTGATCCCAGCTGACCATGTAAAACTTATTGAAAAATTTAAAATCTCTTACAGGGACCAGTGTGTAAGTAATAATGCGTAAGGCAGAAACTGAAACAGCACAAAGTGACGTCCCTTCAACTCCTTAACTGAAAATCATTTTTTTTTGACAAAAGCATTGATTACAGCATTCAAGATAAATCACTTATTAAAAATTGGAAATGCTAAATATGCTAAGCATTTTCTCACATTGCTAAGGCTTTCATGGCTAAATCTGAGGTTACTGAGCGAGCCCACTCAAATCAACACTTTGGTTTATTTTATTGGTTTGCAGCAAGCTAATTATTTTCAAAAGTCCAAAACTTTTACTGATTCTATGCCTTATTACCTTGCCAGCTCAACCTTTCTTCAAAGCTCTGAATTCTGTTCACTGAAATGGAGGGATGTTCAGCATAATCGGTGTGGATTCATTGTAATCTATGTTTAATATACCACAATGCAAAAGGAGAAACTACAGCCCAGGAGGGAAGTGATGTTGCTGGACACCAGACAGGAGAAAAGATCTTGTTCCTGAGCAGCAGGAGATTATTTTATCAGCAGAAGGGTACCTATTCACTACAGGGTCTGGAGGTTAACACCTTACGTTCGCTGCATTCCCTATCAGGACTTGTTCCTTCACCTGCAAGGTGATTGTGCCTTTTCATTCCCAATGTGCGTTCAGCTTTCATCATGCAAATGTCCATGACCTCTTTACTATCACAGCAGGTTTATGTTAGGCTACAAGTAAACTCCATTCACGTAAAAAAGGAAAAAGAAGAAAGATGCCACATCCCTGGAAGTGTTCAAGGCCAGGTTGGATGGGGCTCTGAGCAACCCGGTCTAGTGAAAGATGTCCCTGCCCATGGCAGGGTGGTCTGGAACTAGATCATCTTCAGGGATCTAGATCTTCATCTTCCCTTCCAACACAAGCCATTTTGTGGTTCTATGAAGAAATAGAAGAAAAGACCTATGAAGGATAACGGAAGTATTTATTAAGGGCTTACAAAAATTGTAAAGAAAAGAAAAGAGAAAAGAC
>VZTA01023512.1:0-22333 GCA_013398855.1 Mohoua ochrocephala | reverse complement strand
GGCAGTCTTCAGCAGTTCAGCAAACACAGCAAATGTGTGGTTGGAGATATAGTCCTGTCAGGAATCATAATCTATAGAGAGAAGTGGTGGAAGCTGATGGAAGCACACTTCTTATGCATTACAACAGCAGCACCCTGTGGAAACTGCCCATGGGGAATATTTAGCTAGAAATCTGCAGGGTATTTTTTTCCCCAGAAGTCAAATGCTATTACTCAAAATCTCCTGAACTTAGAGTCACACTCTGGTTTTAATAAATATCCTTCATCTGAACCAGTTGCTTACAGCCACCAATTTGGACTGTTGCTAGGATATCTCAGTGACATCTCAAACAAATTTCTTGTTTTTTCTCTCTAGGCCATGCTCTTTCTCAGGGCCCTGAGTGCAGCAGGATCTTGCTGTCCTGAAATATTTTTCTCTGTACTCAGCCTTTGCAACCTCCTAACAGCCCTCAGGGATTTAGTTGTCCCTGTTCAAAGTTTGCTCTGATGTGGTGCAGCCATGTAATCTTAGATCAGATCTCTGGAAAACAAAGAAGCAGTAAGAAAAGATGAAATGAGTATCCCCTTGCCCGGATGTTGATTTATACATACTATATCATGAAATAAAGAGCAATGAGGGGCTATCACGTCTTGAAATGATACCTTGTGTGTTCTACTTCACAATCTCAGGTTAAAAATGTGTCATGCAATTGCTTTGAAAAATTATTTTCCCTAAAATTGTATTAGCAAGCAGTGTGTCCTCTTTTGTAAGTGAAAATTTCCCCAGAAATCTTATAGAAAAGTAAATTAAAAGACAGTCCTAAGGCATAAAAGTATCTTTGTATTCTTTGCGGTGTTTTTATAGTAAGGATGTGCAGTCTAAGGCACGATAGGAAGTAAAATAAACTACAATTTCTTGAATAAATTAACAAAATTTTCTGAAGGTTTGACATTTTTTTTATTGCTTGGTCATATATTTATGCATACACAATTGTAATTTAACATGGTGTATTTTAACAATGAGAAAATAATTTTGCTCTTCTCTAAATCTCTTCTGACATGAGAAGACAGGTTTTGGTTCTATATGGAGCTGGCAAATTTGCCATCTCTGTTACGTTATGAAAACATGGAATTAGGTTAAACACTAAGAGCTTACATCTTACTTTTACAAAGTGATTGTGCACAGAGAAGTATTTATGGCTTCATATTGAACAAACTCCATCAACACAGAGATAAATAGGTATATATGTCTATTTAACCTCCTTACATGAGCATAGAGACAGGTTTTCAACACAGAGACGACTGAGCTGTGAAACCCTAATTCTTAATTCCCATGTTTTTAATCTTTCCCCTATTCTGTTCTGGGCTGTTCCGTCTGATCAGGTAGAAGCCAACAAAATCAGCGATATTTCATAAATTTCTGTCTTTGTTCTTCTAAAAGGTAAAGGATATTGCAAAGTATATTTTTTTTCTCATATTATCTTTGCATCCTTTTTGCTACTAAAAGTTTTGACAGTTGGAGTCTGACATGGTATCAGCAAAGAAAAAGAAAAAAAACGAAATTAGTAAAATTGACTGTTCTCCTGTGGATTTTCTATCGGGAATTGTGATGCATCTGGCAATTTCTAAAGAGAGTTTGCTGCACAGCTCATTGCAAGAGACGTATGAGTGTTATCATAACTGTTACACTGCATGCATATATTCATTTGACACATTTTTACATTTCATAAAAATATCCATTGATTTTAGGTCTTCTGCAAGTGATGAAAAACAGCTACTAGAGGCAATTAAAGAGCAGTGTTGTTCAGTCACTCCCATGAAATCCAATATGCTCTCTCTCGTAACCTGTGGTCATTTTATAGCATTCTGTCATTGAGATATGTAAGTGATTATTCTGTTTGCATTAAATTGAGAAAAAGAATGCAATGAGGTTCAATCGCAGGTGCTTAAGAGCCAAAAGAAAATCAGGTACCCAAGTCCAAAGAAGACCCCAGCTGATGAACCGCAACATAAATATTTAAACTAGAGAATAGAAAATGCATTGGGTGCAGTAGGGAAAAATTTTTTATATTTTTAAATAATTCTATTTTTATTGCTCACTATATTCTCAGTGGCCAAATGTGACTAAATATGGATTTTGATATTACTTGAAACGATCGCTAGTGTCCTTTTGCTCACTCTAGCTCGATGGCAGCACGTTAGTAGGAAAATCTCCTGAGATGTGATACCAAAGAACAGATAGAGGCAGACAGCTGCTGAAGAAGCTAACACAGACTCAAAAAAAAGTAAAAAGAAAAAGGTAATTTTAAAAAAATTATTTTTAGGGCATACAGTACTAATAGTAAATAGCAAATTTATCCTTTGAATAAATGCAGATCAAACACTATACACTGTCTTACACTGCAGGTTACTTGTGGGGAGGACTACTTTCCTCGCTAAGGTTACTTATTATGCCAGTAAATCCTACCCATGTTTGCACTCCAGTAGATGGTAGCATAAAGGAGAACCAGATGATGATTAGCCTAAATCAAAATAATTTTAATAATGCTGCCATGGTTTGTAAAACAGTGAAAATATTTATTGAACGTGGTAACTTGTGTTGCATGATGTTGGAATCAATGGGAGGAAGGTATATGAAATTTGTTCTTTTGGGATAAATTTCTTTTGTGATTGAAAACGCTGGGAGCTTTTTGAATTCATCTCTCTGAAGATACACATGCCCTAAAGGGGGATTTTCTCTTAGAAAATGATGCTGTTTGGCACCTATTCCTCACAATCTATAGTGATGAACATCTCTCAAAAAACATCTCAGTTTTTCAGGGAAGCATCTTTTATTCTTTATTTCTTGAAATTTTTCAGTCTCTGAGACTTAGCAGGGAAGCTGATCTCTTCTAACCATAGAAGCGGTTTTCACTCATTTCCCTTAATTACTTAGGAGTTTTAATACCCTCGCTACTGGAATTTCACATGCTGGGTGTTCATTTCCCCCTGAAAATTGTATTTTTCTGGAAAAGTGTAGTGGCTAAGACTGTGACCGCATTTGAACTGGAAATGTTTGTCAGTGTGGCAATACTGGCTAGGGACCCGACTCTTACAACATGTTTTCCTGGAAGCAACTGCATACTCATTAGGATGTTTATGTCCCATAAATGGCTTCTGCTATTATAGCTTTCTTCATCTAAGCAACTAGAATAAATAATATCAGCAAATTTGATCCTCTCACCAATTACACCTATCTAGAAAGACAGGCCTGAATATGCTCAAATCTTATTATAGTTGTTTGAATTCTATAAGCCTTGATTATTGATATCTTCATATATAGTTAGCAGTGCAAAGGAATAAATCTGTTGAAAACAGTGGATTAAATGGATGACAAATTACCCATGCTTCAGTAGCAGACAAAGTAAAGCTTAGTTTGTGTCTACTAGGATGATTATATAACTCTGCAGTTCTTTATAGCAAATGTCTAATTATATAAAAGCTAGATTTTCTTCAATACTCCCTGCTGGTTTGTTATTACATGCATATATCAGCAGCTTGCACTGAAGATGAATTGGGATAATCAGAGCAGGCATCCCACTGGATTGACTTATTGGAACATTGCTGCATCTGACTGAGGCCTCGCGAGGATTTATATCTCAAAGGTAACAAGGAGGCAGCCAGAGATTGTATTTAGCTAAAGAACAAATGCCATGTTTGTGCCTGATTGCCCCCAGAGTGTACTTTGTTTCTGAGCCTCTGACTTACTGGAAATAATGATAAAAGGCTGAAAGTCCTTATAAGGAATCTACTTCAATTAAAACATGTATTATTGTGATGTTTAGCTTTGCATTAACAGTACTAATTTCTTGGTATAATTTTTTTTTTGTAAACTGTATTGCTTATGCTAAAAAAGGACAGCAGAAAATGTACTACAGTTTGTTATTTAAACTGCTATGCTAATAACAAGTATCTGCTATTAGTCACCTTGAGAATTCAGACTTACTCAACAAGTACAGTATAATTACTTTTTAAAACTCCTCCCAGCTTTCGCTGTAAATCTTCAGATATGCTTTTTAATATACTATTTTTCTTATGTTTCATTTTTACAACCATTTATGCATATGCTAATTTTCATTTTTAGAATGGAGTCCTGTGAAAAGCCTAGAGCAGTTCCTGGTTTCTGCTGGTGTTCTTGGCCTGAGAAGGCAATTTACATTCTGCTGCATCTTTCTTCATTCCCACAGGGGAGGTGTTCCTTTTCCTTGGTATGTCACAGAAACACCATAGAGAAACAGACTTAATTGGAGAGCATAACCATTCCAGAGCAATTTTCCAACTACTTTACAGAGCTTCATGGATAGCAGGGAACTTGAGAACCTTCTTCTAAGATTGTACCTACACCAGTAGGTGCAGGGCGATCTAAGATTGTTCTGCCTGGACTAGCCAAGGAAATGTAGAAATGAGTATTTATGCACCTCCCTCGTGTCTGGAATGAGTCAGGTGTGGCTGAATGAGTTATCTGGATGAGTAGTATGTCTGTCCTCCAAAGGAAAGTTGTTTTACCTCAGATGCATTTTCTTCAAATGAAGCTGCACTATTTTTAAATCTGAATTTAGACATACAAGGAGCTGTTCTATGCAACATCAGCTTGTCAGACATACTTCTTCTAGCTCAGACTGCTGATCTTTAGTATTTTTTTTTCAGTGTAGATATACTTTCAAAGAAATCATGAGTATTTTCTGCTTTTTTCACTCACAAGCCAAGCCTAAACTTCTGTCAAAGACATTTGTTTCCTTAGAAATGCTGACCTTTTCAATGCACTGGCATTCACCCAGGCACTTACACGCTTGTCTCCTTGGACTAAAGACATGTTTGGTTCAATCTTGAACAGCACAGACACTTCCTTTCATATTTCACCGCCCTAGTTTAAGTGTTCTCCATGTGTCAAATGAGAGACGTACTGAGATCTTGACAGGCATGGAAGAGTAAGAATGGTATAAAATGACCTTTGTAACAATATGTCTTTTGCTGTTACAGTGATATTGGCTATTTATTATTATGTAATAACTTTTCAACCTCTCTGTCACAGAGAAGCATCTAAAGAATTCATAGTTTCCTTTCTTTCTTTGTCAAGACATCAATGGGGAATATGAATAAATATTTATCCTTCTGATCTCTTTACGAGGGATTATAATAATGGATTATAATTTTATGGCCTCTCTGAAAAAATCACTTCTGATGAGCTGATGAGAAATTAGAAGTGAAAGAGTAAGATTAAGATAGGAAAGAAGTAGTTGAATAATTACTAGCAAAAAGTGGCTGATTGTAAAGTTCTATATACATGAGAGCAGATTCTTCCTAGAGAGAAATAGAGGATTTTGTTTTATGCTCTATCCAGCTATTTCCAACAGTTTCTTTTAAAAGTAAATTGGTAATTTTTTCATGCACATCTCTTTCTTTTTTTTTTTTTTTTTTTTTTTTTTTTTTTTTTTTTTTTACAATAAGATCTTCAATGGCTTAAATGGCTTAACAGATTGACAAGTAGGGTTTAAGTGTAATCCCTGACAGAAGTATGAGAAACTTACAGAAGCTCAGCAGCATGGTGAAAACAAAAGTAAACAGAAAATTAGTACTTCAATCAGCCAGGAGCTGAGAATGAGAATGAAGTGCTGTAAAACAAAAGGACATTATTAAAGTTGTTTGGATCTTCTACATAAAAAACAAACAAAAACTTGGAAGAAACCAAACCTCTTGTTTTTCATTAACATTTTAATTCTTATTCAATCTTTCCCAGACAACAGAAAGTTTCTGCCCTTTGTAAATTAAATTCACTGGTGAGTAATGAAGTAATGTCAATCATTAGGTTGGACCAGCCAAGGAAAACACTCAGGCTATTATATCCTGAAATACATGTTTCCTCTTTCAGCCTACATGGTACCTGCTCCCTATTTTGTCACCTTTGATGAAATGGCATAGAACTAAAATGAGGAAGAATCTTCCTTTGTATGAGCCAAATTATATGCTAGAGTAGTGAAGGGCAGCTTTTTTCCAAATTATTTCATTGCTTTTGGAGTATCCTAGAATCAGATTTTTAATGAAGGGCCATCTTTGAGAGCCTCCTTTCTGAGCACATAAATGAAGCCTCAAAAAATACATTATCCTGCACTTGGAAAGTTTTAAATAAAATAAATAAATAAATGTGTTCACATATTTAAATAAATATGTATTCTCTCCTTCAACATTCATGAACAGATGCTCCCAACTGGGTCTTTACCTTTCTCTGCTCAAGAAATCTGCAAATTTGTAAAATGTCCATTGCAAACAAAATTTTTCTTTCTGTATCAAAGTAACATCAGAAAAATTCCAGGTGCTGGAATTGTACTTTTTGGTCTCATCATGTCTTCTCTTATCCGGCAAGCGTTTGTCGTTTGTTGGCACATGTCTTTGGCATGTATATCAACAATGTGAAGGACAAAAAAGTCTACTTATATTTCCTCTCTTCCTATCTTGGTGTCTTACAGGAACCACAGTGGACAACACAAAAATACCCCAAGTAATGAAGGAAATTAGAAATTTATTGGTTCAAAAATTTTAGCAGAGAGTTTATATGTAGTTTCCTTTAATCCCATTATGAAGAAAGGTATAAGATATCTAAGTATAAAGAAACCGTGAACTTTTTTTGTCTATTCTTACTTAGTGAGGCAAGAAGAAGATTTTTATGAATTATCATTGTGTGTGCAACAAGTGTATAAGCATTACTGTCGAGTGTGCAAGCATATCAACAGGCATTTGTCGTCTTTGGTTTTCAATTCCATATTTTCTTTTTCCTTTTTCTTCTTTTTTTTTCCTTTTCCTTTTTNTTTTTTTTTTTTTTTTTTTTTTTTAATAATTTGAGTGTGTTGGGGTTTTTTTCTCCTCAATTTAATCTTTTGTCTGCTTTTAAATCAGTTCCAACTAGGAAATTTTATAGTATTAACGACATCAAATAACTTTCTATAGAACATAAAATTTCAGTGATAGTGGTTTGCTCTAGTAACTGCTATAATAACATCTTTGAAAATGGTAGATAACTGTTAATGATTTTATACATTACCTGTCCTCAGCATCTCTATGTTAATTGGATTCATGTCAGGATGATCAGCTATTTAAGTGGTCCTTTTCTCCCAGTGGGAGTTAGTGTGTTATTTATAAGAAATACATTCAGATTTATTCTATTCTTAAGTATTTGTATTCATGTTTTTTTTAATTTAAAAGAAGACTAGGTTGCATACAATTATCCCTTTCCTGACTACCTTTACATCAAGTAATTATTACGCAGTCTTTGCCCTGTTTTAGATCATCTGCCTGACAGTCTATTTCTTTTTATGGACGTAGTAAAGACAGCAAAGACAAGTGGAGCGATTTGTCCAAGGTGACTCAGCAACCTGGAGCAGCAGAGTCATGAAGGTAACAAAGGTCTTCTGAGACACATGCTGCTTAATCTGTTGAGGTGTTCAGCTTCTTTGCTGGAGAAAATCGCTGTTACGTTTGCTTTTTGTTGCTCTGCAGAACCAATGCATCTCTCAGGGAACGAACCAGGCTTGGCTCCAGCTGGCACCTCATCAACCAAATTCCTAACAGTCAGATTGCAGGGTCTTTGTAGGAGATGTGTGAGCCAGAGGAAAGCCAGCTTCACTTTCAGAGTCGAGGACGAGTTTGAGAATGGAATAGTTAGAGGGAAATACCACAGCTTTTTTACATTTAAGCTGAGAACTGAGCAGAGGTAGTATGGAAATCATTGAGAGACAATAAACGAGAAACTCCCAATCCTTTTTTAATTATTTGGATTTTTATTTTTGGGCTAGTTAACAGGGCAAAGCCCCACTTTAAGGATTGTAGCTGCCTTGGTCTGACTACATCTATTTATCTCTCCTTACCAGCCTACTAACTCCATACACGAGAAATGAAATCCTCAAGATGTTAAAGGATACTTGCCAAAAACCTCTACAACTCTCTGACTATATTTCGAATAATATTTTTGTAAAACAAAGAAAAAAGCAAAACTACTTTTTATTATATCTGTCGTTTGTTTGCTTAGAGATGAGCAAAATATTTTTAGGAACAGTTTGTCTGACAAAATTAGTTCTTATGTATCATTCATGAAAAGACTATGCACATTTAATCATTTGTTCACTATTCATAATTGATTGAATGTAAATGCAAAAAAAAAGTAATGAAATATGAGATTGTTAAATCTTTACTTGTTTTCAAGGTAGGAAATACAAAACATTAAATACTAAGTAGTGGGGAAAAGACCCAGATGTTGGCAATTTAGAAGCTGTTATAAACACTTGTGTTTATTATTCTCTTATCAGTCATGTTAGTCATTGCTCAGTGTAATGTGATCGCAGTTTCTCTTTCCTGATCCGTGTAACAGTGATAGAGGGCAGTTGTAAGCAATCCACTGGATTCCAAGGAAGGAAGGAAGCCTGCAGTTCTCTGTGGTTTTGGTTTGCTGTTGTTTTCTCTATGTCTATATTACACACTAAAGAGGCCATGTGTCCCCCATCAGACCTGTGTGCTATGGGAAGAAATGAAGAACCAATTTGCTCTAAATGGGCTTGGGCAAACACTTTTGTTTTGTCAAATTAGCCAGAATACTTGATTTCAAATTTATGCCAACTTTTATGGGGTTTTTATGTTCTATGCAGGAGAGCAGACGAAGCTTCATTTGGCATGAAGTTGCTGATAAAAACTTAATTCATCAGGGTGCTTGAACATATCCAAAACCAGCAGAAGAGAAACAATCTGGACTGCCGCTCTACATCATTTAGCTGCACTATTTTTGATCTGTCACTAGAAGCCATGCAGACAGTTTAACATGTTGTCACACCATGGCCGGACACAGCTTTGAATGAGATAATTGGAGGGCTGGAGAAAACGTCGCCAGCCCTGTGCAGCTGTACCAGCATTGCGCTGATAGCACTATCTTGCTTTTGGGCTCTTAACTTGGTATTTCAGCTTGACACCTCACTGAGCATTGTGGACATGCAGTGTGCTGGGACCTGAGTGGACAACTGGATTTTGGCTGCATGCTAACAAAAAAGCGTGAGATTTTACTTTGGTCTCTCAGACTGTCTTTCCCCATAGCTGGAACAGACAGATTTTTATCATTTTCAGTTTGGGTTGTGTCTTCAGACAGAATTTTTGAGCATATAAAATAAGATTAGGACCAGATCTGCTTTACAGTTTTCTATTCTTTTTAACCAAAATATTGGACTATTACAGTATTAAAGAAAAAAAAAACCCACCACGAAACCAGCATATTCTGTTTTATACAATCAAAAAAAAGTGTACTTGCTTCTTTGAAATGATTAGTGAAATGCTGACAATGATTTGCCATGAGTAACAGTTGCATTGCTACCAGCTATTGGGGCGTGTGTGTATGCATATATATATATATACACACACACACATATGTGTATATATATACACACACCTGGTGTTTCAATGATTTATCAGAGATATTAAATATTTAATACTTATTAGCTGAAGTAAACAATCAATACCCAACTGAAATCACTTTAGGCCATTTATTCCAGGCATCTGTACGGAACAAAATGAAACTTTTTAATCAGAATTGGCTTGAAAACAGTTTATGAACAGAAAACTCCTTTTTTGTTATATAATATACTCAGAAAAAAAGATTTTTCGTCTACTTCTTGATGGGTTGGAAGTTTTATTGTGTCTGTGAAAAGGGTGGGAGGAATCACAACCTCTAACTGCTCATAGTCTCATGCTCACAGAGCTTTTGGTTGCTCATAATAATCTGTGTAAATATTCATGAGTATTTTGTAACACATTAAAAGCAGTACTGTTGTTCTAAGCTAAAAAATTGAAAGTTAGAGACATAAGCAAAAAACAAGGGTCAGCCATGCAATCATCATTCTTAAGATATTGTCAGGAAACCAGGTTTTATCGTGCAACTCGTGTATAAACAAAGTTGCCAATAATCTCTGCCTCACACTCTTCACAAACGACTTACTTTCTGAATTTCTGGCAGATTATGAAACCTAATACAGTGGTCTAATACCAGCCTATTTTTTACCATCAGTCACATCTTCTGGTTTTCAAATACTTTCTTGTAGCAGTGAGGGAGAATGTATGAAACACTGCAACACTCACATCCTATTGAAACATTTCTGCTTCCGCTAAATTGCAAAATAACCATTTATTTGTGTTAAAACAGCTTAATATTTTGACTCTCTAGAAGAATAGCAGAACTATGTCTGAAATACCTTTTGCATGTGTCATACAGAAGGTACCAATTATGACAGGTTCAATACATTTTCCCTTCCTGTTCTAACTGCTGTGGAAAAAGTTAATTGACCATTATGCAAAAGCCTAGCCATCTTTTCTTTTCTTCAATGTCATGCAATATGTTCTTCTCTTGGCATAGGCTTTGATGAATTTCCAGCACTTGGCTTATATCCCTTCTCTGTAAGATAAAGTATGCATCCAAAATGTTAAACCAGTGCTCTCACAGCTATTCAGTAGCCAGAAGAGAGTTCTGTAATATAACTGCAGTTTCTAGAACTTTTTCATTTTCTTGCCTTGTTTAGGGAAAGAATTTGGTCAATGTCTAACTGGCTTTCAACAATACAAATCATAATTTGATCCAGTTGAGAGTTTCTGCGTTTGCTGTAATGAAAAGCTTCAAAATATGAAACAGAGATCACTCTGTGCCGGGTTTTGTTTAGATGCTGATACTCTGCCAACATACAGAAGATGGAAACCTACTTTCTGAAAATAATCAATCTTGAAAGGGGTCAAACTGCTTATTACATTATGGTATTAGGCTGATTTAGTTCGTTAATGCATTTGTACTGCTTAAACAAATGTTTCAAATGAGCTCTTTCAATTCATATATGAATGTTTTAATGGAGATCCTTCATCAGGGGTTATATGGTACAAAATCTTTCCTTTACACTCTCAGCTTAAATACCACATGGCACTGTTTTCTCTGCTGTTTACAGGGTATTATACACATTTTGTATAACACTGTAATTTACAATCATGGCTTATTATGCTGACTTTTTTATATCTGAACCTCAAATCTTCCCATATGAATGTGATTGAAACTACTCTGCGCAAACCTTCCATGGTTGTGTGTATTTATTCAGAATGCTACCACCTGTTAAACAGGTCCCTAACAGTTACCTGTAGAGCATGCTAATGGCTCCATACAGACCAGGACGGAGGGGACACATCTGTTCACATGCTCTTGTGGCCAAACCACAAGCAGGAAAGGAAATATTTAATGATATATTTCATGTTGCTGCTTAACAAGGGAGGTAAAAAATGGAGAAGGAAAGCTAACAGCTGTATAAATTGTGCAAGATTCAACATCTGGCCCGTTATGTGACTCTTTCATAGGTTTCAGCAACAGCCATCGGTGGTTGTGGGGAGGCTCTCTGTTCTGCAATCACAGGTGACGTGGCAGAGCACAGACTGGACATAGAGTAAGACCCAACAAGGAGGTTAGTGGCTAATTCTATAGAAAAACACCAACGTGAAGCCAGGATTAACATATGCCTGGCAGAATGCCTGTGTTCGGCAATGAGGTACTTCTGCCTCCATGAGGAGGTTCTGATACGGCTCTAGAAATCTAATTAAAAACTCACTGCTTTTTTCTACGATGTGTCCACCAAGACTGACTTGCCTCATGAGGGTAGCTTATTATCTACTTGCTGCAGACTTGGGGACACAGATTCTGACAGGTTATGTTCCTTGTTACCCTAAATCTATTTATAGAAGCACTTAATTTGGTGCTTCTATAAATCTTCATATAGATTTATTTGCCTTGGAGATAGGGACAAAAGAGGCCCTAGAACTTCGTGTAGAGAAAAAATCTCAAGGAAAATTATTTTCTCTGCCTCCAGTCACTATAAGTACTGCACAGATTTTAAGCACTGTGTATGCTGCACATAATGCACGTAGTTGGAGGCAAGTATAATGGTGTCATTTCAGTAATAATTTTCAGTAACATCGTTAAGTGCTTTACCGAAATCCTAAAAGCTGCCAGAGATGGTTTTGGGTGTTGCCAATGTAGCTTTGGGACCGTGAAAGAAAATATAGTTAAAAACATCCTTATTCATGATAAAAATATCCAACATGACCACGAGTATTTTAGGTCCATTATTAATTACAGCTGTAGAATTGAAAATGCAGTCTCGTTGAATGAAAGGTGCATTTTTTACTTTTTATTCTTAATAACTATGGTTGTGTTTCTCATGGTAATATGGAGAAGGTTGAGGTAATAATGCTAAAATTTCAGGTTAATTGGAATGTTTTGATTTGATGATATTTGTCAAGTTCTTAAGATATTGCAGAGATGTTTCTGCAGATTTTGCTGAACTCACATCAGCATGTTCATTAATTACGCATTCTGTACTGCACAACTGTTGTGAAGCCTTTTGGAAATAAAATCAATTAACATTTTATATTTTTATATAGAATAGGTATGTGTACTGGCCATTCATTACAGTCCATTGGTTTGCTGTAGGACTCAAGGGAGACAATGAATATTTTTGCGATGCAAAAATAAGTAATCTTTTTTCCTAGCTGTTTCATGAAGAAGATACTTTTACTTTTATCAGCTCTATGGTATTATTTGTTTCACTCCACTATCTTCAATCAGCTAAACATTTAACTGTAGTTTAATTTCATTTGTTTTAGTGATTGCTTTCCATTTTTCATGAAATATGCATTATTTTCTTATATGAGGAAATGCAACCCTTAAATATTAATTCTGAGAGTTTTTAAAGATTCCTACTTTTACAAATAGAAAGGTTATACTTATGATACTTTGATTTTTGTTCCTTATTGATGGAGTGATGCATCTAAAATAAAGTCCTTTGGATTCATTAGAATCAAGCTTCAGTTTATCATAGGTCCTTGGTACATCCTTTACAAGTATACACCTGTGATTAACTGGACCCATGCTCTGAAACATTAGTTTAGAATACTCTCTACAGAGAAGCATTTTTAAATAAAATATTTGCATACATGCCGTGATATTTCTTAAAAGAATTTATATTAATCTTTGTAAAAACACAAACATAAAAAGAAAGAAAAAGTCCTCTTCATATTAATTGTTCTGGAATCCTGCATGTCTAATAAAAATGAAGAAACAGGCATACAAATAATGTTTTCCAAAGGGAAACAGAAAAATTAAAATTATTTCTATATTCATATTGGAAGTATTTTTAGTGAATTGCTAGATACAATTGATACCACTGCAGCTATTTTTTTCCCTAACACATCTCTATATTTAAAATTATTTGCTATTATTTTGCATAAATACTTTTGGTTTTGGTGCATTTCTTAAACAGTATGTATTAAATTTACGCACAGGCAGAAGAAAAGTCTAATCCATTAACCCTCCATGACAAATGGTTTAATACAGATGAAGTAGTCATTGGAATCTTTCCTGCAGCCACAAGAAGCTGCTAGCTTATCAACTGGAAACAAAGAAGCATCATAAAACATTTCTCTGCAAAGCCAAGAAGAATGATTTGATAACTAAGCCCTCCAGTAATTGAAAACATATAACCCATATACTTCTGAATTATAGCTGTGACTAATCTTTTACGAAATAATTTTTTCCTCCCAAATACTTGCTGTAGTGCAGCAAAAGTGCCTGTGAGTTAGAAGGGTGCTCTGAGATATAGCCATCATTCAGGAGAAGCAAAGTTACTTCCCTGAGTGCCAACTCCCTCCCCTCCCACCAACAACCATGCAGCCTAAAAGGCAAACTGGAAAGTGACATAAAAATTTCATTTTGTGATCTTTCTTGACGTCATTTTATTTATAGTTCTATCCTTCATAGGTATTTACATGTAGGAATACAAAAATATGAAAGGTGAATGCATGAATACTACAGTTATGAAGATTTTGTCATCAAACATTTCCTTAATTTAGGTGAGTTAAGGAATGTGGTAATACAGGTGGAATATTAAAATTTGCTTTTAAGTAAATCAGTTAAACTTGATGAGGCACTAGCAGTAGTTAAGATTTGTCAGAATGTTTGACCTGTATGGGACAAGCGGGTGGTCTTTTTCATAGGCCTACCCAGACTGCAGAAAGTAGTGTCACAGTCGATAGGATCTGGCAGAAGGGATGGATGAACTTCCAAAGACCCACTGTATAGTAATATGCGGAAAATTAGATCTCAGAGCTTTATGAACATCTTAGTACAGGATAAAAATGTCCTAAAAGGCAACTTTTAGCCTTTTAGCTTTTTATCAGACATTATTTTTTATGTAGGATACTCAGAATGATTTTATTAACATGGGACTAGCAAAGATATCTTGGATCAGACTTTTCTGTCCTTGCTACAGCAGGCAACGGCATTTATTCATATTCCCTTCATAGCATAAAACTCTATCTCGGATCATCAGTCTCTGTTACGAGTCTTTCAAGACAGTTTCACTACTTCAGTTTCTCAATAGGACACCACACTGTAATTCCCAGCACCCTCTCCACTGTGTTATATATTACTGTGAAACAAGGCCTTATAATTTTGTACCGAGTATTGTTACTGATTAAGGACGGTTTTAAGATAGCTAAAAAAGTATTCAACATGTTATGTCATCGTTCATAACAGGATTCTTTAGTGTTTTCTATTAGCACATTACTGTCAGGAGAGATGTTATAGCGTGGGAATTTCTGCTTTCGGATTCTTTTTGAATTCTTTTGAAAAAAGACATATGGCAGACACATTTTTAAAACTCTAAAGCTCAAATATCAAAAGAAAAATACAAATATTAACATAGTTAACAGATTTTTTAGAAATCCTTGCTTGTGCTTGGCTTAATAAATTTTTATTGTGATGTATCCATCACAATATAGGAGTTTATTATGTTTCATACTAATATTTTGCATCTCACAAAGAGTTTTCTTCACTAGTTTAAAAACAATGATTTAATTTTGTTGAAAAATAAGCTTCATAAAAACCCTGAATTTATTAATACATGAATATTTCAATTGAGCGAGTGCAACTATATTGAATTCTGCCCTAAGTGATGTCTGAAATAACCTGTGAAAATGACTGGAAATGAAAGAAATTGTAGTTCAATCTCTTCCAACTCAATACAAGAGAGGAATAGTTCACCAACTTCTTTTTTGAAGCAGAGATAGAGCAAAATCTCTAAAGACAATAAAATTACAGGGGGAGAAACATATTTTTTTTCCCCCAGAATCTACTGTCTAGACATCAGTGAGTTCCTTCAAGGAAGGAGCAGATTTCTATAGGAGAGATTTTGCCACCAGGTAAGAGTCTGAAAAAAAAGACAGCAGAACTTCCTTTCAGGCTATAGTAACTGAAGTTCTGTGAGTTCTTAGAGGAATAGAAATCAGGGCATGGATGGAAGCCATTTTTTGCCACATCTTTTGTGTTTTATGCATTTCCTGTTTCCTGGTGTCTGCCTGTGTTCTTGAATGATTAAATTCCATTCCTATTAAATCCTTTATGAAAGTGGTGCTGAGATAACTTGAATTTTACTGGTTTTGATAAAATGAGGATGTATTGGTTCCATGATCATCTGCTTTTGTTCAGTTATTAGAGTTATATTGTATTTCAATTGTCAAAAAACCCAATAAACAAACCAAATCAAACCAAACCAACCGACCAGCCAACACCCCCCACTCCAAAACCCACAGAAAAAAACCACAAGAAAACTCAAACAAATACATAAACAGAAAAAGATTGAGCAGTGTTTTCCCTTTCATGTCTCTTTATCCCTGTACTCAGACATCAAGATACACTTGCCTAGAATTTATAGAAAAATACTGTTAACTTCTATAGAATGGTCATTTTATGACTATTCTCCATTTGAGGATTCCTGATGCCTAAAGAATGTGAAAGATTGAATTTTACCAGTGGCCCCCTAAATCACTTATCATTAGAAAAATGTCAATGTAAATGTCTCAAAAGAAATCCTAATTTAAAAAAAAAATTAAAACCAGCTGCTGTATTTAGCAATAGTATAGCACAATAGCTACTACGTGTTCTTATATCTAGCAATGTGTTACTTGTCTTTATATTTTTCCTGTGCTGTCTTCAGTTTAGAAGGTTGTTAAATTAAGCTAACTCTCAAGATTTTTCACACACCTCCTCAGGGGATGGAACATACTCTTTTGACAAGCCCTATCCTTAGGCTTGTTTTTCCCTGAAATGAATGTCGGTTCGTAACATACATCTTCCTTCCTGAACAGAATATCTGTTGAGTAGAAATTCACCCCTGGGGCTTCAGACACCTTCTTCCTTGCTCTTGCCCTGCACTACCAAATCCGGTAACACGGTGATTTATCACCTCTACCCTGAATACTCTGTTGTGGGGATACAAACCCACAAATCGTGGGTAATGGTGACTTTTGAAGACCTCTCTTAGCTGGCTTGGTTTCAGGAAAGCATAGTAGTTATGTAAACAAATTTATTTAACCATTGATTTTCTTTTCCTACTCTTCATATTTGTACCATCATTCTTTTTTTCTGTTCTGTAGACTTAGAGTATCATGAGAGATCAGGAAGGCTATCTTTAGTACAGATAAACAAATTTCAAAAAAAAAAAAAAAGACTAAACTGTTAAAGATTGACTCTTAGAAGAAATCTACAAGTCTATTTTTAGTGAAAGTAATATTTTCAGTCACTCAACACTTCCATATTAGAAGATAACAGAATTTCTATGAGCTTCTTTGACCTAGTTTAATTTAGGATAAATATTTAATTCAGGATAAATATTAGTGGTAATAAAAAAGAATAGGATATTACTAGCATGAAGATTTTAAGTGTGAGAATACACAAATAGTACTGGGATTTCTGACTGGGTTGAAAGAGTCATGTGTTGGATAACATTTAATCTTTCCGGAGTGCAAATGAAGAAGCAAATTTTATTTAGAGAATTCTAGACAATTTTGAGTTTAAAATATCGATTTGCGAGAAAAAGTTTTGAGTTTAAAAGATCCACTTCATTGAGCTGAACAAACAAAAGGAGTCTATCACATAGAACTTGCCCTACAAAGGACTGGTTTTTGTAGTTGTGTATGTGTTTGTGTGTATTGGTACCAATTCTGTAGTAACATGTTTAAGGAAGGGTAAAAAATACTGCACAACAGCTTCTGGGAAAGAGCAGTGAGAAAATGTAAGAGGAACAACTCTGCAGACAGCAAGGTCAGTGAAGAAGAGGGAAAGGAGGTGCTTCAGCTGCCAGAGCAAACCTGTGGAGAAGATCATGGTGATGCAGGCTGACATTCAGTAGCCCGTGGCGGTCCACGGTGGAGCAGATATCCAACCACAGCCCGTGGAGGACCACGTGCCAGATGGAGTTGGTGGATGGAAGCTGAAAAAAGTTGCAGCATGTGGAGAGATCATGCTGGGGCAGGGAGGGTCCTGGCAGGACTGTGACCCTTTCAGGAACTCATGCTAGCAGTGTTCCTGAAGGATTGCATCCTGTGATAAGGACCCACATGAGAGAAGTTCCTGAAGAACTGTATTCAGTGAGAGGGAACCTATGATGGAACAGGGGAACATGCAGAGGAAAATATGGCGGAGGCAAATTGCTACAAACTGACTGCAACCTTCATTGCCCATCTCCCTGCACTGATGGCGGGGAGGAGGTGGAAGTATTCATAGCAAAGTTGAATCTGAGAAAAAGGGATAGGTAGAAGGAATGTGTTTTCAGGGTAGTTCCTATTTCCCATTATCCTACTCTGTTACACTTAATTTGCAATAAATTAAATTAATCTTCCCTAAGTCTGTTTTGCCCATCACATTAGTAGGCAAATTATCCCCATGTCCTTATCTCACTTTATGAGATTTTTGTTATATCATCTCCCCTGTTAAGCAGGGGGAGTGTAAGAGTGGCTTGGTGAGCACCTGGTAGACGGGCAATAGACAGGCAAATTTAACCCGCCACTAGTTCTTATCCTTCCTCTATAACATGTCAAAAGTCACTTACCGAGAGTTCCTGCTTTGATTTTAGGCAATTAACGTGCAAAAACATCTCGTGTCCTCTCTCTGTTAGGATAACTAAAAAATAATGAAAACAAAGTTTAACTGAAATTTACCTCTTGCCAAAGACAAAGGAGAATTACTTAGACCCTCTACATAATACCATTTTCAACTTTACTTTTCCCCTTTTCTGTTTTGCCTCTATGTTAGCAGGGAACAGAGCAAGTCAGCACAGAACAAGTTTCCTGCCTCTCTGAGGCTTCCATTGCTGACCTCTTGATGCATTGTGATTGATTTACATCCCCACTATGAACTATTATGTAGCACTTCAGAAATAAAATGCATAGCCAAAATATTGTTCTATTTACACAGTCTGAATGATGGAGACAATGAAATTAATATTATGTTTTTCAAAGCTTAACAGAGACAGATGGTAGGAATATCTGAACTGAAAAGTTTGTTTGATTTGGTAGTTTCTATGCCCAGACAAATTTAGGAAACAGCTACCTTTTATTGAAATGGGACTTTTTTTCACATTGAAATATGACATATATCTGCTTGCCTCAAGACTACATAGGCAAAAGCATATAGATACATGTTATACTCAAATTATGGTGTAAGCAGTTTTTGTCTTCAGAATCTCAGATTACTTTTATATTTAATTTCATCAGAAAACAATGTTCCTTTGTTCCTCTCAGAGGGCTACTCTACCCTCTGGGATGCTGTGAATAGTTTGAAGGAATGCAGAACCACTATACCCAAGGGATTTGTCTGTCTTGAATTGCCCTGCAAATCCGAGTGTGTATTGCAAGACTTCTCACCCACCCAGCCAGTCCCACCCTGCCTTCAACCTTTGTCAGAACTTAGGGAACAGGGATGGACCAAACAAAGTCTTGCATGGCTTATATTGAGAACCTGATATTCAAGTGTTGATGGTAGTCGTGAGGCAGATCACTTATGTGTTATTGTGGCTTTGTGCTCCTATGCATATCGTCCTATGAAAATCCACACTTCTGACTCCAAAGTACATATTTCATGAACTCCCTCTGTCAATAAATTAGCAAATTGTTACAAAAATTAAGCCTAGAAAAATGCTCAATAGACAAAGTCAAAAATTGAACAAATGTGGGAAAAGCTTGAACACTGATTGGAAAAGCTTCTGGCCTCAGATTTCTTTTTAAAGCAGCATGAAGAAAGCATTTATAGATTGGCAAAAAGGTCAAGCAAATTATTTATTGTTTGTGGTTTTAATCTTTATTTTTCATATTACCTGGTATGTTTCAGTTGCTTCGCAGTGGGGAATGTAGAACAGTCATGAACAATATTTTCTGGTCCATTAGTCTGGCTAGGTGAAAAAGTTTCCTCATGGAGCTGAGAAATTGTACCACAGCACAAACTACCAATGGATCTGCACAGTGCAATTAAAGCAGTATAAATAAAGCTGGAACAGTCAGAATTTCAGATAAATTGGTTTCTCTGTATCCTACTCAGCAAGGTACTTGTCTTGATGTCTTAGCCACTCTGAATTGGCATAAATGCCTGATTGTTACTTCCACTTGTTCTCATTTTCTCTGTTGCAGAGTATGGAGCAAAGTACTTAAAGAGGGCTGTACGGATTTTTTTGTCAAAAAATAGTCTGCATAAAACTAGAATAATAAAACAGAACATAGAATAATAAAACGTAACACTTAAAGATGTGCATATGTATCTCATGTGGGCTTTGCATAATGACTTTAGTGGAGTTACTCCATAAGTACACTGTTGGATGTCACTAAACCCACAGCATTCAATGCAGAGCTAGTCATTGTCTCCCACAGAGTTTTGACTCACAAATTTAAAAACTAGAAGGATCATATAAGTCCATTACCCTTCCAGTCTGTAGAAGACATAAATCTGGAAGAAGATTCTCAACAACTGTGCTGCTCAGCAGGACTATATACACATTCTCAAACTAAAAGTATTTTCTCTAAAATGCTGTTTCTTTGGTATGGACAATCTCTCCATGTACATAAAGGTAGTGGGAGAATTAAATAAAAAAAAAACAACCAGTATAATTTAGTGACTAATCTTAACAAACTCTGGCTTAATTTACATTTGAAGTGTGTATTGGGTTTTCATGACCACGTGTTGGTGTGTGGGAGGCTACAGGGGTGGCTTCTGTGAGAACCTGCCAGAAGCTTACCCCACATCTGGCAGAGCCAATGCCAGCCAGCTCCAGGACTGACCCGCTGCCAAGCCCATCAGAGAAGGTAGTAAGGCCTCTGTGATATTTAAGAAGGACAAAAAACATTCTTTCACAGATTTACCTGTGCTCCAAGAAGAGAGGAGTGAAAATGTGCAAGAGAAACAGCTCTGCAGACACCAGGGTCAGTGGAGAAGGAGGGGGAGGAGGTGCTCCGGGCCCCAGATCTGTGGTGCAGAGCATGGTGAGGCAGCTGTGCCCCTGCAGCCCACGGAGGTCGATCGGGGGCAGAGATCCACCCGTATCCCATGGAGGACACCCACAACAGAGCAGGTGAATGCCTGAAGGGGGCTGTGACCACGGGAAGCCGATGCTGAAGCAGGGTCCTGTGGACCCATGGAGAAAGGAGCCCACGCTGCAACAGGTTTCCTGGTAGGGCTTGGGACTCTGTGGGAGACCCACACTGGAGCAGCTTGTTCTTGGAGGACTGCACTCCATGGAAAGGGACCCACGCTGGAGCACTTCATGAAGCACTGAAGCCCATGGGGAGGAATCAAGTTGGAGAAGTTCATGGTGGACTGTCTTCTGTGGGAGGGTCCTCGTGCTGGAGCAGAGGAAGGACTCCTCTCCTTGAGCAAAAGCAGAAACAATATGTAATGAACTGACTGCATCCCCCATTCTGTCTCCCTGCACTGCTGCAGGAGGAGGTAGAGCCTGAGAAGGAGGGAAGGGTAGGAGGAGGTTGGGTTTTTAAAATTTCTTTTAGTTCTCATTATCCTGCTCTAATTTTCATTGGTAATAAATTCAACTAATTTCCCCAAATCGAGTCTTTTTTGCCAATGATCTCTCCCTGTCCTTATCTCAGCTCATGAGCCTTTTGTTTCTTCCCTGTCCAATTGCAGAGGGGAGTGATAGAGTATCTTTGGTGGTACCTGGCATCAAGCCAGGGTCAACCCACCACAAAGTGAATGCCTGGGACATGTTTACCTAAACTGAAGTGTTTATTATAATACCTGTAATACTGTTACCTATATATATCTTTCAAATAGTTCAAAATTTGAGGAGTTCTCATAGTAGTGGGGTCTTTTTGGTTTTTGTTTGTTTTCTTGTTTGACTGTTTGCTTTGATTGGTTTGTTTTGTAAGAGTAGAATATTTTTTATATTTGTCAGCCTGTTGGGGAACCTCTTGTGTCCTCTAGTACACATTTACTAGTAAATAATTTCCTTTATGATAATGGATATTGTAAAGTCTTCTTACAAGCTTCATGATTTCTTTCAGAGTAATGCACCTACTCAACACAAGACCACAAAGTTCTTCAAAACATTACAATAGACTCGAATGCTTATGTAAATCAGAGTTGTAGGGAAACTAACCTTTTGAAAAATCTGTTTGTTTCTCTCTTTTCCACTGGTAGTGGCAAATTCAAGCAAAGCCTCTTGTATTTATAACCCTATTTATTTATTTTTACTGCCCATTTTAGAACAGTTATTCTAGATTTTCCCATGAAAATCTCTCTACCAAGATAACCACAATATATTTTCCAAAAATTGCAATCTCAACCTTGCCTTGCATGTCATATTCTTTTTAATGCAATGCTTCTCAATGCAATATTTGCAGCCTCCAAAACTGAATTTCCATCACAAATCCAACTCATTCTCTTTCTAGTTTTCCACCAGGAGATGAGGGAAGGAAAAAGAAAAAAAGAAAAGACCTTAATTTTCTTCCTAGGATAAGACTACCCCACTGTGCTGATTCCTTCAAGATTTCCTGAGGAGTGTCTGAAGCATTTAGAGCAAATCCAGTGTCGAACCCCCTTGTGGAGCATTGCAAGCAGCCATATGTGGAGGCAAAAAGTGCAGAGTTGCAAATCTATGCTCATAAAGCCTTTTATATATTGAACAAACTTATCTAAGACTTGATTTTAAGCTATAAGGTAAAATTCACCTGGCCTTACGCGTACCTTCCTAGCTCTGTACACATAGGAGGCTCAAATATTTTGCTACTTTAGCAGCGTGTAAATAAAAACATGGGTTGGAAAAATTACAGTGTGCTATTGCCATTGCTGCCTCATGGAAACCGAGCTGTTGCTGCAGTACATGGTGCTGTACTTCCTGGTAATACCACAAATGGTTCCTGTCACCACAGGGTTATTAAGAGCTTTTGTGACATTTAGATATTTCATTGCTTTTTTTTTTTTT
>VZTA01023511.1:5770-18017 GCA_013398855.1 Mohoua ochrocephala | reverse complement strand
CCCCTTCAGCACTAAAAGTCCTTCCTGACCAAGCCTGTAACACTTTCTCTACTACTGAACTCTCAAAGGACCCTTACTTCACTCTTGCCTTTACCACTCATTATCAGAGTGGAAGGAAAATTGAAACAGCTACATCTGAAGTGACATCCACCTTCCCATACCTGCTGCAGTTACATCCTTGGATCCCTTCTCTTTTCTGTGACCCCATCTGGGGACAACACTTTGAACCTGACCGATTGAACACAGGGCTATAACTACATCATTATAAACTACATCATGCACCTTTCTTAATTACTTTTCTTATAAACATAATCCTGTGATGGTGAAGAAGTCACTGTGGTTAGCAGCAGAGCCTTAAAAGAGGGGTAACAGTAGCGTGTCTTTGACTAAAATGACTTACCTTATCCAATTTCCGTGATCGAAGGGCGTGGGCTGCCCTATGATACTGAGCTGTCAGGTAAAGACATTGGGCCAACCAGTAGATATCCTGTGGTTCCTCTAAAAAGAGCAAATTATTAACCATTGCTTTACAATATATCTTCAAACACTTTAAGACAGAATGTTCACTTCTGCTTCACCAGAGAAGGATCTTCCCCCTACTCTAGCATCCTACTGAATTACAAAATTTTATTTATAAATATGTATAAAGAACTTACAATATCTATCAGTGAGAGATTACAATGAAAAGATAATCAGATTTTAACTTTAAAGACATCAGACAGTGCACTGGACAGTGAATACAAAAAATGTCATAACAGAGGTGTGTCATGAGAAGGAGACAACAATGATAGAGATTTAAAAAGCAGCAGTTGCAGGTTACCCAGCTCTTGGACACAGGGCAGAAAAAAACAACCCAGTAAAAAGTGTCAGTAAAAAGATCAGTGGGAACCTAACTACAGTGAAAGCACTAGACTTCCATAGCTTGGAGTTGCAATTTCAGAGGTACATCTTAGTACCTTCCTTCCTTACTGGCAACCAAAGCCTTTGTGGGATCAAGCCCCTGGAATGACTTTAAGAAGTGTAAGTGCTGGTGGCCATAGGCAGACACAGCAACCGGCACCAACTCCCTCTGCAAACCCGCATTGTACTCGNATAGCTTGGAGTTGCAATTTCAGAATTCTTAGTACCCTCCTACCTTACTGGCAACCAAAGCCTTGATTCCCTCATCACCCAGGGCAACTGTGAGTCCTGTGGGAAACCACCAAGGTCTCTTGTTGCTCTTGTTCTTTGTTTTTGTTTCTCAAGGAAGGCAAACCTTAAGGTTTGGTCAAACATGAATTTTAACACAAAGTTCAAAAGGGAAGGAAGATGAGCTCTGCTCTATTTAGAAGAACAGCATTCCAAAGACCACAAAAAAGCACTTACACCAAACTCAAAATGTCAACATTTAGCCAAACAGCACTAAACCCCCACCAAAACAGAACACTACCAGAAAGAGGTTAATAAAATACAAATATAAAAAGCAACCACTTACCATGAGACAGTGAAGCTACTTTGTCAGCCCAAAACAGGGCACTTTGATACTGTTGCTGTAAAAGCATGACAGAAATAATTAGTATTCCTTTGGGGTTAGCTTTTCTGGATAATTTTGAAATACATTGTACATCAGTCAGATTTAACATCTTGTGCACCGTAGTCTCTAATGAATGGTGATTCACATTTCAGATCTTTGTAACTTCAAAGTATGGTTTAAAAGGGCCAATACTGTAACCTCCAAGGGATATCCAAAAGTAATTTGAAGTGGAGTTGTTCATTCATCTTCAATAAAATGCAGGTATCTTTGACCAAAAGTTATGTGCTGTGTAAGTATGGCAATAGGTCGTTAGTTGATTTGCCATCACTGGAAAAGTAGCAAGAATCCCCTCCTCCAGTTAAAATAAATGCTACCTTTTAGAAGAAAGAGAATACTATATATAAAAAAAGGCACATAAATTACTTCAGGTAACTTCAGCAGCACCATCTCCGATCAAGAAATTTTCATTCTCCAGTCCAGATGCTTCAACCTCACGTAAATCCATAGTGCCTGCGAGAATTTCCCCTTATTCTTGGACATACAGTTTCACTCTTGAGACTCCAGTTTGGCAGAAGTGAATGAAATAGGTTAAGAGTGGTGGCAACCAGAGAACAGACAGAAGCAGAATTTGCAGGTATATTCCACTAACCCAGCTAAAGTTGCCACCAGATTTGGGGTGCCAGGCAAAATCCCACAGAACTGGCTGGGATTCTCTCCTGCGAAGATCACCAGGCATTATTGTTGTTCCTTTTTATCCCACTCCATGCAATGAGGCCTAATAGGATTCCCAGGGTATACTGGACATTTAACAATCACCCTGCCTTTGCAAGGATTTCTAAGACTTTACAGGAGCCTGCAGTAGGGGTCAAGGGGGAGGAGATTCAAACTGAAAAAGAGAGAAGGTTTAGATTAGACGTTAGGAGGAAGTTCTTTGCTGTGAGGGTGGTGAGGCACTGGAACAGGTTGCCCGGATAAACTGTGGATGCCCCACCCCTGGAAGTGTCCAAGGCCAGATTGGATGAGGCTCTGAGCAGCCTGGTCCAGTGGAAGGTGTCCCTGCCCCTGGCAGGGAGGTTGGAGCCAGATGGTCTCTATGGTTCCTTCCAACCCAAACCATTCTGTGACTCTCTAAACACTAAGAAAGCCTTGATGGCTTCTGTCCTCTCCTGCACCACTGCAGTCGTGGAGTTTGTTCAGAACCTCAGAGACTGGTTTGTGCTTTTGGAGTAGAGGTCTGGCAGTCTTTTCTGAAAGGCACACACTGATGGTATCCTGGTCCTCATAAAGCACTGCACTCCATGACCTAAGCAGTCTCTTCTATCATGTGTTCTCACATTTCCTACTTGATGGGGATTAAGAATGCCCAGCAAATTTGTCAAGAGAATAGTTTGGTTTCAATCTGCACTCCCAAGGGGGAAAAAAATCCACAAAAACCCACAAACCAACCCCCCACACACTTAATAGCTGTCTACAAGAAAAGAGATTTAAATAATTCTCTCAACACGACAAAAGAAAGGTATAATCCAGGCCTACAAGGCACTGCATGACTTCTGTTGAGCAGTTTTACAGCGCTATAGGATGACACATTATTACACAAAAAAGCAACCTCATGTTTCTCCTGATGCCCCTTCCTCGGAAGTGCACAGCTGTCTGTACAGCTGTGTGGCACAGCAGCTTGGTGAAACAGTTTAACTCAAATGAGAACAGCAAACCAAACCAATCAAACCCACCAAATTACCTTAGGCCCCTAATCAGCCTTTCAGTCAGACTTGCTGGCCACACAGAGAAATGTCTTTGCTGATTTAAGGGGTGTGCTTTTCTCAGCAGTGATGCCTGCACCAAGTCTGAACTGGAAGGAGAGCAGAACAGTTTGATGCTACATTTAATCTCATTTATTAATGCATTTTTCCTCTTGTGTCTTTTTTTTTCTTTTTTTGCCCTGCAGCAACATAATTGCTGAATCCATCAACAAATGAAAACAACCCTGCCCTCCTAAGAGGCGTCTGCAGCACTGCAGGAGTGTGATGGACAGCTTTAATCACCAGGCAGAGAATCACACAATGGTCTGGGGCAGAAAGATTAAAGATTGTCCAGTTCCAACCTGCCATGGGCAGGGACACCTTCCACTAAACCAGGCTGCTCAAAGCTTCATCCAACCAGGCCTTGAACACTTCCAGGGATGGGGCATCCACAGCGTCTCTGGACAACCTGTTCCAAGTTCCAACCTCACAGTAAAGGATTTCTTCCCAATGTCTAATCTAAACCTAATCTCTCTTAGTTTGCATCCATTCCCCCTTGTAATGATCATAGAATCATTAAGGCTGGAAAAGACATCCAAGATAATCAAGTCCGACCTTTGTCAGAACCCACCACACTCACTAAACCGTATCACCAAGTGCCATGCCCACTTCCAGGAAGGGTGACTCCTTGGAAGTCGGTTCCAATGCCTGATCACCCTTCCAGCGAAGAGATTTTCTTTTTCCTGATGTCCAACCTGAACCTGCCCTGGTGCAACTGAGGCCGTTTCCCCCTGCCTTAGGTGAGCACGGCCCAGCTTGCACAACCCGAGAGGGCGGGATCCTGCAAACACGCCTTCGCTACACAGCAGCCCCACAGCTTCCACAGCGGCTCCCCTCCTCCTCCTCCACACGCGGGAGAAACCAGGAAAACCCACCGGGAGGCCCCGGCTCCCACCGGAGACCGCACAGGCGGCGCTTCCGGCCCGCCGCACCCCTCTCGTACCGCCGCTCCTTCCCCTTCCAGGGAAAACGGGGCATAATTACAAAATTACGCCCTCCCCGCCGTCGCAGAGGCCGGCACCGCTGCCCGCCCCGCCCTGGCCTCCTTCACTGCGGGAGCCACGCCGAGAGCGGCTTTTCCTCGGGGAAAACCCCGGGGCCTGCCGCCCCTTCCCCAGCAGCCCCCGCTGGGCGCTCACCTGGTCGATGTAGTGGCGCACTCGCTTCCTGAGCCGCTCCAGGTTCATCCTCGCTCCCGCGCCCTCCTGGATCCCGGAGCCGCCGAGGGACCGCGGGCCGCCCGCCGGTGCAGCGCCCAAACCCGCCCCCCGCCTTCTCTCCCTCCCTCCCGGAAACAGCGCCCCGAGCGCGGCGTTCCGGGAGCGCTGGCGCCGCCGGGGACATCCTCCCGCGCTAGCCCCTGCCTCCACCCGCCCCAAATAAACATTTCCTGGGACTTGTCTCTACAGTCCATACCCCGAGAAGTTTGTGCTGCGGGGCTTCTTCACAGTGTCGGAGTGAAAGATTGTCCGTGGAATGTGGCCCGAGGGAATGGCCTGAAGCTGTGCCAGGGGAGGTTTAGGTTGGATATCAGGAAAAGGTTCTTCACCCAGAGGGTGGTTGGGCACTGGAACAGGCTCCCCGGGGAAGTGGTCACAGCACCAAGCCCGACAGAGTTCAAGGAGTGTTTGGACAACGCTCTCGGGCACAGGGTGTGCCTCTTGGGGATGGTGCTGTGCAGGGCCGGGAGCTGGACTCGATGATCCTCGCGGGTCCCTTCCAGCTCAGCTTGTTCTGTGTTTGCCTCTGCCGGGGCTCCTACAGAGATCTGCTGCCCTGAGAGCCCCCTTTGGCTGCTGCAGCCCTGTGGTGAAAATGTTCCCTCAGGCAGGACTTTGCAGGGATGGTGGACAGTGTGCCAGGAGGTTTTCTACGAGACCCACATCTCTCAGGCATTTTTGGTATCACACGGATTAGGGAGTCATCCACTGCTGAAACCTGTCAGCTTTCACTACTGAAACCCAAGTAATGCGAACCATTAAAATGCCTGATTTGAAGTAATTCAGGTGTTGCCCAATAACATCTTGGAGTGGGTATGCCTGGGACAAGAAGAAGAATCACCTGTGTTTGCCTCGATGGAGAAGGAAGACTTGTGTCAGGGTTACAGTGTGGAGAAGGCCACAAAGGTGGCAGCTGGTCACAAGCAAACAGTCTCCATTTCAGGAAAATGGATCCATGTGCCCTCTCTTGAATTATTTGCAGTAGCTGCACTTTGATGTAAAACTGTTTGATTTCAGTGATTTCCTCCAGTTATTAGTTACGTCAGCTTTTCACCTCACACTGTGTCACCTTTTGGGAGCCAATTCTTCTCTGAATTGGCCATTGAGTGTGTGTGTGCTGCAGATGGCAGATACTTGCTTTATGCCTGCTGTAAAGCATAAATTTATTTGGGTTTTTTTACTCAACTGCATTTGTAGGTCTGCTACTTTTTAATTTTTTGGTAACCACCATCTTGGAAACAGCAAAATCCTCGTTCATCTTTTCATTAGATCACATAATGAAGAAACTAATCCATGTGATAGTGGTTTCTTTGGATCCAACAGTCCTATCTAGTGAGGGTTATTATCGTGTTCAGCTTCCCTAAAGATACCTTCTGGGTGTACAAATACCTTCCCCGGCAGGACGCAATCAAGCTTTTGTACCTTCAGTTCTCAGAAACTTGTGGCTTGTTATGAGTAAATACCATTCCACTCATTGCATGCATTGGTTTAAAATCCTCTTTGAAATCAGTATGGAAATAACAGCATATGTATTCACCAGCCTGTGGGCCTTTCTGTTTACAATAAAAGATGTTTGAGTGAGATTTTGATAACATTTAGAAACTGCTGAGTGGTAGAGCCCATGATTTTTCCTATGTGGCACATTTCCCTCTTAGACCAGGTGTAATAATAACTCACCGGAGATCAGTGGCTTCTATTCAGTGTGAGACATCAGGGCAGCAAACTGCAGAAATTCGGAGAGAACAAGATGAATTTAAAAATCACAGAATCATAGAATGGTTTGGGTTGGAAAGGACCTCCAAAGATCATCTAGCTCTAACCCTCCTGCCGAGGGCAGGGATAATTTCCACTAGATCAGGTTGCTCAAAGCCCCATGCAACCTGAGCCTGAATGTTTCGAGGGATGGAGCATCCACAGCTTCTCTGGGCAACCTGTCTCACCACCCTCATCATAAAATGTTTCTTCCTTACATCTAGTCTGAATCTACCTTATTTTAGTGTAAATATCTCAGTAGAGAAACTGGGTTTGAAACTTAATGAAATGCAGAACAAAAAAGTGAAATAAAATATGAAAATTAGGAGTTGGTGCTAACCACTAAGATAGAAGTCTTGGCTGGGGAAGAAAAAAAAGATGCACAGGAAGTGTGGGGGTTGGAAGAGAAGAAAAGGCTCTTGTTGGGGATGGGTGACGGTTAAGAACAGTCGCGGTCACCGGGAGCTGCTCTGAAGCACAGAGAGGACCTGTCATCGGTAGGATCTTGGAGTGGTCCAGGGAACGCTTTATGAACATCAGGAAACAGGTACAGAAATGCCTCAGGAGAGTGTTATTTCTCCATTAGCATGTATCATTAGCATGTATCTAGTTCTTACATTGTCAAAGCAAAGTACATCATCTCATGTTGCTCCCTAACATGTGTTATGTGCTGCTTTTTCGTGTTTTCCTGAAAATTTAGTTCATCTGAGGGAGCTATTTCTGGGGCTGGAGCTCAGAGGAATGGTTGCTTAAGCTGTGTTGAGGGGCTACAGCAGTGTGGCTCCAGGGGCTCTGCTCAGGTGGGCTCCAGTCCCGTTTCTTCAGCTGGAAGCTGGTCTGACATCAGCACTCATGAAGTAGCTGATCGTTCAAAGAAAGCACCCTTATGGACAGACTCCATAGTTTTGCTCCTTCACTGGGAGTTACGTAGGTGTGTGGGCAAATAGATGGGGCTGACACATCGTGTTGGAACAGCAAGATCTTTGTGAACTGGTGGTTGAGGCTTAAAAATTATTTTAGGTGTGAACAGGGGAAATTTTGAATGTTATGTAGTTCTAAATAATATGTAAGTTTCTCTTTCAGATTCAAAACCACTAGAGAGCAAAACTAATGGTTAAGTGGTGTTGACATACCTACTGCTTTTCTTAATAGTACTTTTAACAGTGGTGAGGGTATGGAGAGTCAGTTAAAACCAGCTGATTTAAAAATTTGCACTCGAGTATCTTAAATCTTGAGAGGAAGTGGAGAGCTCCATAGTCGTGTTAAGACTTTCTCACTTTGTGCAAGTTCCTATATTTTTATCTACTTTTAGATATCTTCATTCTTTTGTTCTAAAAATAGCTGTAGACATGATATGTGCTGGTGCTATCACATAGCTTCTTCCTGCTGCTTTTAAATTACTGTTTCCAAGTCAGTTTGATGCTTGCACATGTTTCATAGAATCACAGGACAGTTTGGGTTGGAGAGGACTTTTAGGATCCTCTAGTTCCAACCTCCCTGCCACAGGTAGGGTTACCTTCCACCAGACCAGGCAAACCTGATCAAGTAAAAGTGAGTGTGTTCGCTTTCAGTTTGTACATGAAAAAAGTCTTCTTTGATATTGGAAAAGTGTCCTTGTTTGTGGCTTGAGTACTGTAACTGAAGTGACGCCTCTGAAACGGAGATGTGTGTTGAGGTGGGAGAAGTTCCTTCTGAAATAGCCCAGGAGTGGGTGTCAATCTTTCTGGGTAGGTTTCAGAGATGGCCCCTAACTCAGCTGTTTTGTTCAGGTAAGTAGAAAAAGTGAGTGACCTTCCACTGCCCTCATTCTGACGGTTTTCTTCTTCATCCCTGCAACCCCAAACCCATGTGGGCTCCTGTTTCCAATGCTGTGTATAAGCACTGCCGACCTGCCGAGGGGCAGCCCTTGGCAATCCCCACTTTACAGAGGCAAAATATCTGAATTGCTCCCTTGGGGTGTGACTCTCCCTCGGCTGCCTGCAGCATGGCTGAACTTGGAAAGAGGCATTATTTTGATTTTCAGTGGGTCTAAAAAAGGTGAATGGAGAAATGGACTGAACTTGATCACCTGAGAACATCTGTGGCATGCGTGGAAGGGGAGAAGGATGGAAAGCAAAGCAATTGGCTTTATCTTATCTCCTACCAGCACTCTTCAATTATCTTACAGAATTCTTGCCTTTTCATACAGAAATTGTGTCATCTCTTCTACTTCTAGGCTTATTAGCATGACATTTCTGTACCTGATCTTCTATTATTTGATTGCTCACGATGAACTGCATAAACTTTCAAGAGCACAATATGCAATTAAAGCAAGGCCTTTATTTAAATTTCCTCCTTCTTATTTTAGCTTGGCTTACACAACTGCTGTAAATCAGGCCTGCTTCTTCCAAACATCTTTCATTCCATTAGTCACTGTCAAGAAAGTTTGACAGGTCTGCAATTGCAGAATTACTGCAAGTTTTGTGGAAGTCAGTGTCAAGATTAGAGAGACATGGAACAGACTAGTGCCCCTTTTCCCTCAAGGAAGGCTACAGCTCCAACTAAGTTACCTGCTCCATTTGGCCTGCCAGCAGTCCAGTGAGGATGACACAATTGTGTCAGAAGGCTTCAAGGACATGGGAGGACGGGGACTAGAGTTACCATGGAGAAAAGGAAGCTGGGGCTTGGCAAATAATTTGGGGGCCACATGAATGAGTCAATGAAAAAACAGCCTTTGTGGGTTCACTGCTCGTAGAACACTCTTTGTCCTGTGGTTGTTTAGATGATGTAAACCTATTGCTGTAAAGCAAGGAATCTTGGTATTTGTTCTCTGCAGCAGGTTTTTACTCATTGCAGTGGTGATGAGTGAATCCCATTGATTGCATCAAAACAACCAAGATCACATTTGGCTTTGTTTTTTCCAAGAGATAAATTTTAGAAAAGTGGCCTCTTTCGTGCTGATTTCTCTCCTTCATGCAGTACTACTCCATTTTGGCTAGCCAAGGTACCTAGGATGAACTTAAGGATGTTTCATCTTTCTTGCTCAGGAATCAAAAAAAGAGAAAATTGTTTTAAGGAAATGAAGAAAACACAATTTTCTTTTGCTTCTTCACGTTGATCACAATAAAATGTAACACCTTCAGGATAAATTTTAACACTGAGAAATAAATAAATATTTGCATCAGAAAAGGTGACTTTTATTACAAAGCTCTGTTAACTGACTACAGTTAGGCTCCTCTATGTATGTTTAAAGAAATTGTATGAGGATGTGCAGAAGTAAGACTTAGCTCTTAGAGTTATTTTCTGCTTCATTAAGATTTTCTTTACATCTTATTTTCCTTAGATTTCTGTTGAGAAGACTTGTGGTATCTATGTAGTCAGAGGTGGTGAGCTGAGCTAGATGCACTGGGAGGTAGATGATGTGCTCAGGGCTTGCTTTGCCATCAGTCTAGATTTTGTCATTTTCCTGGAAGTGTCTGTTGTCCGTGGAGCAATATCAATGATATGGCTGACCAAGCATATGTGTCTGCATTAGGAGGAGTTGCCTGGCTCTCTGGACTCTGTTGTTTGTGTTAATTAGATTTCTACTGACTAGAATGAGACCTGAAGCACCTATCTCATCGTTATCTAAATGTGTGTGTTGTAACGGAGTCTACCCTAGGACCTCAATGAATTTCTCCACCTGTAGGAGTGTGGTTACATTTAAGTATGATCTCAGCTGCTGTGGAGTATTTGTGACATCTGTATGGGACTAGTCTGCTGACTCCTAACCTGCTTGGTTAAGAGTTTGCTCTCTAGACTTTGGGACAGTGCAGTAGTGAGTGCTGTGATCACTTTGTTGCCTATGAGACTCAACACATCTTGCACGGACTGAAGCTTGAGCAGCTCTACAGTTTCTTACTCATTTCCTTTAACTGTGAAGAGAACTGGTCACCGCTGCAGTTCATCACCAGCATGGACAAGGAAATCCATGACATATTTTCTGATTAGCTAACATGAAGTCTAGTTTGTTGGCATTTCTTTTTAATGAAATATAGGCTTGGATTAGCCTGTTACTAAGATGTAATGTTTGAAACAATCATATCCAGAGAACAACTTTTACTTTTCTCAGGTCACTGTACCAGACAGATACAGCTTTCTCATACTGGGATGTTATAGCTTGGCACTTGCATCCTTCAATTCCATAAAGAAATTTAATCAATGGCTGCATAAGAAACAATCCATGTGAAACAGAAAATAGCTGAAGTATGTATACTTTTGATTTCCTTGAAAAGCAGTTTTGTAGCATCTTTGGGATAAGTTTTGCTTGCATTTTTTTTCCCTCCCCATGTTTATTGTTGTCTCTGTCATTACCCTCTAAGGGTCGTCTTTTATCTCCTATCACTGCTGTTGCAGCTGCTTTTTAACTCCTGTCATTGCTGTTTCATCAGCATGCGTGTCAGAGAAGCACTTTGCCATTTCATGGAAACTTTTCAGNAAAAAAAAAAAAAAGGAACATGTTCCCACGACAAGTAGACAAAATCTCTCATGCTATCTAGATATTAGATAGATCACGATGACTGTTCTTGCAGGTGCTTTTGGTGTTTTGCATAATCACATTTGCATTTTGACAGATATGTGCTCATGGTGTGAATCCCCTCTTTATTTTACATCCCTAGACACTTGTGTTGTTTAGGAGTGAGACTTGAGCATGCTTTTTCCCACGACTGACTATTGAGCCTGTGACTTGTTCAGGGGGGTCCTATGCACTCCCATTTTAAAACAGCATTGGCTACTGCAGAAGTTCCTAATCTGAGGTTCCAGACTGGTTTTGGTTTCTTTGTTTTAGTGCCAGATTGCACATTTTAAAATGCTCTGATGCGACAAATAGTTATGCATGATTCTGCATCTTATTTATAAATACTGTGGTCACTGGTGCCCGGTGGGGCAATGCTAGGCAGAGGCAATGGGCACAACCTGTAACAAAGGAGGGTCCATCTGATCATCAGAGAGCACTTTTTCACTGTGAGGGTAACCAAGCACTGGAACAGGCTGCCCAGAGAGTTGCGGAGTCTCTGTCCCTGGGGATATTCAAAAGTCATCTGGACGTGGTCCTGGGCAAACAGCTCCCAGTGGCCCTGCCTGAGCTGGGGGTTGGACCCGACGGCCTACAGGGGTGTCTGCAAACCTCAGCCAGGCTGAGAAGTGAGATTCTGTGAAATACTATGTTCAAGGACACTGATTCTCACATCTTCTTTGTACAGCAGTCAGGAACACTTTTGACCCAGAAGAGGCTGTTCCTCTTGACTATCAAGGAAATTAGTTCTCAGAGCACAACCTGATGGCCCTCAGCATATGGATGGGGAGGGTAGCTCAGTGATTCTGAAGAACTTTACAACTGACTGTGAGATATAAAACAGTATGTAAAATTTTTTTTCTGGAGGAGGAGAAGCCTAAAAAAACATTAACTAAATCTGCCATTAAAGACTGTGTATGGGAAATGAATGGAGGGATGCTGGATTATGTTTAAAGAGTGTTCATGAAAGGATATTTCATTGCAAACTAATGTCTTTAGCTCAAATTGGCACTACCTTGCTTGTGCTAGTATGTGGTAATAAAAGTAATGATACTTTTAGCAGATTTAAGTTGCCTATAAGAAGAGAAATACCTCATTTCTATTTTGTTCCCTTACGAAAGGGGCGTTCCTCAACGCATCTTTAGCCAGATGAAGTTGAGATTGAAAGACTTGGGTTTAAAAGCGGCTCTCCTGCCCTCTAGTGTTACTGTAAAAGTTTCGAATCAGCTGAGGGTTTGTGTGTGTGCGAATTTCTGCTGTTTTCTAGAAAACTGAAAACTTACAAATTGATTCTTATTCTAAGCAGAAAATGACACTGGGAGTTTAAGAGGTTTTTAGAGCTTTCAATAGTTACTGCAGAATTAAAACACCTCTCCTCTCCTCTCCTCTCCTCTCCTCTCCTCTCCCTCCCCTTCCTTCTTTTCATCTT
>VZTA01023508.1:0-20518 GCA_013398855.1 Mohoua ochrocephala | reverse complement strand
GGTGCAGAATCCAGGACTTGCCCCTGTTAAATTTCCTATGGTTCGTGATTGTCAGTCCGTCTGATTGTCAAGATCTCTCTGTGCAGCTTCTCTGCCTTCAAAAGCTTTTCCCAATTTAGTATCATTGTTAAACTTTAGTAACACTGTCAAGCTTAGTATCCCTTCCAGTCCTGCATCTAGATTGCTANAGGGCACAGGGCCGAAGATGAAGTTCTGTGGAACTCCCCTAGTGTCAGGTCACCAGTCTGATGTCACCCCAGTCGCTGTAACCTTTCGTGTCCAACCCATGAACCAGTTCTCACCCATCCCATGATGTGTTTGTCCAGCTGTGAGCTGAACATTTTGTCCAGAAGGATCCTGCGAGAGACAGTATTGAAAGCTTTGCCAAAATCCAAAAAGATCACATCAACTGGCTTCCCTTGAGCAACTAGGTGTGCTACCTTGTCATAAAAAGACATTGACAAGCAGGACTGTTCCCTCATGAAGCCGTGCTCACTGTGACTGATGGCTGCATTGTCCTTCAGGTGTTTTTCACCTTCTTTGATCTTCTCCAAAACTTTACCAGGCACTGAAGTGAGACTGACAGGCCTATAGTTTAATATTTGTAAAGGCAGGTTAACTTAACATTTAGCTTTGAAGAAGCATACTTTAAGTTCCAAACCACAAGTCAAATGCTTATTTCCATGTTTATTTAGTACATTTATATAACCATTGCTTCTTTTCATAAGTTTTGCCTGACAGAAAAGCATAGTCAGTTCTTGCCGTGTTTTCCAAATACACAACTGGAAAAAAAATATTGCATGCGAACTTATTAGCAAGTAGAAGTAGTGTCTATGTATTTATATTTCAGTTTTGATCATTTCAGCCACTTATTACAGAAATTTCAGTAGTTTAGATTAAATAAATTAATATTGCTTTCATCCATTTAGAAACATAATTTACTCTGTTTAACATCATTTTATAGGCAAAAGTATGATCAGCCAACTTTGTCTAAGAATGAAAGTATTATTTATTAATGAGGAACTTAGTTTTCCCCCAAACACAAAAGTTACTCTTGCAGTTCATGCTACAAAATAGAACTACGTGTCTCCATAGGCAGTGTTTGGCACTATTTTGCTTCTGTTGGGAAGTAGTAAGACGAGTAAATGAAACCGGGTAAAAATGGATACCACTGACTCTGTTAAGTCATTGTTACTTCAGCTGCAGTAGTGACTTTAATACCAAGGAAGCATTATTCCACTGTGTTTAAATTAATCTCTCGCAAGTTCAACTTTGCAAGCTGTCTTTGTAAAAATGCATTATATTGGGGCTAAATAAAAATATGTTATATTGGGCGGAATACTGTGATCTGTATGGTATTTGGCATTGTATCATCATTGCCCGTGTTTTATGTGCGAGAACTTCATACTGATTTGTATTTAGTCTGTTTAATCGCAGTGTATGACTAGGTTGGATGCTGTGGAAGTTGTTAGCTGGTAGTGTTTCTTCTTGTTCTTCTTGTTCAGAATTTAATGTTTTTATGGTGGCTGTACATTTTGATGCTCATATTATTCCTTTAAAATGCAATAACATTAAAAAGGTTGGTTTTCTAAGAATTAACATTGTTCAGTGTATTGAACCATTCATCATGGCTTCTGCATGTTCCCGTATTCACACCCATTGGTGCCCTGGTCTTTCAGTGTCAGAGTACTTAAAACATCCTTTAGACTTCTCGGTGACTGTCTTCATTTTTCATGTGGCACATGGGGCTTTCTTCAAGACTCTGTTTTACCTATACATTTTGATCTGATTACCTGTTTTGTGATAGCTGGTTTTTTTTTAACCATATCTCCAACAGTTGACCAAAAGGGGGTGCTAATAGATCGAACAGTCAGATGTGTTGCATAAAGAGGTTAAGGAAAAGTTTTTGTGCAATGGATTAAGTCCCAGCTACTGAATTGTGACAGGTAAATACAAGTTTTCACATCTGGGTGTTGTGTAACATTCCGATCACAGCACTGCTCTCCGTGGAAGGCAAATTCATGCCGTGTAAATATGGCAGCTTCTTACCATGTAAGGGCTAAGCATGGGTTACTTAGCAGATATTCATGGTGGTCAAATTTGTTGAATTTTAGCAATTGAATACAGATACCCAGAACTACCAGGTTATATGTTCAAGTCAGATGCCTTAATATCCTTTATTCAGATACCACAAAAGACATCCACTGACCATTTTTTTAGTCTTTGGTTTCTTCTGTTCAACGGAAGTTGTTAATGGCATCAGTAGAGCTGGGACCTCTTAACATAAGAAGGGAAGTGGAGACCTAAGTATCTTCCCTGCAACAAAGAACTGTTGTGTCCTTATCCCACAGTGGGAAGATGTGGTTGAGCGACCTGATACTGCTATGAATGTTGTAGTTCTCCAGTAGATTAAAGAACTTCAGTGGCTTCTCACTGGACCCCTTCATGTAGCAGAGATGTGGAACCCATTTGTGACTTTGCTGGGACAGCAGATGGCGGTGGAAGGGGAATACACACTTACCATGGAAGACATGTGGTTGGACGATCACACCATTTGTTTTGCCAGGACACATGATACCTACAGAAAGTTTTGAATTCTACAAACACATATTTTTGCTGGTAGTCTTCATTAATTCATTCCATGTTACTGAGCTGATGGAAGAGTTACGAGTATTTAATAAGACCGTGTAGTTTAGACTTTGCCAAATATCTATTCCTGTCTATACAGTGTAAAAGACATTTTACATGTCTAGATTTTTTTGTGACACTCTAAAATAACAAATGGTAGCCCTAATTCATTATAGATGCAATGTTCAGTTCTATAATGCCCCCCTAAAGAACTATGCACAGTGGAAGAAGAAGTTACTTTAACCTATTTAAAATTCCTAACACTGAGACCCAGAAATATAATTCAAGTATATTGTTTTCTAGCATATATAAAAACAAAGTCCATGCTGAAGTAATCAGATTGATAGTAAAGACTAAATTTTGGTATACGTTACAGTTTAAATGAACTGTAGAAGTTAGTATCATGAAATTATTATAAACTATAGAAAATATTAAATTATAATAGTGTAAAATAATGGTATGAGATCATATAGATCAAGATTAAGGAATTGGGATTCCCAACAGAGTGGCGTGGGCCAGGGAGAAAATCCTTTTGTAAATACAAACTAAGTGGCATTTAAATGGTGGACTCAGAAGGTTAAGGAGCTGCTGTAGTGTGGGAAAGTATATGCAAAATCATAAAGGAGAGAGGTGACTTTATTTAGTAAACCTTAATTTTTGTTCTACGTAATTTTGAAGAGTTTTTGTTTTGAAAGGCTGGCTTTTAAACCTAGGTTTTTACATTTCAATGCCTATTTGTTCATCACTAGCAAGCTCACTATAAGGAAAACATTTGGGCAGATTCACAACAGAGCCATGGCCAGCTTGGAGCCTTGACACACTTTGTTTATTAGATAGTAACCGTGAAGGAAGTTCATTTGGTACGTGTTTTGAATAGGACGTTAATGAGCCTAGAAGATAGCAAGGTTTGTTGTTGCTAGCTACGGGTAAAACTTTCTGCGTAGTTTCTGAAATTCAGAATTACTTTACCAGTCTATTTGTGATTATTCTAAGTATTCTGTGTACAGTAGTTTTAAATCAGAGTTTGATTAGACTTGGAACAGGGTAGAGGTAGAACTTCCTGTTCTTAAGGCCTCATCCCAAGATACTTCAACAAGGAAAAAAAAAAAGTATAAGCAGTCAAAAAGAAGCAAAATCGGGTGATGCATACTCATACTGCTTACAGAGAGAAAGGAAGAAAATAGATTACCTTTCCAGAGGTTAGTAATAGAAAAAGGCAGTAGAACCTTGTGAGAACGGAACTGTAAAAATGTATGTTTTATAATTCTGCAAGATTATCCATCAGAAGAACTATGTAAAAGTCAAGGTGGATGTGGGCAGAAGCAAATATTAATGGGGAATTTTATGAGAATTACTGTACTGTTGAGGATGAAATAAAAGGCTTAAATCAAGTGTTCACTTAAGTGATTTAGATTGCATATTCATTTAATTTGAAGGTAGAATAGATGTTATAAAGTTTATACAGTTTCTAAGGGGAAGCTCGAGTGATGAAATGATACTTGCCATTGTGGGAGTTTGAGAAGAGAGGGTTGTGTGAAAGATGTGAGTTTCCTGGTTCTTTCCTCAGTTAAGTGAGGAAAGCTACAAACTTGCAATGAAGCCTCTTGAAAATTAAACAGTCATTCTGGGAATCAAGCTACACTTTCCATTAACTTTCAAATAGCAGTATTTCAGTTCCATGACATTTCAGAGTTGCTGTTTTTTCTGAACTCCAGATTACTTTCCTGTGAGAGATGCAACAAATGAAAATATCATCAGCCTGTCATCTTTAAAGAAAAACTGGTGGTTTATGTATTTTCACATGTAGGTCTCTCCTCCACTGACTTGAGATTTGCTTTCCTAGTCTAGTCCAAAAGCCAGTTTTCAACCACTCTCCAGTTAGGAAGTTCTTAGAGAAAGTATGTTCTTTCCAACTCATTGCAGTCCAGGAACGGACAGAAGGCAGCTCATTTAAGAAGTCTACAAGGTTGCAAATTCCAGTAACAGAATTGTGTATTTTCCAGAATTGTGTAGTCAAGAGAAATGTCTTTGAAAAATGATGAAGAGGAGAAGTTGACTTAGGTTAGTAAGCTGTCCATCTGCTTTTGAAGAATAGCTAAAACATCGTGGAGAGCTATAAGGTATGATGCCTTGGAAGTTATCCCAGTTGACAGAGTCACCTTGTGCAAAAAACTCGGCTCCCTCTGTGTAAAATGTGGAGGCATCTCAGAAAGAGATTCTGCCCACCTTTAATCTGGTGGGGTTTTTACCCTGCTCTTTATCATGGCATTAGTAAAAACAATGTCAAATGTCGTAATGCTGAGTGGAAATAATTTTCAAGGGCATGGCATTTGTACTTTTCAAAGCTGATTATTGCCTTTTCAGTTTAAAACAAAACAAACAACCCACACTCAGCCATATTCAAACTAAATTCTGCTAAATTTTGTTCATAATTGAATTTATATTACAAGAAATAGTATGATTCTGATCAGCCTTCTTACATCCCCTGCATACCCAAATCTTTACATATTGATCAGACCTCTCCACAGAGCAAGCTTCAGAGAACTTCTTGATTCATAGTCTAGATTACTTTTCTTTAAAGGATGAAAGAATCAAATTGCATAATCCAGTGTCCTTCTTGGGACTTCTGTTAAGTGGTGTAGTGAAGAGAGTATCACATGAAGTTCCAGAATACCTGCAGAATACTACTTTGATACTAAAGCAGCTGTAGTGGGGAGATGTTTAAAATTTGCGCCTGCAGGTTCTGGTGCTGAGTGGGACAAGCTGCTGCGTGTTCCTCAGAACCCCTGCACGGGGTCTCGGGCGAGGTCAGCACCTCTGCTAGCTAGCTGTCCCCACTCATGGCCGCTGTGGGCCTTGCACCTCCCTGCGAATGATGGTAATGCGCCCCAGAGGTGGAGAGGTGGCCCTCGGGCTGGCCACCATTGCTTTTATTCCGTAGACCCCCCGGGAAAGGAGAGGATCCACATGGCGACCTAGGAACCGAGAGGGGGGACTTCCGTTTGGCACGGGGGTTATAAGGGAATCCGGAGGGGGCGGGGTGATACAGAACAGCCAATAGGGAGAGAGGGGAAAGGGGCGGGTGTTACAAACCAACCAATGGGAGCAAGGGGGCAGGCATGAGGGATTTGGTTACATGTTGCAGAGTACATGAATATGCATGAGTGTATGGGCGAGGCTTTCTCCAGTAAACCAAGAAGGGGTTTTTCTTTGACCAAATCATGGCCTAATATCTTTTTTGACCTCCCCTTCCCAGCTCACCGCAACAGGGAGAAACTCATTTTCCTGTTACAATGATTTTTGCCTTATTTAAGGCTGGATATATTGTGGCTTTAGCTACTTAGGTCTGGAACACAAGTGTAATGCTGCTGTTCAGGATGCTCTTAGGATCACTTCTCTCTTGGTGTGTAATTGAATAAGGACCAAGTAACAGCCTGTTCCAGTACTGCAGTATCTTCCTATTCTGTTTTTATGATGTATTATTTTGCATGTGCAGATTAAAAAATAGAAGTTGTGTTGAGCCAGAAGCTCTCTGGTACAGAGATTTTGAGCTAACAAAGTAGTTACCTTGAATTTTTATGGTCTTGTGCTTCCTTGCACTTGAAAGCTTCTGGGTCTCGAAACAAAGTAACTTTCCTGACAGATTTTGTCACTTTAAGTAGGAATAGATGTGTCTGTCCATGCCGCAGAGTTACCTGATCCTATAAACTTTGTGCTTTGGAGATTTTTTTGAAGATGTAAATGGCAGATGGAAGGTAATGTAGTAGAATGTAATCTGTGTTCAATTTATAGATTTATATTAAATATTTCTGAACTGAACTTTGTTCCAGTTGCTTAGTTTCCAGAGATTCTTGTAGAGAAAACTGAATTCTTGCATTTTCGTTCCTCATTTCTTCAAAATGGCCTTAATTCAATGTGGTGCACACTGTTGTCTACCTGGATTTCTCCAAGGGTTTTGATATGCTTTGTCACAGCCTCCTCCCAGAAAAACTGCTGTGTTGCAGTCAAGTGAAGTGGTCTGTGCAGTGGGTGGGGAACTGGCTGACAGGCAGCACGCAGAGGGTGGTGGGGCATCGCTCCTTTTCACCCTGGCAGCCTGTCACGAGTGAGGTTCCCAGGGATCAGCTTTGGGCCCAGCACTGTTTGACTTCTTCATAAGTGATCGATGGTGGGATCCTGATAAACTCTGATAAAGTTAGCTGATGATACCAAACTGAGTGGGGAAATGGACACTTTGGAAAGGAAATTCACCCTGCAGGAACACCTAGACAGGCTGGAAGAGTGGGCCAACAAAATCCTGATAAAGTTCAACAAGAGCTAGTTGTTGCCGTTGTTCAAGATGGGAAATCATAATCCAGAATTGCAGCGTAGTCTGGGGTTCAGCTGACTGGGGACTAGCTCTTGGGTAAGGGACCTGGGGGTCCTGGAGGAAAACAGTCTCAGTCTGTGTGAACAGTTGCCTCTGAGCAAAGAGAGACAACAGATTGCTGGGTTGCATCTATAAAAGTATGACCAGCAGAGATGAGAAAGTTACTGTCCCACTGTTTTCAGCAGTGCTTCTCAGGCCATACCTGCAATACTACATGGACAGGCTGGAGAGGGTCCAAAGAAAGGGTCACAAAGATCGTCAAAGGACAGGGAAGGTTGCCGTGTGAGGAAAGGCTGAAAGAACTGGGTTGGTTCAGTCTTGAGAAGAGAAGACCTAGAGGAGACCTTATCACCATGTTCCAATATTTTAGAAGGTGGTTACACAGAAGGTGGATGCTCCTTTTTTACAGTCACATGCAAAAGGAGCTAATGGTACAAGTTAGTCCTGTGGAGATTTTGGTTAGGCGCAAGAGGAAGATTTTTCACAATGTAGTTCAGTCAGTCAGCTATTGGAACAATCTCCCCAGGGAAGTGGTGGGTTCCTCAGTGTTGGACAATTCAAAGATTCAGCTGGACAGGGTGCTGGGCCATCTTGTCTAGACTGTGCTTTTGCCAAGAAAGGTTGGAACAGATGGTCTTTGAGGTTCCCTTCCAACCTGGTATTCTATCATGAGCTCAGAGAATTAGGTTTCTTGGCTTGTTTCACCTGCTGTTGCATTATTTTGCCAAAAGATGATTTGTACTCAAAGGGCCTAATCCTGACATCAGTGACATAATATAACTTAAGGGTAGATTTAACTTGTTAATTCAGTGGTGTGAAATTGGGTTTTCTGTTTCCATATGTATCTTACAGATTTAGCAGTTGTTCAAGAAGCTAAATTGTATTTCTTGGTAATGAATAAGCTGACCCCAAATGATTTAGAAATGAAGCAAAAGAATTGTGAGTTTTGCCCGCTCACAACCAGAAAACTGTGTTTGCAGTATCAGCTTAGGGTTTGTTTAGTCATTTTTTTGGTTTGGTTTGGGGTTTTTTGAATTTGTTAATGTCCTGTTATTGAAGTGTAGAATTGGAGCTTTACCATTACAAATAGCTTTAAGATTTTTTTCCTCTGATGCCATCATTTTAAGGATCAGAGTTCTAGAATGCTTGCAGCAGCCTTGTATTTTTCTGTCTGTTCGTGACAAACCAGCTACTGTACATTCATATAGAGCAGTACAGTCCTTGCCACTGGCAGTCTCTCTGTGACAGAGAGCCTGTAGGCTGACATAAAGTGCAGCCTGTTGTGAACTGCTAAGTGGGAGTCTGCCAAAAACTCAGCAGACAGAACTAATTGGGGAGAAAAAGGATTTTTGTGCCCTCATCTCTCCCTCTTCAATTTTTTTTACAAGACGGATATTGTTAAAGTAACTTGTTTATGTAAGATTTGTCTGCCTCTATTTTCTCATTGCATGAATCATTTTTTAACTTCAAGTCTTGCACTGCAGGTCACTGAGCACTTCCACATGGCGGCTGGCGCAGGACCAAACTCGAGACACGCAACTCATCACAGTTGATGAAAAATTGGTAAGGGTTTTCTACTGAATACTGCTATGATACAGCCTTCAGGGTTATTTCTGCACAATAGGCATTCATTATGGTATTCTGCGTTCTTCTAGGAAAGCTGTATAAATGTGAACTACAAAGCAACAGCCCTTTATGCACTTTTAAAAGTGGAACATCAGTAAAACATAAGTATGTGAACAAATATGGCATTCAGAGTGTTAAGCAATGTAAAGTGATGAGTACCTTATTTATTATTCTAATATTTTAGTCAAGGACCAGTGTGAGCTGTAATTAATGGCAAGTTTGTTCTTTTTGAAATTTGTGCGTATTTTCTGTGTAGTGAAATTATACGGAATTTGCCAGCTTCCTGAAATTTTCTTCATTGGTACCCATATTACTAAATATACTGTGTAAAGAAATATCATGGAAGATCATTGTTACTATGCACATACACTCTAGCTTTTGAATATGCATGAAGGTTAGATTACAACTGGAAACAAATGCATAACATTCTTCTGCTAATCAGTAGCAGATCAGAAATTTGGCAATCTTTTCTTGTAACTTCTTCCATAATGTGTGGTCTGTTACTCTAGATGCAACCTGACACTTATGTTTACATTATTCAATAGTATAATTTTTGTAAGACTTCTGGGGGGAATGCATCATAGCAGAAGCATGCCTTTCATTGGTTTTCATATCGCTTTTGAATCTCCAGGAAAACAATGTTCCTATCGTATGTACCAGACAGTTCACACTGAATGTATCTATTTTGTATCCCTGAAGCTATACTAACTACCTAAGAAATATTTGGAATTTATATTTATAAATTGTACGTTTGTAATGATATGTACAAGTCAAGACAGCTGAAGTTTAACAGGCTGTTGGAAAAAACCCACACTTACTTCAACAACTCTTTAGGGCTTATTTCTCTCATACTTTATATATAGATGTAGCAATGATAATCTATATACGGGTAAAAAAAAATCGGTTATTTCATAAACTTCTTTCTGAATTTAAGAAGTAACAGTATAATCTTAGATTTAAAAATTAAGGAAAAAAATAGTACTTTATCTAGTAAATATGATTACTCAAGTAAATATGATACTCAAGTTGCATAACTGTTGGGATTCAGGAAATTTGTACAGAGATCGTGAGTCACTGTGTAAATAAGGTTGAACAAGTTAATAGACCTGCATTTTCCTAAATGACTTTTAAATGCACTGTTCTTTAATGTTTTTATATATATATACATATATATATATATATATATATATATACACACACACACACACACACATATGTAAATGCAGCTTTTATAATAACCTGAAAAGTATCACGTTTCTCTATTGTGGCCTTGGGTGACGGATACATAGCTCTGAAAAGCCTACAGTATGAAGACAGACCCACAAAATAAAACCTCTTCCATCTTCTATTTTGAATTTAAATGTGCATTATCTAAAGTTAGTGTTGTACATTACCCTGTCTAGCTATGACAGTTGCGTTAAAGTGAAACTAGTTTGAAATACAGCTATTCAGTTCCCTTAGTGTTACTGTAAATGAACCGTATGTGGAGTGCATATTTCTAATGTCATTATATGTTGTCATCAAGTTGAAGACTCTCATATTATATTTGCTGAGGTTTTTTGAGATCTCTTAGTAGCAGCCATTAAGTATTTTTATTTTGATATATAATGTACCTAATTTATTATTTTATTTCTTGAAGTATTAGGTTAAATGTCAGACCGAATAGTACTTTCTTACAATGTTGTGCATGTAGGTCCACATTCTAAAGGCAAAAACCTTTTTTTTCTTTTCTAGATGATTGTAGGGTCTGAAACAAAATGTCAGAAAATTAGAAACTTCATTTGTAGCTTTAGTTAAATTTTGGGAGTCGTTTCCATAATGTCATAAAGTCATGTTCTTTTAATGGGCAAAAATTATATCCCATTAGCAAGGAAAATTGTCACAAAAGGGTTTGATATGGTTTTCAGCATTTTCAGCATTAGGAGAAGTTCTCTAGACACCTGTTAAATCTCATGTTAAAGTAGAGTACTATCTTACCTTATTTTAAGTTGCTGCAGTATATTTCCTAAATTTAAGTAGGATTGATTACAACCAATTAAGAGTAATTTAGCATATTACAGGAATTTTCTGTTAATTAATGTTACAAAGCATAAAACCATTATTTCCTTGCCAGTTGTATTTAAACTGTATTCTGGAAATTGATACTTTAATTTTAAAAGACCTCTTCTTTTGTATTACAGATTGTTAGAAATCACTAAATCGTATTTTGATGGATTTGTCATCTTTGTCATATTTTTAAATATTTTTTTTTAAAGCTGGATATCACCTTATGGGTGCTTTTACACGCGTTTCAGAAGGAGCAAGAACAGGTGGAAAACAGGATATGGTTATCTCTGTTTGCCATGCTCATCTTGTAGCTTATTTTGAAACTGAAGTCTTCTTTGACTTGATATTTTCAAGGCTGGAAGAGTAATGTTGAGGTTGTTGAAAACTTTTAACTGCATATTTTAGTGGAATAAATCTGTGTTTCCAGTGCTCTTGTAGACCTTGTATTCCTGTGTGTACATGCACATGCTAGAACGTGCTCAACAGGATGATTTGGTTCTAGAAGTACTAAAATATTCCTTGTGTTGGGAAAAACAAATTAAATAGAAGAGGTATGAACATCCTGACGTTGAATAATTAGGCGGCAGTTGGTCACGTCCTTACTGCAGTCTAGAATCTGTTGAATACAATAGAAAATAAGTTCTAATGAAATAGTAGGAAAACCAGTAGTTTAGACCACATTCATTTGTCACACTAGGAAAAAAGTGTGTCTTTGTAGTGTAAAAGGAGTTAAGTGCTCAGCTTGTGTAGAACGTGTCCAAGAAATTATATCTTTGTCTCAGTTATTAGCTGTTTTCAGTGAATACTGAATAAAATAACTTCTAATGAACAGTAAAACCTGAAGAAAATAACACAAAATGAACAAAGCTCAAGAGAAGTACAGTTCTTGCGTCACATTTTGATTCTCTGGCCACCAGTTAGGTCATATTCCAAGAGTGGACAAATAGCTGTGTGAAAAGTGGTCTCTCAAGACCCTGCTTGCATTAGGAAATTTGGGCTATAGAGGGCAAAGGCTGTCAGCAGCAAATCTCATTCAGGTAGTGTTCCAAATTATTTAACTGTTTGTGTGTATGATATAAAATACAGCATTATATCATCATTATAAAAAGTTGAAGTGGTTTTGCCTGAAAAGGGGATTTGAACTGTTCTAATTCCTGTGATTTGTTTCAGTTGTTGTGAGCAGGGTGCGTCAATACTGTGTGTAGCTCAAAGTCATCCAGTTCATCATGTGTGCTTTAAGCAGGCTTCCCAGTCAGTGCTGGTAAGGCTGCATTGTGGGTGTTTAGCCTGGAGTTAGGCACTTTGGTGGAGGTTTCTATTTGCAGTTGAAAGGCTCCCACAAATATTTGTCAATAAAAGGACTTTTTACTGGTGAAATGATAAGGATATGTCAAGAATGTTTCAAAATTAGAACTACTGTCGGAAATTATCCGTTGCATTGCTAAAGCAGAATATTCAACTGATAATATATGTTCTGTAGCTCAGTGCAAAAATTATTGCAAGAGCAGTTATAGGGCTTGATCACTGGGGAGTTGTAGTTACCTCACGTATGTTTTTATTCTGTATCAGGCCAAGATAAAATAGGATGAGTTGCTGCACAAGGTTAAGCGTTCCAGGCCAGTGCTATACAGTGCAGTTTAAGTGGTACTAAAGTAGTTTTTTTAGCAGGTGAGAACATAACTAGGGGCAGACTATTACAAGCATGAAAGGCTAAACAGAATGATGCTATTGACATTTCATCCCTTGTCCTGAAGTTGTTTTGTCTATACTGCCATTTAACCTTTTCTGGTTTGGATCAGCAATAGTGTGGCCAGCAGGACCAGGGCAGGGACTGTCCCCCTGTACTGGGCACTGGTGAGGCCGCACCTCGAGTGCTGTGTCCAGTTCTGGGCCCCTCACTGCAAGGAAGACATTGAGGTGCTGGAGTGAGTCCAGAGAAGGGCAACGGAGCTGGGGAAGGGTCTGGAGCACAAGTGCTGTGAGGAGCAGCTGAGGGAGCTGGGGGTGTTAAGCCTGGAGAAGCTCAGAGCACACTTTATTGTTCCCTACAACTGCTTGAAAGGAGGTTGTAGTCAGGTGGGATTTGTCTCCTCTCCCAAGCAGCAATTGATAGGAGAAGAGGAAATGGGTTAGATATTAGGAAAAATTCCTTCACGGGAAAGGTTGTCGAGCATTGCAACAGGCTGCCTGGGGATGTGGTTGGGTTGCCATCCCTGGAGATATATAAGAGGTGTGTAGATGTGGCACTTGAGGACATAGTTTAGTGATGGACTTGGCTGTGCTGAGTTAACAATTGGATTAAAATGTTTTATGAGCCTTTGCAGTGATTTCTGTGATTCTAATAACTATTGTGAAATCTGTGTCAAGAATCTTAGCAGCTTCCTTTTGGCTGTCTAGAGCTATCATTTAGTGTCTGTTTTAAATCTTTACTACTAGATAATCCAGGAATAACAGTGTATTAACAGGATTCTCAGAATATGAACCTTTTCTGCAAAAAAGTTGTGGAACACTCCAGTCCATTTTTTCTAGAAGACTGTGTTTTTAGCAAACATCACACGGTGTTTTCAGGATTGAGTCATAGTTTGTTCACCATCCAAATCCCAATTTTGGCTAGGATTAAAAATTAGTGAAATTGTATAATCTTTGTTTGATTAAAGAACCGTAGACTTTACTATAATAAACAGTGATAATACTGCAGCTCAAAGTAAAATATACAAACAAGTGAAAAATAGTCTGGAATGATGAAACATCTTCAAATCTCAGTCTGATAGTCTACAGTGCTGTGAAACAAAGGACATAGCAAATCAAGCTTTAATATGCATTTTAAAGTGTAATCATTGTTTTCCCAAGAACTGAGAGTATATGATACACTTTCCTCTGAAAACTCAAGCAGTAATGTGTCATAAAATCATGTGTGAGACAGTGTGACATTGCATTGAAGACTGTGTGTAGGAGCTGTTTTTGCAACTCAGTGAAGAGAAACACTTGGCAAAGTATGCATTTATTAAGGACAGGCTTACTAGATTTTCTTTTCTTGAAACTACTATTCAGCCAAGCATTCTCCAAGCATTACCACTGTGTTAAATAATAAGGATATAGTGGATGTTCTATGTTTTGGTTTTCCAAAGTGCTGTTAACCCATTGTGGGTTGCTTCCTTAAGGGTGAGTTCAAGCCATTCCTAAACTACCTTAATGGGATAAAAGAATTTGCAATAATCTTTTCTTCATTTAATCCACTCTAGCAGCAGTATTTATTCAAGTGGCTACCATGAAGGATTCAATTCAGGACAGTGTTCCTCTGTAGATGAGGAATCTAACTTACAAGTCTTTTTGTACTTCATATGTATAGCTCTGATAGGGACTTTTCATATTCAAAGCATACATGGGACCAGGATGGTCATTTCTGTGGGGGTTCAGACAGTTACTCATTCCCTCCCCCTAGCCTCAAATTTTCCTCTTGTGGCTCTTCTTCCTTCTATTTATTTTTTTCTCTAAATTAGATCAGCAGCTTGCATTTTGCTTCAAAATAGTGAAAAATGAATAAAAAATAATAAAGCTGTTATGTAAAATTAGGCTAATAAAGATTTTTTCCCATCCTTTACTTTGCAGATATGTTTTGAGAAACAGGTTCTAGCTTTGCACAAAGGGGCTTTGCATATGAAGCCTGTGATTTGGAGAAGTACTTTCTTCGATCACAGTTGTGTCAAGTAAGCACGTGATCAGCTTATTTGAACTGTGTTGTCCTTGAAATCCAAGATTTTAAAAATAATGTATTGTTTGCCTTTGGTCATCTGCAGTTCTGTGTTTGGCCACTCTGATGTTTGAATGATGCTAGAGGCTGATTAAGGTATAAAACTACATTCTAGAATTAGTTCAAAATTAATTGAATTATTTCGGTAAAAGTAAAATATTCAGAAGAGAAGACCATTAGGAAATAAAAACACATGCACATCTACTTTAATAAAAGTGCCTAATCTATGAGTGGACTTGCACAGAGTTAAATGCCTAAAGGCCTTTACTCTTGCGGTCACTGATAGTTTATTTGTGAAACTGCATTTTTGCTGCAAAACATAATCTATTACAAAGTTATTTTTCTATTTTTCTGTTTTACCCTGCACACACTCTCCCATTTCCCACCACCCCCTCACCCGGTGAAGACTAAGAAGTACTTCTTCGGGGAGGAAGAAACCTTGTTAGAGAAGCAGATAATATGAAATGCAGTATTTAAAGGGTTTAATGACTCTGGAGATGGTGATAATCTTTCATACTTCATGTACACTGTTCTGGTCTACCAGAGCATATATTTATTTCCAAACGTTAATTAATTTGTTTGTTTCTAATTGAAATAATTTGACATTTTCTTCTTTATAGTTATGGTTGGTAGTTGCATTTAGGCTTAATTACAGAACAAGCTCAGGTGTAGTTACCAGTGTATCTAATTACGTACATATTTTCAGTACTGCATATTTTCTATATTTTGCTGTTTGGCAATTAAATCCCTCCTAAGTTGGAATATCCTAGCTCAATTCAGTCTGTAGTGCTTGCTACAACTTGTTTTTGTAAGGAATTGTAGTTTGATGAAGCTTGCAGTGGTTTAGAAAATCCAGCTGGCTGATAAAGTGCTTTCTGTAAGAATGTCTGCAGGCAACAAGTTACACTCTGTTATAAAGAAGCTTTCTACAACTCTGACAGTCCAAATAAAGAAATTGCCATCACCTTTAGCTGTCTTCTAAGAGCAATAAATATTGCCGTGTTGCTAAAGTGCAGATGAAAATAATTCTGGTGTTCAGTTTAGAAAACTGCACATTTTGCAGTAGCTCAGAACCCCGTATAAAGTGATAGATCATTGTATCCATGAGGGCAACTGCCCTCTCATCCCTATGTCAGTTTATTTTGGGTTTAGGCTGGGCCAAAGGATTTGGATTTCTTTGGTCTGAGAGTCTTTTCTTTTGGTACATAGTAGTGCTCTCTCTGCTGGCTGTTGGAAGGAGGAGTGTCTGTGATTGAGGTTACACAACCCAAGTGGCTGTTTTGTCTGGGCTTCCTTCATACAGCATTATTGTGCAAAAATTTCAAGGCTTCAATCTAGAGCACTTGGTCAAAGTATGTCTTTTTGAAAAGTATGTAGGCTTTTTTTTTTTTCATTTCATTACACAGTATTTAATTTTCTATCAAAGAATAATGCTTTTGAAGAGCTTACTGTGATGACCGCTCAGAACAAAGTAAAGGGGTGTCATTGTGTTGTGTTTAGTTTGGATTCCAAAGGGTTATTCAACATGCAAATACTTACTTAGTTTTGGAAGTCTGAATATGCAAACTATGTTTCTAATCTGCTAGGAAGAATAAAAGTAAGTCGTTGATACAGCCAAGTAATCAACAGGAATAACTTCCTCTTTTGGAGGGGTTTCGTTGAATAGTTTTGGTTTTTAAAGGGTGGCATTTCCATGTTCTCATAAAACAGTACCATTATCTGAACCTTGTCTAAAACACCCAAGTTTGTATCCCACGTTATGAAATATTTCTGGAGATGACATGAATTCTTTTTGTCTTGTCAGGAATGGTGAATAAAGAATTCCCTGCACAGTGCTCATTTTTTCTGTGCATTCAAATGTGTCTGTCTGCATTTCTGTAGTACTAAGTTGTAGACTTAAACCACAAATCCTAGCCTAGGAAAGTCTAGAAAACCACAAATCCTAAGAAGTTCCTTGTACAGGCATGAAAGCTGTTTCTAGTAATGAAGTTCTAGCTGAATCATTTTATCAAGTCAGAAAGGGAAAGCTTTCCTTCTCTGGAAAGCCTGGTAATTTCATGACAATCCTTGAACATCTTGGTCATGCTGCAAGAGAGCTTGGTGCTTCTTCACTACTTCCTTACTCTACTCGTATCATCAGTGATGGAATCAGATGCTTTTCAAATTCTTGATGGCATGTTTGTGAGGTATCTTTGAAGTAGTTTCATGTCTGTTTTCTCAAACTGGCGAAGTTAACCTGTGTTAAGTGGGGACATAGACCATGGAGAGAGCATCTAATGTTCAGATCCAGTGTTTCAGTATGCCATTTTAGTTCTTGTGTTGTGAAGCACACACTGTAGGGATGTTGCTTAGTCTCTTATGTATCTTTCTGGCATACTCAGTTCTACTCACTCCAAGTTTAAAGCAAAAGAAAGTCTGTACTGATGGGAGAATAACTTCTATCCTATTACCCGTTATCCTGAAAACTTGGTTAACGTGTGAGAAGAAGCTGAGCTATAAGGAACTTCTACAAAAGGCTGGTAAGACATACCAAGGACAGTATTTTTTTAAAGATGCTTTAATTATGTTGCAGATGTTTTTGAAAAATTATGACTGGTTAATAATTCAGATTAAAATTTCTGCAGAAGTTGTTGGTTTTCCTTATCAGTTAATTTTCTAGATGTGCAGATAAATTCACGTATAAAAATAAGTAACTGTTTTTCTATGTAAGCCAACATCATCTGTATAAATCATGTATTTGAAGTTTTCACTGGGTAGCATGTTAACCAGGCAGAAGCTGTTTTAAGATAAATTCTGTAGCTTGCACTAATATTTTATTTTTTATTCTTTTGGTGTGTATTTTTTCTTAGGACCACATTTTTGTTGCTGCATTGACTCTATTTGAAAGCATTCTTGAATCAACTCATTCTGGTTCTATTAAGTCAGAAGTTGAACATCTTCTTTCTAATGTCTGGCTACAATACAAGTTCTTGCTTTTTTATCACCATTTAGTAAACACAATTGTACATTGTACTCTCCTTTGATTTTTTTTTCCCCCACAGCATTAGAAAACCGAAAGGAAACATGTAGTGTATCAAGTTGAATCTCAAGTTGGATTTCAAGTATCCAGTTGGATTTCTCTCTATTGTATTAGAAAGTGTAAGACCATGTTTCTGTAGTATAAATAATCTTAAAGGCCAAGCATATAAAGGCCAAAGCACTAATTAGAGGAATCAACTTCTAGAGAGAACAAGCTAAAACCAGTTGTGAAGTAACACTAATGTGTTCTAGTTATGATTCAGCTTTTTTAGAGAGAGATTTTTGAAACCATCGATTTTAACTAGCCATATAGATAAATGTAAAGAAACCCATTTTGTCCAATGGTATTAAGGTGTATTTTATTGATAATATTGAAACAGTTGAAGCCCCATCAACCCTTCCCATTCCCACCAGGAAGTACTGACTGTGCTACTGTTAGAAAAGACCCTTCTAAAACACAGTTAAGGCTTAAAAGCTATATGCACTAATTAACAAAATACAGTGAACATTTAAGCTGTTAATAGCCGCAACATCCCTGATGCATAGACCTTCAATATGCTAACACTGCATAACAGTTCTCTATTGTGCATCTCTTTAATGAGGGTAACTGTGTCAGTTCTTTTCTTGCTTCACTACCTGCTGTGTATGGAAATTATGTACACTATTTAGCACTTTCTTTCAACTTTTAAAGTGCATGCATATTACATAGAAGCATTACATCTTGCATTAGGGTAAGGGACAGCTTTTAACAGGTCTGATTTCCTTGTAGTTTCTGAAGTGCAACTTTTCTTCTTCTAAAAAGCATGCACTAACAGGGATTTTGCTCTAAATTTGCATTTCTTGATTGGGGATTTGCTTCTGTTTTTCTCTCCTGTGTCTCACACTACTTGTAACTGTATGGGCAAAGATCTGTTACAGAAATCACTTTCTCTATAAAGGAAATGTGAAGAATAGAGAACATGCATCACAATGAAAGCAGGCATTGGCTGAATTTCCTGATACTGTTCTTAGTAGCAGACCATAGAGTAGTGTAACAGAACTGTCAAGCTAAACTTTAAACCACTACTTTTTACCTTTTTTTTCACCCTCACCTTTGATGGGTACCTTTTTTTTTTAATAAACAGAAGCCTAAATAGTTTGCTCAATTGTAAACCTTAAATGGTGCTCCATAGCTACCATTCAATAGGGACTTAATTAATTGGAAGTTGTGAGGTAAAAGGAAAAGAAGACTAGAAAATGCATGATAATGAAATTTAAATTTTATTATTCTTTGCTCTAGCTTCCAGCCTGGGGACATTGTTAGTTAGTTAAACCTGAATTCACAATTAATGTTTCATACACTGTAGTGATTATGTTTCTTATGACTTGAATTCATCATAGAAAATTTTACTAGAGTTATCGGTTCCTAAGATGTTGCTGTACATCCAAATGGGTACTCAGCAGCTCAGACCTTAGACTATTTGCTGTCCAGGTTGGATTAGGAATTGACCAAGATGTTCCTGCCTCACAGCAGCAATTCCACTACCTGTGTGTAAGTAGTTTCCCAGTTCCCTGCAGCCTCTGAGTGTTTTGCCGCCTTGGGTCTTTTGGAGCTTTAATGGATAAGGGAGCTTTGAGGAAAAAGCCACATACTTAACATCAGATGAAACCCTTTCCAAAGGCTGAAGATTATGAAACAAGTGATACCTGAGTTTGGGAACTCTACTGGGGCCTTACTTGGAAATTTTCTTAATTGGTACTTCAAAGGAAGCTTTGTAAGGTTTTCAGATGGGCATAAACCAGATCATAATTTTTAATATTTTTGTTCCTGACAGAATTCCTGAAAAACAGTAACCTTAAAAAAATCATTGAAGTCATATGTTTATGGTTTATTTTGTAAATACACATAGCTTTTAATGAATGTTAAAAGTAAGTACTTTATTAAAATGGCATCAGAAACATACAAAAAATACAGAAATTTTTTCCAGTGCACAAGTGTAGCCTGAATTTTGGCTTTCACTTCAGATATGAAGACCTCATCCTGAATTGCTGGTTAAGACTCTTGGTGTCCATGATCAAAACTGCATTTTATAGAGTATAAGTCATCGGTGATGAATAATTCACGAAGATATTATTGAAATACCGTGTTTAGCTTTGCAAGACAATCTGCTTACTGTGACTTATGCTAGGATTATATTATAAATAATCAGAACTGCAAACTGAATAAATTAATGTTTGAAAAGCATGGCACCACTGAACTACAAGTACACTACAACATGCTATTTATTTGATAATACATACAAAATTGAACTAACCACAGAAATAGGTACAAAGTTCTTTGTCCTAGGTAGTGTCTGTCTGCTAGTACTTCTGTCTGCTTTCCTTCAAAGCTCTTTCCTGCCTATTCTCTTGTTTTCCACTGAGAAACAGTATCTGTAAGAGCAATTGCTTATGGTAGTACAGCAGTGAAGTGTTGCCATAATGTAAATTATTCTAAGATAAATCAGATTGCTTCAACTGCTTGGTTATCCTCCTTCTAAATGCAGGTAAACTAAGACTGCCTCTTCTTTGGTTTGAAAGTCTGTCATCTAAAAATGTGGCTGTAGTCTTACTCTTCACTACTTGATTTTCTTGCATGTTTTTTAGTCTGAGCATTGTGAATTTCTAGCAGAGTGCTTGAAATTTGTGCACTGTAGAAAATTGTATTTTAAAAGGCCTCAAAGACCCAGCCACCTGTGTGTGTGTGTGCAAGCAAAAGATTTGCTTACATGTGCTTTGGAGGAGTTCTAGGAAGTATGCTTTCTCTAAATATTGTTGGGATACAAGGAAAAGTAATCGCAAGATCTTCTGTAATTCAGACTTTTTTCCACCTTGTTCGGGATAATCATGCTGTTTGTCATTTCATCAGTTTGAAGAGCGTCACATCTACACTGAAGTCTCTTATGAGTACTAGTAGCAACATCAGTCTATTTTTATGATGTATACTCTGCCTCTGATTGCCCCAGCTTTCCTCCATTTAATAATGATTTTCTTAATTTCAGAGATATGGAGAAACCAAAGCGTGAACCCAGCTATTTGATTTCCTTTCTTTTTAATGTTTT
>VZTA01023498.1:42106-70460 GCA_013398855.1 Mohoua ochrocephala | reverse complement strand
CCTCACCTTGTAGGGTTTCTGCCCGTAGCTGAAGGCCTCCCACATGGTCACACCGTAGCTCCAGACGTCACTCTTGCTGGAGAACTTGTGGAAGAGGATGCACTCGGGGGCGTACCACTTCAAGGGCCACTTCCCTGCTGTCCTGGCCTGCGGCAGAGTTAGGAGGGACATTCCCAGCGTGAGACACGGAGTGCTGGGAGCTGCATCCCAATTCTGCTTGTGTCAAACCTCACATTGCTGAAAAAATCACCTAAAACGGGAGCTCCAGAGCCCAGCCCAGGCCCTGCTGTCCTGTTCTGTCCTGTTGGGCAGTGCTGAATGCCCACGGTGCCACCCTCCTGCTGCCCCTGCCAGGGCTCAGTTAAACCCTGGAATCCCAGAGTGGTTTGGGTTGGAGGGACCTTAAAGCCCATCCAGTGCCACCCCTGCCATGGGCAGGGACACCTCCCACTGTCCCAGGCTGCTCCAAGCCCCGTCCAGCCTGGCCTTGGGCATTGCCAGGGATCCAGGGGCAGCCCCAGCTGCTCTGGGCACCCTGTGCCAGGGCCTCCCCACCCTCCCAGGGAACAATTCCTGCCCAAGATCCCATCCAGCCCTGCCCTCTGGCAGTGGGAAGCCATTCCCTGGGTCCTGTCCCTCCATGCCTTGTCCCCAGTCCCTCTCCAGCTCTCCTGGAGCCCCTTTAGGCCCTGCAAGGGGCTCTGAGCTCTCCCTGGAGCCTTCTCTTCTCCAGGTGAGCACCCCCAGCTCTCCCAGCCTGGCTCCAGAGAAGAGGGGCTCCAGCCCTGGGACCGATTTAGTGGCCTTGTCTGGACTCATTCCAACAGGTCCTTGTCTTTCTTGTCCTGGGGGCCCAGAGCTGGACATGGAATTCCAGGCAGGGTCTCTCCCTCAGCTGAGCACTGCTGGGAAGATCAGCCCTGGCTCACTCTTCATCCCCTTCTCATCTCCCTGCCCCTCATCCCCCTGGCTGCCTCTGCGTCCTCCTCGTCACCAGAGCCCTGCAAAGCCCCTTTAATGTCCCAGCAGCGAGGCAGAGCCTGGTGCTGTGCAGAGGGGTCCATGAGCAGCCCAGATCCTCAGGTCTCTGGGGGTCTCATCCTCCCAACCAGGAGGGCTCCTGCTCCAGACCCTTTGCTGTGCTCACACCCACCTTGTAGTAGCTGTCATCAGCTCCCAGAGCCTTGGAGAGCCCGAAGTCACTGATCTTGGCGTAGTGCTGGTTGACCAGCAGGACGTTCCTGGCCGCCAGGTCCCTGTGGACGAAGTTCTTTTCCTCCAGGTACTTCATCCCCATGGACACCTGGTGCATCAGCTCCACGATGTTGCTCGTCGTGATCTCGTCCCTGGGCAGGGTGGAAGGAGAATTCAGTAACAAAGGACCTGCCGTGGTCCCCTCTGACTTGTCCAGCTGCAAGGGAGAATGAACGTGGAGATCTCTGCTCGAGAAGCCTCAGCCCCTGGTCCCTCCCACGAAAAGACTTCTCCTCCTGCTCTTTTCAGCTTTCCTGCTCCTACAAGGGTGGGCTTTTGGAGTCGATTTCGAGCAGAAATACAGAAAATCGGCCCACATTTCATCCAACACTCACTTCTTGGAAGCCAAGAACCTGTTGAGAGGCCCTCCAGAAGCCATCTCCATCACGAGCATCAGCGACTCAGCCTCGCACACCCCGATCATGCGCACGATGTAGGGGTTGTCCAGCTGGTGCATGATCTGCGCCTCCTTCATCATCTCGTCCTTCACCGCCCTCTCGTTGTTGCTCTTCAGCACCTTGATGGCCACGTCGATCTGCTTCCTGCACAGGGGAACAGCGGTGGGATGGGCTGAGCACAGCTGGACCCAGGGGTCACGGCCAGGAGTGGGAATCCCTTCTCACGTGACACCGTTTGACCTCTCAGCAGCCTGTCCTGGCAGAGCCCTGCCCCATTCTGGTGTCCCAGGATGGAGAGAAAAGGTCACCTCACCCTTGTGGGTGTAGGCCAGAAGTTGCCATCCCTGATCTGGAGATGTCTCCCCTCCCACACGGAGATCTGGGTCCTCAGTGCCGCTTTTCCAGGAGGAAACTGAGGCACAAAGAGGTAAAGCCCATCACAGACAACCAGCAGCAGAGCCGAGGGTGGCAAAACTGCTCAGTGTCACTGCTTTGGCCTGGCAGGGACAGAGGTGGCCTCGGGAACGTGGAGTTGTTCTTCTGAGCTCAGCAGGTCCCTGTGGAGGTGGCAGCCGTGTGCCCGGGTGTGTGGTGCGGGTCACCCAGGGCAGGGCAGCCCTCCGTGAGAATCCATGGAAAGCCACAGGATCACAGCATCCCATCATAATATCACGGGATGGTTAAGGTTGGAAAAGACCTCCAAGATCATCAACTCCAACCCCTGACCGAACACCACCATCCCCACAGAACCCCACCACGAAATCTGCTCATTTTCTGAACGCTTCCAGGGGCGGTGCCTCAACCACCACACCCATCATCCCTGGCCTTCCAGATCGTTTCTTATCCACTCCACTGTCACTTTGGGGCCCATCTAGTGACAAACAGGACAGCTGGGGACACCTCGAGCCCCGCCCGGGTCCCTCTCCTCCCCCTTCCCCAGCACCCTCACTCACTTCCTCATTTTGTAAACTCCCTTCTTGACGCAGCCGAAGTTTCCTGCCCCCAGCTCCACCTCGTCGATCATCAGGTGGTCCCTCTTCAGGAACAGCTTCTTGTCCTTCAGTTCCTCGGGGTCGCTGTAGGGGCTCTCGTAGACGCTGGTGTCCATGGGCAGCAGGCGGGATTTTCCTGCCCCTTCCCGAGAGGAACACGGGGTTATAAACCCTTCCTTCCCCCTCCCGCTCTCCCTCGCGGGTTGGGAAAGGTTTCTCTGCTCTTTTGGCCAATTCGCCTTCACCTCCAGCATTTCTTAAATGTCCCTCCCGGGCATCTCCCTTCCTTTCACAACCCAGGGCCTCTCCCAGTTCTGGTTGCTGAAGGAGGTGGGATGGGGAGAGGGGTCTGAGCATTCCCACTCCACATCTCCTGGAGGGCTCTGAGCATTCTCACTCTGCATCTCCTGGAGGGCTCTGAGCATTCCCACTCCCCATCTCCTGGAGGGCTCTGAGCATTCTCACTCCGCATCTCCTGGAGGGCTCTGAGCATTCCCACTCCCCATCTCCTGGAGGGCTCTGAGCATTCCCACTCCACATCTCCTGGAGGGCTCTGAGCATTCCCACTCCACATCTGGAGGGCTCTGAGCATTCCCACTCCACGTATCTGCCCTGCCAGCCCCGGGCAGGGCTTTACCCCACTGAAATTCAGCTGGATGCACGGAGTATTTAGTGGAAAATGGGAATGGGACAGGGCTTCATTTCCTGGGTGAGGCAAGGAACGGGGTAGGGCTTGATTTCCTGGGAGCCTGGTGTGGGCTCAGGATCCCGAAATGCCTGGGGTGCTCCTGGGTGCTTTTGTACGGAAGAGGATTCGTAGGAGGGCTCCAGGGAACCCTCGGGCTCCTGGGACATCCCCAGTCCTGTCCCCTGGGAGGAGGAGAGGGCTCTGGAGGTGCTCACCTACAGGGTCTGGGGTGTATCCGTCTGCATTGAGAGGGCCCAGGTTTCTCTGGAAGAGAAATGAGGAGAAAGTGGATAAAGGAGAAATCGCTTCAGCTGGAAATAGAGGGGAAAGGGACAGAAATTACACCCCAACACAGCCCCAGCTGGTGACCCCGCTGAAAGGACCTGAGCTGGGCTCAGACTGGAGTGGTCTGGAGCCAACATTCCTGTTCCAGTGCCGGGTGCAGTTCCCCCAGGGCAGGGCACAGCAGAGATCCGGCCCTGGGGGCATCGGGGGCCCCCCGAGCACAGCACCCCCCTCCTGGGGGCTGAGCGGGGTGAGGACCCTCTGTCCCCTCTGCTGTCCCCATCGCAGCCAGGACTCGGCAGCTTGCAGTGAGCCGGGAAGGGCAGGGAAGCCTGGAGGCTGCTCAGAGCTGGCAAGCAGGAGGGGCCTTGCAAGCACAGGGGACACCGCAGCCACTGTCCCCAGAGCAGAGAGCCACAGGGTGGCACAGCTGGCAATGCCAGTCACGGAATCTCAGAATATCCTGAGCTGGAAGAGACCCTCAGGGATCATCAGTGCAGCCCCTGGCCCTGCACAGACACCCCAACAATCCCACCCTGGGCATCCCTGGCAGCGGTGGCCAAACGCTCCTGGAGCTCTGGCAGCCTCGGGGCCGGGAGCATTCCCTGGGGAGCCTGGGCAGTGCCCCAGCAGCCTGGAGGCCACTGGGGGTTGTGAAAGCACCCCGAGGTGATGGGTGAGCCCCCAGGCCTCACTCAGCCCCCGCTGGGATCCCCAAACCCGCTGGTTTCAGCACAGCTCAGCACTCAGGGACTGAGCACAGACATTCCCCAGGGCAGAGGGAGCACAAAGCCCTGGCCGGGGGCCAGCAGGGCTGAGCATTCCCGGAATCCCAGCACGGCTTCCTCGCTCCTGCCTGGCGAGCAGGGCAGGGATGGGGCTCCCCAAGGACAGGCCCACATATTGCAAGGAGCTTGGGATGAATGGAAACCCTTCTCAGCTCTACCAGGGGCCGTGCCCAGCCATTCCCCATCCCCATCCAAGCTGGAAAGGGGACAACGTCCCAGCTGGGCTTAATAAAGCCCAGTGCAGTTCCTGAGCTTTTAGACAAAAGCAGGGTTTGAAGAGCAGGGTTTGATCAGCCAAGCTTGAAATGCAGCGACATTAAAACCACTGAGATCCCAATAAAACAGAGCCTCCCCCAAACTTACGCTCACGGAGGGGTGGGCAGGTGGGACTGGTGCTGCAGAGGCTGTGGATCAGGAGAGAGGATTTGTTATCAGGGGGTTGTTATCAGGGGTTGTTATCAGGGGTTTGCCCCAAGCAGGGTCAGAGCATCAGTCCTTGAAGGACCCCCTGGGTCTGATCACATCCCCTCCACCCCCCAAAGGAAAGTTTCCCCAGCTTTAGCCTAAAAAGGTTTGGAAACGTGTCTGGATGTGGCTGTTAGTCCCAAATGTTCTCGGGGAAAGTGCCACCGCTGGAGCACCCCATGGGCCCTGGTCAGAGACCGGCTCTGAAGTGACATTTGTGACATTGGACCCAAAGCCCCCCCTGGTTTGGAGTGCTCAGAGAGCCAGCAGGGCCCAGCCTTCCAGGCCATGGATTTTCCTGCTGCCTAAAAATCGGGTCACGCTCAGAACCCATCTGTGGGCCACCAAATCCCCTTGGACACCGACTCCCCCCACCTGCTCCTGCCTCTGGGCCACCTCAGGGGTCACCTGGGCAGTGACAGCACCACTTGAGCCCAAGGAGGTTGGCCAGAGGGGCAGAGCCCTCACAGCCCCCTCCCCAGCAAGGCTGGGCACAGGAAGGGAAATTTGGGCTGGCCCTGCTCCAGCTGGCACCAGGGGCTGGCAAACGGAGGCCAGGGGTGGCACTGGGAGGTGTCAGCTCACCTGGCATGTTGGGGTTGGGGCAGGCTTCCCTCAGGTAGAAAATCAGCCCGTCTGGTTTGAGCTTTAAGTACTCCACCAACTGGGAAAGGGATGGGAAGAAAAGGAGATTATTGTGAGGAGAAAATCATCTCTTTTTTTTATTATTATTATTGAAGGCAACTTTTGTGGCTTAGGGCAATGATTCCTCTCAGATTTGTGGCAGGCAGGGACCAGACTGTTTCTGTCCTCTGTGAGCTCAGGGATGTCCCAGGGTGTGACTGCAGCCCTGGATATCTGCCAGGGCTGGGGGGAGCTTGGCAAATTCGATAAGGCCCAAAGAAAGAGAAAATCTCCAGCAGGAGTAGGGCACGTTCAGTGCAGTGTTATCATTGTCCCAGCCAGGAAGGGTTTTAGGCCCTGACGTGTGGGATAAATCCCGAGGGGAAGCTGATCCTTTCCCAGAGGAACTCCAGGATTTGTTCCGTGGATCCCAGGAGGTTTTTCACGGCGGCACCGCTGGATCCAGGCTTGGCTCAGGCTGGGGACAGCCAGCCCAGCCCTGGGACAGACCCCAGGGCCACCAGGCTTTCCCTTCCCCTCCTGGCTGGCTCAGATTTCAGCTGCAATTGGGAGCCTGGCACAGTTCTGTCACCATAAAAACGCCCCAAAATCTTTTGTTTTCAATAAAATTCCGAGTGAAAAGAGCCCTGGGAATTCAGAAAATTCAGCAAAATGGGGTTGCTGTCCTTCAGCCAGCCCTGGCCAGGAGGAAGCTCCGGCATCCACTCCTTGGATAATTTTAATTAATGGTTTAACTTTTAAATGAATTGTTTTAATGAATGAATCCCAACCAATATATGTATTAATTATAAATAGTGTGTTATTCTTCAATTACTCCCAGCCAGAATGGAGCAAGGTTGTCATGAGCTGCTTTTGCAGGAGCACAGCTTGGGAAAATTACTGGAATTTTAAGTTTTGAAAAAATAACTCTGATAGACTCCAACGAACAAAGCCTGGGAGGGGAAGATGGATTGAGGTTGAGCATCTGGAAGGCAGAATTTATGGACCACAAGGAAACTTTGGAGGAACCAGAAGAAAAAGAAGAGACTAAAAAAAGATTCCTTTTAGGCATTGGAGAGGCCCTGCTAGAGAAAAAAAAAGAGACTAAAAAAGATTAAAAATATGGACTAATTAGCAGAAAAAGAGAGAAATTAATGACCAATAGAGGGTAGAACACTAATTAATGAAAGAGAATTAGCACAGAACCACGGAATATTCTGAGTCGGAAGAGACCCATGAGGATCAATGGTGATGGTTGTTAATTATTAAGTGAATGGGGATCAGACCCACAACCTTGGTGTTCTGACGCCATTTGGAACCAATGAACATTAATTTCTATATAAAGTATAAACACATAAATATAAATGTACAAATAAATGACAAAGTTTTGGGTCGGGGTCTGCGGGGAGGCTGGAATTTCGTCGGCCACGCGCACGAACCCTGGCCAGGAACAAAATAATTCCTGACTCACTGACACTAAAAAGATGATATTGGGGAAGGGGGGTGGGTTTATTTATCCTGATGATTTTGGGGCGTTTGGTAACACTCCCAAGCAAGGAAAAGGTGCCTCGTTGGGTGAGGACACCCAGCTCGGTACCTGCCAGAGCGTGTCGAACTTGGTGCCCTCGGGGATGGAATATTTCCCGGATTTGTTGTGATCCACCCGGTAGTGGTACACGGTCTTGCCGTAGACGAGGGACAGGGCGTAGGCACGGTTCTCCTTCTTTTCTCTCAGCCTGGCAGGAAGGAGAATTATTAATTAATTGTTAAAAGCAGCTCTCGGGTTTGCTCGGGGGATTGGCGCGGTGTCAGCGGTGGGAGGGCGCGTGGAGAGGGGTCCCTGCAGCCCTGTGTGAAAGGCACAAATTACAGATGTTCCAGCCCAAAATAAAATGCAGGAGCCTGTGTGGAGCTGGTTTGAAATTTAAATAACATACCTGATCCAGGACCTGCTACCTCAGGCAAAAAAACCCCTCCATTAAGTCATGACCCCCACAGAGGCCAGAACTCCACTCCAAAGGTCAAGGAAGAAAGTTTAAGCCTGGGTTCCTTGGAATTATCACCTTCCCAACAGTGGGGGATCTTCATCTGCAGGCTCTGACGGTCTCCTTCACCCTCTCCAGCTGATTCCACCCCTGCTCTGAAGAGGCTGAGGAGGGACCCTTCACCTCCAGTTTTTCACCCCTCTCATAGAATCAGAGAATCTCAAAATGGTTTGGGTTCGAAAGGACCTTAAAGGACACCCAGTTCCAGGTCCTCCCACTGTCCCAGGTTGCTCCAAGCCCCGTCCAGCCTGGCCTTGGGCACTGCCAGGGATCCAGGGGCAGCCACAGCTGCTCTGGGCACCCTGTGCCAGGGCCTCCTCACCCTCACAGGGAGGAATTTTTTCCTGAGATCCCATCTAAGAAACCTACTCTTAGTTTCAACCCATTGCCCCTTCTCCTATGGCTCCAGCTCCTGAGGAGCTGTTCTCCAGCGAGTTCTTTCTTTCCCTAACTCATCCAGGAGATAATTGAATTAAATTAGGGCTGTCTCACCTGGGCAGAGATGCAGAGCAGAACTTTCTCCTGTGTTTTCTGGGCCTTACGTTGCCATCGTTTAATATCTTTTATATCAACGTGTTTAATATCAACGTGTTTAATATCTTCCCCCACTGAACTCTCTATCCCTCATCATCCTGTGCAGCAGCAACCACACTTCCCAGAGAGATTTAAATGCGAGAAACAAATAAAACTCCAGATTGGCTCTTCATGGGGGGCAGACACTGGACAAGAACAGATTTGGGGCTCAGCCCATCTTTGAAAGATCTGTAACCACTCTGAGCACACTCAGCTAAACCTCCTCTGTCGTGTGAAACCGGTAACAGCAGGGCACTGGGGGTGGGAAATGGTGAAAAACCCAGGGATCCCGAATCTTCCAGGGGTTTGGACACTCACAGGAACTTCCCGTCAGGCTGTGCCCCCGAGTAGAGCCTTCGTTCCGCCTCCTCCCGGCTGATGTTGCCGTGGTACCAGGGCATCCTCTCGTGGGCTGTGGTGGCCACGAGCTTCTCCACCTGCGGAGCCTGGCTGATGATGGCCTGTTCCAGGGCATCCCCCTGGGAAAAAAAGCAGGAAAAGAGACCTCCTTCCATCCTGCTGCACTGCTGGTGGCTTCAGCACAGCTCCTTTGGGGCAGACGATGCAGGAAACTTGGAAGGTCTCGTAATTAATTGAGACCCAGCAGTGGTTGAAGTCTGTTCTGCTGCAGAGCAGAATTCCTGGTTTATCTCAACTGACCTAATCCCCTAAATCCAGATGAAGCCCTTTGACTTTGGTGAGGGAAGAGAGAAGGCACCACATTCCTGTGGGGAATCTTAACGTTGGGCTTGCAGGGTGTCGTTCAGCCTCGTGCTCCTGGTTGGAGCTGAGTCCCCAGTGTGTCCTGGCAGCCCAAAGGGGCCACCGTGTCCTGGGGGGCACCAGGCCCAGGGAGGGATTGTCCCGCTCTGCTCTGCACCGGGGCAGCCTCACCTCCAGTGCTGGGGGCACTTTGGGCACCACAAGGTCAGAGGGATCCAAAGCTGCTGGAGAGTGTCCAAAGGAGGGACACGGAGCTGGGGAAGGGGCTGAGGAGCGGCTGAGGGCACTGGGCTCGTTCAGCCGGAGCAGAGGAGAGCGAGGGGAGGCTCCTCGGGGGCTGCAGCTCCTCCCGAGGGGAGGCGCAGGGGCAGGGGCTGAGCTCTGCTCTGGGCCAGGGACAGGAGCCCAGGGAACGGCTGGAGCTGGGTCAGGCCTTGGCATGGAGCTCAGGGAAAGGTTCTTCCCCCCGAGGCTGCTGGGGCACTGCCCAGGCTCCCCAGGGAATGCTCCCGGCCCCGAGGCTGCCAGAGCTCCAGGAGCGTTTGGCCACCGCTGCCAGGGATGCCCAGGGTGGGATTGTTGGGGTGTCTGTGCAGGGCCAGGGGTTGGACTGGACGATCCCTGAGGGTCCCTTCCAGCTCAGGATCTTCCATGGTTCCATGATTTTCTTTAGGGCAGAACCTTTCCGGTGCCCCTGCCCTCCTGGCTGCTCGCTGCCCACAGACACCAGGACTTGGTAAGGTCGGTGCAGTCTGGAAATCACGGCGCAGAGACCCTGAATTCCTTTCCCCGGGCTCACGCCGGTGTTGAACCGTTACTGTCCCTTTGCCAGGAGGTGGCGATGTCCTTTGTGTTATCTGCAGGTGGCCACGGATCTGCTCTGGGGGGAAACCCCACAGAATCCCCGGTTCTGCCAGAGGATTCTGCTACAAAATACCTCATTTTAGCACAGAACACCTCATTCTGCTACAGAAACCCCATAGAACACTTCGTTCACCCTATAAAATACCTCATTCTGTCAAACACATTCGGCACAAATAGGCCAAATTTAGAGAGCTTCTGCAGAAAGGCTCCATAAGGACAATGCCTGAGCCGGATTTCTCTGAGGACTTCAAACAAAATACAGAACCCCGGAGTGATTCAGGTTGGAAAAGCCCTCCAAGGTCATCGAGCCCGAGCTGTGCCCCATCCCCACCTTGTCCCCAGCCCAGAGCTCTGAGTGCCACATCCAGGCCTTCCTTGGGCACCTCCAGGGATGGGGACTCCAAACCTCCCTGGGCAGCCCCTTCCAACGAAACGACAAAATGAGCCCTGGAAGTGTCTGAGGAGCCAAGGTGGCAGCAGGCAGAAAGAAATGAATTCCACGGCTGCCAGTGGGACCATGTAGAGTTTTGATTTAGGTATATATTGTAGATATTCCAGTCTGCAATAAAATGCAGGAGCCTGTTTGTGGCTATTTTTAAATTTAAATAATTCGCAGGCCTGATCCAGTACCCCCTGCCTCGGTCTCGTGGGCAAAACCTTCACTGGCAAAAAAAACCCCCCTCCACAGAGGCAAAAATTCCACTCCAAAGAGCGACAAAGACCTGAGCAAAAGTCTAAGTCTGGTTTCATTTCATCTTCAGCACGTTTGGAGGCACAGGCGCCTCACAGGGGGAGATATTCCCAGAAATAACAGAATGTTCCGAGTTGGAAGGGACCCACAAGGATCATCAAGTCCAGTTCTTAAGTAAATGGCCCATAGGGGGATGGAACCCCCAACCTTGGCATTATTAACACCATGCTCTGACCAACTGAGCCAATCCTGGGGTTGGGATGGATCTGCCGTGGAGAATCTGCCGCCATCGGTGCCAGGCACGTGTCCATGGCATGGGGGTCGTGTCTTTATGTGCCTCTGGAGCTCCGTGGTTGGGTATTGGGATGGGTTTTCTGGGGTTTGGGATGGGTTTGTTTACTTCTGGGATGGGTTTGTTTTTGTTGGGGTTTGAGATGAGTCGTTTGGGTTTGGGATGGGTTTGTTGGGGTTTGGGATGGGTTTGTTGGGGTTTGGGATGGGTTGTTGGGGTTTGGGATGGGTTTGTTGGGGTTTGGGATGGGTTTGGGATGGGTTTGTTTACTTCTGGGATGAGTCACTGCGTCTTGGGATGAGTTGGTTTAGTTCTGGGATGGGTTTGTTGGGTTTGGGATGGGTTGTTGGGGTTTGGGATGGGTTTGTTGGGTTTTGGGAAGGGTTGTTGGGGTTTGAGATGGGTTGTTGGGGTTTGGGATGGGTTGTTGGGATTTGGGATGGGTTGTTGGGGTTTAGGATGGGTTTGTTGGGGTTTAGGATGGGTTTGTTGGGGTTTGGGATCAGAGCTCTGGTCTAAGGCAGGGAGCATCCCATGCCTGCAGAGAAGGACACCTGGGGGAAGGCTTGCAGAGTGAGCTCCGGCTGTTCCAAGGATGGGGCTGAAGCCTTGGAAGATGTTTGGACCAATTTCTGAAGAAGAAACTGGGAACGAGCAGGACTCAGACCCCTCTCAGCGCCAGCACCCTCCAAAGGATGGACCTCGCTCTGCTGTGCTGCAAGTGGGACACGACAGCGCCAGAGGGGTCACAGCTTCCCACCCCACCCCCGGCAAGGCCCAGTACCTCCAGTTTCCACGTCTGCCGCACGTACTCCCGCACCATGTTGTCCCTCATGCTGTCGAAGACGCCGGGCTGGGGCTCCACCCCGCTGGGGCGGTTGCAGGGCTTGCGCAGCGGGCAGCAGAGCCCGTCGGCGTCCTTGGAGTAGAACTCGCAGAGCTCCTCGGGGCCGCAGTGGGCCTTGCCCCCCAGGATGGCGTAGGTGCCGTTGAGCTGGCGCTCGATGGGGTAGTGGTAGAACTGCAGGTCGCACACCATGGACAGCACGTAGCCGCCCAGGCTGCGCAGGCACTGCCGCAGCAGGAACAGCCCGTCCGCCATCCCCGCCAGCTTCAGGTGCTCCTCGGCCTCCGAGCGCGCGATGCTGCCGTAGTAGAAGGGCAGGTGGGCGGCGGCGTCCGGCATCTCCCCGCCCGTACTCGCAGCGATGGCTCACGCGCCGCTGGGGCTCGGCCTGGAAGGGAAAATTCGTCCCTGAAGCGTCGCTTTGCGAAATGGTTTTGTTGGGGTTCGGGTTTTCCTGTCTAGAGGTTCTCCTGCTGGCTGTCTGTGGGGTCATTTCAAACTCACAGCACCCCACATCCCGCATCCCGCCCTGACTGGAGCTGGAAAGTGTAAATAAAAATCCACCTGATCTTGATTTAAAGATCCCAAGCGACAGAGAATCCACTCGATCTTGATTTGTTGATCCCAAGGAATAGAGAATGCACCTGATCTCCATTTCAAGATCCCAAGCAGTGAGAATGCCCCAAATCCTGCAGTAAATTCCTCCAGTGCTTGATTACCTCCACTATTAAAAATGTGCTCCTTAAATCCATCCCAATGTTTTTAGCCTTCACTTCCTACCATTTTCTCTCCAGCCCTGTCTGCTGGAGCTGGAAAGTGTAAATAAAAATCCATCCTGTCTTGATTTCAAGATCCCAAGTGACAGAGAATGCACCGAATCCTACAGCAAATCCCTCCAGGGGTTAATTACCTTCCCTATTAAAAACGTGCTCCTTACATCTAGAAGTTCCTCCACTGATTATCTGTGGAGTCATCCCAAACATCACAGCACCCCGCAGTGACTCCTCTGTCCCACCCTGACTGGAGCTAGAAAGTGCAAATAAAAATCCATCCAATCTTGATTTGAAGATCCCAAGCCATAGAGAATCCATCTGATCTCGATTTCAAGATCCCAAGCCATAGAGAATTCCCCAAATCCTACAGTAAATTCCTCCAGTGCTTGATTACCTTCACCATTAAAAATGTGCTCCTTAAATCCATCCTGACGTTTTTAGCCTTCACTTCCTACCATTTTCTCTCCAGCCTTGCTCACAATCAAAGGAAATTCTTTGGCCTCTCTGAATAAATGAGTTTTGCCATGGAGGTCTAGAAGGCCAAAGCCTTAAATGCGTTAAGATTAAAGCACGAGGTGGATATGAAACGTCTAAACCAACATTGAGATAAACAACTGCACCGAGCACAGCGAAAGGAGAGAAACCCAAGTGCTGCTGGGCAGACATCGACCATCAGTCAGCGGGAACCAGAAACCTTCCTTGAATTGTTTTTTAAACAATCTATGGAATTTTTCCCCACAATACCTGGCTCTGGCTGGTTCCTGATGCTCTGATCCCGTTGGCAGAGAGGGACCGAGTCCCTGCAGAGCCCCTGGTGCCGAAGAGCTTTAGGGCTCGTCTCTGTGCAGGGCTGGCATCTCTCTCTTGAGTCATCTAAAATCCCACCCAGGGGGTGTTGACAGAGCCCAATTTGCTGTAATCGATGGAAACATTATCGCAACCAAAGGGTCTCATTTGTTCCCCGGAGCCCGAATTTCGGGGCTGCTCCTGCACAGACGATGACCCCAAAAAGATCAGAGAGATTTTCTCCATCTGCGCCTCCTGCAAGTGCGTCACTCGTGTGAGGAGTAAAGAAAATATCAGATTTTGGGGCAGCACACTGGGTATTTGCCCTGATCCTTCCCAATCTGACTCTGGACATGGTGGGAGAAGTCACTTCCCCACGGGCTGAGCCCGCTGCTGTGGCCTCTGCTCCCAGGCAGTGGCCAGAGCTGTGCCTGGGCATGTGGTCAGCTCTGCCCTGGTGCTCAGCCCTGCCCTGGTGCTCAGCCCTGCCCTGGTGCTCAGCCCTGCCCTGGCTCCCTCTCAGCAGCACAGGGCCCTCCTGCCATCCCCTGGGATTGCTGGAGCTGGGAAGGGCTTGGCTGGGTCTCTGTGTTGGACAGGGCTCAGGCAGGTTCTGCCCTGTGCACCCTGCCCTGCTCAGCCCTCAGCAGCAAAGGCCTGCCAGGAGCTGGATTTATGGCATCCAGAGCCTCCTCTACCTATTTGTTGTCCCCATGAAGCCCCGAAATGGCCCTGATGAGAACAGGAAGGGAGAGCAGAGAGGAGGCGTCTCAGCCGAGGCAGGAAACCACAACAGGAAGCGTCAGTGGTTCACAGCCAGGGTGAGGGACCAGCAGAAACCATCCCAGGCACAGTTCGAATCAGCCCAAATTGTCACCAAATTCACCGAATGGAGCAAAGTGGGGTCTTGGCAGAGCTGCCAGTCTGGAACACGGAGGTGAATGGGAACAGGAATGGGAACATCCCGAGGCTCAAACCCAAACTGGAGTTGGGACCAAAGCATCCTAATCCCGTGGTGCCTCCGGGCATCAAAGCCCAGACTGGTTCCCAGAGCTGGTTCCCCAGCTCCTGGCTGCTGATTCTGCCTGACCTCAGCCTGCTCCCAAGGGAGGGAAAAACCCCAGGAAAATGGGCCGAAGGAGGTGAGCAGTGAGGGTGGCAGCTCTTGGGTTTAGCTGCCATCAGGTTCATGAGTCACGTCCACGAGGAAGAGGAAATGCTGAGCAGGCAGGGGGAGGTCCATGGCCTCCTTTCTGAGCTGCTGATTTCCACTGGGATAGACAGCCATGAGATCCACACCCAGACCTGCTGAATCCTCCTCGGGAAAGCCCAGGAGCAGGACATCACAGCAAACGGAACACCTCCGTCGGTAGCTCAGCCAGGGCAGAAGTCATCGATGACATCCGAGCCCTCACAGAATTTCCAGCTGCCCACACAGGGTGCTCTGCTGTAAACAGGCACTTTTTCCTCTCCAAACACGGAGCTGGGAGTGAAGAAACCCTCTCAGAGACAGGAGAGGGACCCAGGCTCAGAGGTTGGGTCGGGCCGTGCCGCCCAGGCCTTCCTGCCAGAGATGAACCCTGGTAGGAAATTACTCTGCAGAGAAAAACCTTCCCAGCCCCGACACACGAGGGGAAGCCACCCCCTGAATCCTGAGAGCAGACTTGAACAGGGAGATTTATAATCCCTCTAAAGATCTGACTTTTAAATGTTTGTCCTGCTGTCCTGGCTGTTTTTACTGCCCACACACCAGCTCAGGGCCTCCTCTAACTCCTCTTCCCAACTCCAGCTCTGTTCCTTGGCACCACCTCTGGGTGGACCTGAGCAACCCTGAACAAGCTCAACAGAGCTGCACAAATCTTCAACTCTGTTCTCCCACGCTGTCAAACGCAGCCAAAAATGAGAACCAATTTCATGGACCGACACCTGAAAGAACCTGTGCGAGAGACCCTCCACCATTATTCACTTCCATTCACAGCACCTCATTTTCCCAGCTTAATCTGTGTCCAATGGGCTGCAGGTGCTGGGTGTTCCCTCGGGTTTGGGTGCTCCCCCAGGCTGGGCACAGGGAGCAGGGCTGGAAGCCCCGGGCTCCTCTGGTGATGGCCACGATGGCAAGTCGGTGTTGTGACGAGAAGATGCACCCAAAAAAACAACTCCCACGTGAAATCGGTCGGGTCTGTGCCCCGAGACACAGGAGAGGCAGGCAGGAAGCCCTGGAGATGTCACTCAGGTCTATTTATAGCTGGCCGCTCGATTTCAATCAGATCAGACAAGAACCAACAGGAACTGGTTTGATTTTAGAATTTCCCAGAACAGCTCTTGGTGCCAGTTCCCGAGAGCAGGGGGTTGTACTGGGGAAACTGGAGGCAGCACTGGCAAGGTTCAGCATCCTGTTAGGACCACGTTTTCTCTCTCCTTGTCCTGGCAGCGATAATCCCACACACCTCAAATAATCCCTGATAACACAGCCTGGGTTTGGGATTGCTCCGGGGTCATTCCTGATGGGCAGAGGAACAGCCCAGGTTTGGGATTGCTCCAGGGTGGTTTCTGATGGACAGGAGACAGCCTAGGGTTTGGGATTGTGCCAGGGTGGGTTCTGATGGACAGGGGACAGCCCAGGGTTTGGGATTGCTCCAGAGTTGCTCCTGATGGACAGGGGACAGCCTAGGGTTTGGGATTGTGCCAGGGTGGGTTCTGATGGACAGGGGACAGCCCGGGTTTGGGATTGCTCCGGAGTCATTCCTGATGGGCAGAGGAACAGCCCAGGTTTGGGATTGCTCCAGAGTTGCTCCTGATGGACAGGGGACAGCCCGGGTTTGGGATTGCTCCGGAGTCANATTGCTCCAGAGTTGCTCCTGATGGACAGGGGACAGCCTAGGGTTTGGGATTGTGCCAGGGTGGGTTCTGATGGACAGGGGACAGCCCAGGGTTTGGGATTGCTCCAGGATGGTTCCTGATGGACAGGGGACAGCCCGGGTTTGGGATTGCTCCGGAGTCATTCCTGATGGGCAGGGGATGGAGCAGTTTTGGGATTGCTCCAAGGTGGTTCCTGATGGGCAGGGGATGGAACAGTTTTGGGATTGCTCCAAGGTGGTTCCTGATGGGCAGGGGATGGAGCAGTTTTGGGATTTCTCTGGGGTGGGTTCTGATGGGCAGGGGACAGCCCAGGTTTGGGATTGCTCCAGGGTGGTTCCTGATGGACAGGGGACAGCCCAGGTTTGGGATTGTGCCAGGGTGGTTCCTGATGGGCAGGGGACAGCCCAGGGTTTGGGATTGCTCTGGGGTCACTCCTGATGGACAGGGGACAGCTCAAGGTTTGGGATTGCTCTAGGGTGGTTCCTGATGGGCAGGGGATGGAGCAGTTTTGGGATTGCCCACCCTGCAGCAGCACCACGGGTGGCTGTGAGGCACCAGCTCTGCCCTGAGCTCCCCCGGTCTCTGCTGCCTCCTTGTCCCCCCCTGATGTCACACGGCCACCAAGCTGCTTCTCGTGGTGCCTGGACCCACCTGCATTTAGTGCCAGGACAAACGCACTCTGTTCCATGCTGTTTGCTCCAGAGGTGATGGGCATGGCCGGGGACCTTCTGCCTGTCCCTCACCCCCTCCCTGCACTTCATTCTCTTGTTCCTCATTCATGGGTGAAGATAAGAAAGGCTGGAAAAGGCCTGCAGTGCCTGAGCTGCCTTTCCAGGTCATTCCTCCCAGGACTGGCTGGGACTGTGCAAGAGCAGGAACTGAGGAGCTGATTCCTGTAGGATTGCTGGAGTTCTGATTTTTTAAATCTTGAATAACAGAAAACTTGCAATAATTTTGATTTAACTTGCAATAACTTTGATTCAATGCAGCGTTTCTTAGTTCAAAGAAAAACCTGAAAACTTCACTTTGCCCTGACCTGGCTGCATTCTTCTAATTACTGATGTTTAATTATTGATGCACTCCACGGCAGCTCTTCCCAAGGGTTTAGGAGCACTCACATCCCTGGAGCTGCTGTCCTGCCCTCGCTGCTGGCTGCTCATTAAGTCTGAGCTGCTCAGCTCTTGATTAACACTTGGGCTGTGTGGGAGTGGGAGTTGGTGAGAGCTGAGCCCGTTTGTGTTTGCGCTCACAAACACGGGCTGTGTGTGCAGATAACCATCTGCTCTCCTGCTCAGGGAGCCTCACTGACTCACAGCTGCCCGAAACCGGTGAGTTTACGGTAAATCCGCAGGAAAACCTCCCTGACTCCCACCAAGGACCTGCTCTGCTCTCACTGGCCCTGAACCAAGCCGAGCCCTCAGTGCCCCAGCGCTGCCCGATGCAGAAATGCTCCATAAAAAAATCACCGAGGGTGGAAAAGACCTCCAAGATCGAGTCCAACCTTCGACCCAACATCGTCCTGTCACCTGAACCCCAGCACTGAGGGCCACGTCCAGTTGTTTCTTGAACACCTCCAAGGTGTTCCACCACGTCCCAGGGCAGCCCCTTCCAGTGCTTGACGCCCCTTTCCATGAAGAATTCCTTCCTGAGGTCCCCCTCCCGCTCTGAAGGGAAATGTGGGAGCCACGCGGCCGCAGGGACCGTCCCCAGTCCTTCTCAGAAGGAAAAATGTTGAATTCCACAGCGCTTGCAAGGCCCATGGAGGGACCTGGTGATGTGGGAAGGCTCCTGACAGTGGCAGGACCAGGGAAAAGCTGGTCCTGGGGAGCTCAGTGCCCCTCTAAATCCTTTCCAGAGGCCTCGTGCCATCCCATCCCAGCAGGGGGATGGTTCTGCTCAAGTGCTTGTGAGTCTCAGAGAAAAGGAGGCTCGGGGGGGACTTTCTCCCTTCCACAAGCCCCCGACAGGAGGATGGAGCCGGGTGGGGTTGGTCATTTCTCCCAGGTGAAATAAAGGGAGGAGAGGAAACAGCCTCAGGCTGTGCCAGGGGAGGCTTAGACTGAACAGCAGGAGAAGGGTTAAAAAGCCCTGGCCCAGCTGCCCAGGGCAGTGGGGGACAGGGTCGGTTGTGGCTTTCCCAGTGCTGGGTTTACCCTTGGATTAAAGGACCTTAAAGTTCTTTTCCACCCTCAGCAATGCCGTGGTTCAGCCACAGTCCAGTGCTGGGCCCAGTCAGGGGTGACCCAGTCAGGGGTGACCCAGTCAGGGGTGACCGGTTTGCTGTCACTTCCCAGCCAGGAGCGGAGCTGCACAGGCTGCCCTGGCTCCCTCAGCTCTGTCAAACATTTATTGCCACAAGTCGGTGCTCGTGGTGGGTGTTGGAGGGGTCACAGCGCTCACAGAGCCCTTCCTGCCACCTCTGCTTCGTGCCCCCCCTGCCTCGTGCCACCTCTGCTTTGTGCCACCTCTGCTTTGTGCCACCTCTGCCTCGTGCCACCCCTGCTCCCCCCTCCCAGATGCTCCCCCTCCCGCTCTGCTCTGACTCAGCCACTCGGACTCTGCCCCGAGGAGCTGAGGATGCTCCTGGTGCCCCAAAGGCAGGAGCGGTGCAGCAGAGCCTGGAAAATCCACGCCAGGCGGGTTTGGTGCCCTCGGATGGCACTGAAGGCCTGGGCTCCTTCAGACCCTGTTTCTCTCGGGGTTCTGTTTCTCTCGGGGTTCTGTTTCTCTCGGGGTTCTGTTTCTCTCGGGGTTCTTTGCTAATGAGCAGAAGCGATTTGCTCTGGGAGCAGGGGAGGGGAGGGGGCTGCAGAGGGACACGGCCACCTGCACCGGGGCTGCTGGGGACAGCTCTGTGCCCGCTCGCTTCAGGCTGACCCTCTGTAACGGCTGGCACTGCCAGGAAGCAGGGTTTTGGTTCCCAGAATGCAGGTTTTTGGTTCTCAGGAAGCAGGTTTTTGGTTCCCAGGAAGCAGGTTTTTGGTTCCCAGGAGGCAGTTTTTTGGTTCCCAGAAAGCAGTTTTTGGTGTCACCCTGCTTCCTCTGCGTTTTCCCAGCTGCCTCAGGTGCCTCCCTGCAGAGGCTGGGACAGGGATTTCTGTGGGGCCACGGCCACCAGAGGAGGTGACACGGGCAGAGAGCAGCCAAAGCACAGTGAGGACACGGCCCCAAGAGGTCTCTGGGAGGTGCAGGCGCTGTGTGAATCCTTCTGGACCGGCACAGACTCTGTCCCTATTCCCACGTGCTCGGGCCTGTGGGGTCCCGCTGCTCTTTTCAGCAGAGAAAGAGCCTGTCTCTGATAAAACTGGGTTGCCTGGGTGCTCTCTGAGTGGGAATGTGGATGGGAAGGCACATCCAGGCGTGGGGGTCTCTGTTCTCCTTGGCACAGAGCAAGTGGCTGTTCCTGGGTGACTTTGCACCGGGCCGCAGAGCCAACTCCAGTTGTGCCACCACTTGCAGGAGTTGAGCCAAAATTCTTGGCCCTTTCCCTAAAAAACAAAAGGGTATCAGTTCCTTATCTCCTCTGAAAAGGTCCCTGGACATTTATTTATTTATCCCAGGTAGGAGCCTGGCAGCCCCTGAGAGATGAGAATGTAAAGAACACAATTCTCCCTAAAGAAGAATATTTCCCCCAAAATGCTGCAAGGACGGGCACAGAGAATGGAACTGAGGGTGGCTCCGTGTCCCAGCTGCAGCTGGCATCGATACCTCAGGAACACCCCGAGGTGCAGACTGGCCCTGATCCCGGTGTCCTGCACAGGGAAGAGCTCTGCCAGAGGCTTCAGAGGCTGCCTTGGAGCACGGACAGACACCCTCGGAGCTGCCCCTGGAAGTGGTTTGTAGAAGCATCTCCTCCCAAGCCAAACGTCCCTGGTGAGCAGCTTCCCTCCGGAGCAGGAGGGCGCCGGGCCCAGGGTGGCACCGGGCCCAGGGTGGCACTGCTGGGACACTGCTGTGCACAGCCAGGTCCCCGTGCTGCCCTCAGGCAGCCTCTGCTCCTCTGCTGGCCGTGGATTCAGCTGGGAAGGCTGTGAACACACCCTGCAGAGCCTTTGTGGAGCCCCTGGAAACCCTCCTGGCTCCAGAGCCGTTGATCCTGAACAGTTTTTAATGAGGGGCCGAGGCACAGAGTTAAACACGACCCCCCCGTTTCCTGCCTGGCGTCCCCCGTGCTCCCGAGGGCTGGGAACTCTGGTTCTCAACAAATCATGCCAGGAGCTTTGTCCTGGGGCTGGGGCAGCGCAGAGCTCGTCCCTGCCACCAAAGCGTTGACAACAAAGGGAGAGGAGTCAGAAATCCAGCAGATCCTGTGGCTTTGGGATGAAGCAGGAGCTGAGGACAGGAACCTGCAGCAGTTTAGGCAAGAGTTGGAGAAGAAGAGCTCTGATATTTTTCCTTTGCTTCTCCCTGGCCTCCCTGCATCACCTTTTGCTGAAATAACAACTTACACACAACCTCAGGGGCCTGGAGATTGACCCCAGCCCATGCAGGGGGTTTGGGGAGTGTCTTTTGCAGGAATATTAAATAAGATATTTGTGTGAGGGACTGAGGAGGAGCTTGAGGCTGAGCCCGTTCCTCGGCTACTTTACTACTTACTTACTCCTCCGAGTAGCCCAGCCCTCACCAGCATGTAGTAAAGGGGACACAGAGGGTTTTGAGAGCACTGGAAATGAATTTATCCCGGCCTGCACCGGTTCGGGCCCTCCTGAAGGCGCTGAGCAGGTTCTGAGCTGCCCTGAGCACCGCGCCCCCCTCGGCCCTGCCCCGCTCCCTGCTCCAGGTGCTCACAGCCTGATTTCCAACCACAGGGGACGGGGCTTTGGTGCACGAGCAGCTGTGCCCTTGCCTTGCCTCTGCTGTTTATTTATAAATAAAGGCCTCACATGTGCAGGTATCGGCCCGGCCGCGCTTCCATCCCTCGGAGACTCGGCCTGAGCTGAGCTCTGAGGGGAAATGGGCTCCGTGTCTCCCCGAGCGGCATCTCCCTGCTCTGCCCTGCCTTGCCATGGTGAGTGCTGGCAGCCATGGGTGGTTCTGCCCAAAGCTGCCTCCCCTCCTCCTCTGCCTGCTCCCCAGGGCGGGTTTTTAAGGCATTCTCACTCTGGACGACATCCCAGCACAGATGGGGCGTTTGGTACATTTCTGCTTCAAAGTTATTCTCTGGAGCCACCCCCACAGCTTTGCAATGCCCTCCCTGAGAGGAGGATTGAAACAGGGAATCGCAGAACCGTGGAATGGTTTGGGTTGGGAATTAAAGCCGTGGGATCTCAGGATGGGTTGGGTTGGGAGGGACCTTAAAGCTCATCCAGTGCCACCCCTGCCATGGGCAGGGACACCTTCCACTGTCCCAGGCTGCTCCAAGCCCTGTCCAGCCTGACCTTGGACACTGCCAGGGATCCAGGGGCAGCCACAGCTGCTCTGGGCACCCTGTGCCAGGGCCTCAGCACCCTCTGAGTAAGGAATTTCTCCCCATTATCCACCCCAAACCCAGCAGTTGCCACCCAAACCAGCACCCAGCTCGCTGTGCTGCTGCAGTGTCGGTGCCACGTGTTGGTCACCTCAGCTCGGACAACACAAAGGCTTCCCTGGGCCCTGAGCTGCCCCAGAACTGCCTACTGGGCAGGGGGCTCTGCCTGGGGCAGTGCCAGGTGGAAGTTCCAGCTCCCCCAGACCGCTGCGGTCTCTGAACACCTGCAGCAGATGTTGGAGCTGCTCCATCCTCACCTTCCCGTGGGGCACAGCAGCTCCTGTGCTCCAGGAGTGCCTGGAACAGGGCCACGGCCTCCTGTACCCTGCTGGAGGGGCTTTGGGCAGGTTACAAATACAGAAATACAGAAATATCCAGCTCAGAGACACCAAGGCAGCTCCTCTGTGCTGGCAGTGCCAGGGGCTCTGCTGGCTCTGAGCCACAGGGTTTCTCACTCTTCAGAAGCCCAGGTGTGAGGGGCCACCAGCAGCTCCCAGCACGACAAAATGAACGTGTTGGGCTCGTTTTTACAGTCAGAATATTCCTGTGGGTACAGAGGGTGAAAGCTGCTGCCAGGAAGAGCTGGAGGAGCCCTGGGTGCTCTCACTGCTCCTCACACACACCGAGAGGAGTTCTGTCTACACAGACCAGACCTAAACATTTCCTGCGGTTTAACAATTAAAGAACGAAATAAATACCACCCCTGGGGCTCAGTGCCATGATCCCAGCACGTCGGTGAGGCCGAAATGAGTTATTTTGGGGGGTTGATTTGAGCCTCAAAGCGTTGGAAACGCGACAAGTTCAGGAGAGAGCAGTGACAGAGATGAAGGGCCCGGCTGGGCTGATGGATGGGCTCAGCCCCGGGGGATGGAGACAAACATTCATTGCTGGCCGAGAGCGATGGGGGAACTTCTGAGGGCAAAGGAGAAGCATCTGAGGAGCACCAGCTCCTTTCGGAGAGGAACAGCTGGTTTGGATGTGCTGATAAAGGTGGTGCGGGGATAAAGCAGAAGAAATTAATCCGTGGAGAGGAACTCTGGGTACCAAGAAACGTTTCTGAACAAGAAAATTCATCAGGATGTGGGACGGGGGAGAGTGGAAGTCCCATTGCCAGCACTGGATCAGGAAACGGGAACAACCCTCCCCAGGCAGGAAGGACCCGGGATGAGCTCACAGGACTTTCCCATCTCTAATTCCTGCAATCCTGAGTTCCATTAGGGAAAATCCCGCTGTCGGTGTCTTTCCGGGGCCGGTGTGATTTCCAGTCCCGTCAGGGGTTTGTGGAAAACTGAAAACCTTGGAACACAGACGGATTTTGCTCGTGCTGGCGACATTTTTGGTGGTGTTTTTGTGTGGGAGGAGAGCGAATCCCTCCCCTCGCACAGCAGTAAATATTCTCTGGCACATTTTTATAACACAGGGATCCGAGGTGAAAAAATAACTCGTTCTGCATGGTCTGGTGAGTCCCTGGTGTTTGTCCTCCCTGTGCTCTCCAGGGGAGGTTGCATTAATCAATAACTGCCCGTGCTCAGGCTGTTCCCACAAGGGCACAATTCACCTCTCCCTTCACTTTTCCACCCAGGAAAAATATCCCTGAGGTGACCTTGCAGCCGAGCACCCCATGGCAAGCAAAACCCAGCATTTCTCTCTCAGAAAGGACACCAGAAGGAGCAGAAGAGAGTCAATGCTGCCCCACAGAAAACCTTCAGGGCCTTCATGTTCAGCTTCACCCCTCCCAGCCGGGCCGGGGGGACAGCAAGAACCCATGGACACAAATTTCCAGGGAGAACACCGTGGCCAAAGGAATGGGGATTGATGCTGGAGATCCCTCTAAGCTGTGGGTGTTCCTGGCAGTGTTTTGGGGCACTGAGAGCAGAGTTCTTATTCCCCCCACGGCCACTTCATAGGGCCAGCAGCTTTCACTCAGCACTTCCAGCAGAGCCGGGGTGGAAATCCCTGCACATCCCAGGGAATGCAGGGTCCTGGCAGCTGAGCAAGGCCTGTCCTGCCCTGCTTGGGCCCAGCTGGGTTCCCAGAAGGGCCTGGAGCCGTTTAACCCCTGTGACTGGATTTTGGGGAGGTGCAGACAGTGCTGAACACCCCTGAGCGTTCTGCCCATCCCTCTGGCATCCCCTGCCCTGTGCTGCTGTGGCCGTGGGGCTTTTCTCCAGACTCTCGTCTGCCTCTGCATCCAAACGATGTTCCTTGGGGCAGGATTTGTGCTGGATGCATCCAAACGTTGTTCCTTGGGGCAGGATTTGTGCTGCATGCTTTCCCAGCTCAGCCGCAGCTCTGGAGTCTGTGCCCCGTCTGCCCAGTTTGGCTCTGGGCAGGACCCTCCCTCCCTCCCGCTCTGTCCTGGAGGTGACAATGACACCAGGACCTTGATACACAAACTGGGAGATCCTTCCCCCACTGGTTTAGGGACACAAACCAGTCTGAGCGTGCTCGGCCTCACGCTCCTCCCTGGGGCTGTGTTCATAAAACAAAGCTCTGCTCGTGGTGTTTTATTTCTGCTGGGTGCTTCCACCTCTGCTCAGGAGCTCTGTGTGTGAACGATCAGAACCCCAGATAAAAACCCAGGGGCAAAGCCCACGTGGATCTGTTCCCGAGCAATCTACTGGGGCTGCACAAACGCCCGGACAGGAAAAGTCATGGCTTGCACTGAAAAACCCTCAACAGCTCAGCAGCAGCTGCGGGTGGGATCTGCTTCGGGGTGCTCAGCGCTGCCTGCACCTCTCCAAAACCGAGTTACAAGGGCTCACTCTGCTTCAGAGACCAACTCTGGGGGTTTTCTGGTGAAACCTCCCCTCAGGGAGCACCCAGGAGGTGAAGCTGCTGCTTTCCCCTGAACTTTGGGCTCATTTAGAATAAAAAGAATAAAGAGAATAAAATAAAAGGATAAAAAGACTCTGGGTGTCTCCTGAGGTTCTGCTGACAAGCCCTACATGAAGTTTCACCATTTTCAGCATTTCTCCTGTGGGGTTTATGTGCATCTGTCCCTGCTGAAGGAATTCTGTCCCTGAGGGACACCTGGATCCTGCTGGAAGCCAAGGAAGGGCTTGAGAGGCTTTGGTTCCATGATTTATCACAGCAGGTCCTGGCCAAGCTCGGAGAACAGAAGAGCCAAAAACCTGAATGATCTGTTCCTCCCGGGCCCAACCCGTCACACCTGAGCTGCTTCAGAGGCTCTGGCTGAGGGATTGTTCAGAAGCTTTTCAGAGGCACAAATCAGTTGGGTTTGTAGGAGACTTGAAGGGTTTAAAATACTCATCCCCTGGGGGTCAAAATAAGCGAGAACCTGGGGAAAACATGGCTGTGTTGGGCATCTTGGAGGCAGAAGGACTTTCTGTGAGGTCTGAGCTTGGGGTTGGAGACAATTACTGAGAGATGCTGGGGCTGGGGTCTCTTCCAGCTCTGTCTCTGCCTGTCTTTTCTGTCCAGTTAATTCCTGACATGCAGAAACATCTCTGAAGTGCTGGGAGACAGTGCCTGGTTTGGGTGCAATCATCACAAAAGAAGGTTTGAGGCTTCCCTTATTTTCTGCAGGTGCTGGAGCTCTCCTGGTGGATCAAATAACCCCACAAATGGTGCTTTTGCTGCTGAGTGGTTTCTGCTTTGCAGTTTTCTCCTCCAGTGCTGCCCGACCCAGCCCCAGGCAGAATCCAGAGCGTTCCATTCCCTCCATCCCATCCACTCCAAGCCCTTGCCAAAGCTCCAGGTGGATGAACTGGGAGGCTCAAGGTTCTGCTTTGGATTTTCTGAGCATCTCAGAAGATCCTGAGAGGGAAGGGACCCACAGGGATCAAATCCAGCCCCTGGCCCTGCACAGACACCCCAACAATCCCACCCTGGGCATCCCTGGCAGCGGTGGCCAAACGCTCCTGGAGCTCTGGCAGCCTCGGGGCCGGGAGCATTCCCTGGGGAGCCTGGGCAGTGCCCCAGCAGCCTCGGGGGGAAGAACCTTTCCCTGAGCTCCATGCCAAGGCCTGACCCAGCTCCAGCCGTCCCTGGATGTGTCCAGAAAAGATTTAAAATTGCCTCTGTCTGCTCTGGGAGCTCCGAGCTCCCACCTGGAGCACCAGGAGTGATTCTCCCAAAGGCCTTTCCCTGTCCCCTGTCCCGTCCAAGGCTTTAGCCCAGGTTTTGTCCAGGGTGAGGAGAGCTTTGCTCCTTTCAAAGGTGCTGCTAGGGCACTGCCCAGGCTCCCCAGGGAATGCTCCCGGCCCCGAGGCTGCCAGAGCTCCAGGAGCGTTTGGCCACCGCTGCCAGGGATGCCCAGGGTGGGATTGTTGGGGTGTCTGTGCAGGGCCAGGGGCTGGATTTGATCCCTGTGGGATCCAGCTCAGGATATTCTGGGATGCTCAGAAAACCCAAAGCAGAACCTTGAGCCTCCTGGTTCCTCCACCTGGAGCTCCACCGTGTGCCACGGCAGTCCTGGGCTTCGGGGCAGCTGAGGGGTCACACTGAGGATCACTCTCCTGAGGGTGAGGATGATGAGGGAGGCAGAGGAGCTCTCAGCAATTTGGAGTTCCCCCAAGGACACACTTGTTCTGCCCCCAGGAAGCACATTCCAGCTCGAAGAGTCTGGGATCAGGGTGGGCCTTGAAGGAGCAATCACTTTGTCGTGTTCACCCCTCCCCTGGTACGGCCAGCAAGGCTCAGAACTGAAGTTCTTGTGCTGGTTTAAAATCCCGTGGGATTTCCAGAAAAATCTGGCATTACCCGAAGCCTCTTTTACCCCACTGCTTGTGCCAGAGCCCTAAATCTGTTTGAGTTCTGAACTCCCTGCAGGGATTTTGTGTTGTCTCATCCCCTCAGGGAGCACCCAGGAGGTGAAGCTGCTGCTTTCCCCTGAACTTTGGGCTCATTTAGAATAAAAAGAATAAAGAGAATAAAATAAAAGGATAAAAAGACTCTGGGTGTCTCCTGAGGTTCTGCTGACAAGCCCTACATGAAGTTTCACCATTTTCAGCATTTCTCCTGTGGGGTTTATGTGCATCTGTCCCTGCTGAAGGAATTCTGTCCCTGAGGGACACCTGGATCCTGCTGGAAGCCAAGGAAGGGCTTGAGAGGCTTTGGTTCCATGATTTATCACAGCAGGTCCTGGCCAAGCTTGGCTTGGACTGGGAGATGCTGGGATGGTCAACCCCAGTGGTCAGGAGCAGGCTGAGGCCCTGCTTCCCCTGGAAATGTCCTGTTAGGTTGGGAATTGAGGTCCTCACATTTCCCTTTTGGTTCTTGCTGCTCCCCCTGGAAATGTCCTGTTAGGTTGGGAATTGAGGTCCCCACATTTCCCTTTTGGTTCTTGCTGCTCCCAGGGCAGTGGGGGGACAGCTCCTGGATTGCCAAGGGAATGTTTGACACCCCAGGAAACGCCTTCCCAGCTCTGGGGAGAAGAGCCAGAGCAATGGAAACCTGGGCTGATGGAGCCTGCACTGGAATCTCCTGGCTGCAAGGTCAGAAAGTGGAAAATCAGAACAGAAAGTTTCAGAGCAGCGAAGTTTGTTGATCATCAGATACTCTGGTTGGGGTTTTAAAAGAGGAAAGATGAACCTGAGGCTGAAATCTAACCCGTGACAAAGAAGGGAATCCTGCAGGATCCCAAAATCCCTCGTGTGGGATGTCCTGGTGGTGGGTGATGCTCTGGAAGGGTCTCCGGGGAGTGGGAGCTCAAACTGTGCCTGAGCAGTGCTGGAACAGTATTTCAAGGCAGACAGAGACCGTTCCTTTCCTGGTCTGTGTTCTGGGGGTTGAACAGGAGCTCTGACTCTGCAGGGTTGCAGGGTGGCCATAGGGAATTCCTGAAGAGGAAATTCTGAAGAGGAAATTCCTGAAGAGGAAATTCGGAAGAGGAAATTCTGAAGAGGAAATTCTGAAGAGGGAAATTAAGACAACTGGGAAGTGAAAGGGTTGGACTTTGATGCCTCAGGTTTTAACTTTTCTATGTTTCAAACCCTGCCCTGCCTGGTGTGTGACTCTGGAGTTCCTTGTGCCCTGGGAGCTGCTGTTCTCTCCTGCTGCTCACACACAACAAACCTCTGCAGGTTCCCACTCCAAGGACACCAGGCCCCAAATGTGTCAACTCAAAGCCTCTAAAGGGGGGCAAACTCGGGGTGATTCCATCATGAACTGAGGTGATCATTGGAGAATGAACCCTGAGATGCAAATGAACCAAACTGATCAAAGTGTGAAGAACCTGTGACCCAGGGTCCATCTGGGGTGGAGCCTCTGCACTGCCCAGGGTGAGCCTTTGAAGGCCTTCAAATAAATCCCTCCTTTTATTCTCTTATTCTTGCCTGGTCTCTGTGTTTTAGGTGGCCACTCAAGGCATCGACTCCAGCTCTGCTCCTGCAAAACCCCCTCAGCTCTGCGGGGTCAGGACATCCCTGCACGTGAGCAGTGATCTGGGAGGGGCGAGGGGAATTCTCTCCCACGTTCCCTGAGCATGGCACTGCTCCCCTCCCTGCCACCTTGGCCTCCCCGTTTTCCAAGCAGAAAGCGGAGCCAAGAGTTCCTGAGGCAGAAATAAAAGGTCAGATCTGCCCAGGGCATTTTGGTTCTTTTCAGTTATAAAGCAAAGGGGTTTTGTTCCAAGGGTCGGGATGGGATGTGGGGAAGTGCAGTTATTGCAGACTGGTTCATGGTTTATCCCTCACTGAGGCCGGAATTTGATTCCTGGCTCTGTTTGGAGTTTCTGGAAGCTGTCATGGTCCCTGTGCCCCCTGGGATCTGTCCCACGTTCGGGGCTCTCTCTGCTGTGCCAGTTCAGTTCCACACCCAGTAGAGCCTTTCCTGGCACCTCTGGGATATTACAAGGCAAAATCAGCACATTCAGGGATCAAAACTGTTTAAAAATGCCCATTCCTGCACTAAGGACTGAGCAAGGCTTATACTTCCAGCTTATATTAATATAATATAATTAATATAATATAATATA
>VZTA01023498.1:20939-32987 GCA_013398855.1 Mohoua ochrocephala | reverse complement strand
AGAAGAACGAAGGGAAAACACTCGAAAAGGTAAAACGCTCTTTAAAATAATTTTTCCAGAGGAGACTCTTTGAGGTTGGAGCGGGGTGGTCTGGGGTGGAGGGAACGCGAATGTTCTTTGAAATCAGAACCGTCTCCCTGGAGAAGGAATGAGCCCGGAGAGCCTTGCACGCTGGAAAAACATTTATGAGAATGAAAACCATGTTCACCCTTCTCCAACATTCAGAGTTTCCATAAAAACGCAGGCTTGTGTTTCAAAGTGGCTGCAGGCAGCGGGAGCCGGGATCTCGTGCGCTGCCTCCCCCGCCTCCCCCGGCCCCTCTCGGCTGCACTTTTTTAATTGCATTAACCCAGGGATCGAATGTTTGCTGCTCTAAACCCCAAATCTCCTCCGCTGGGCTGCCCGGGGCGAAGCTCTCGATTACAGAGAGCAGCAGCTCCGAGCCCTGCTGCAGAATGAAGCGTTCCTCGCTGCCTTCATTCCTGAGAATAAACACAGCCCGCGCTCCCTCTCCCTCTTTCCCTGTCTCTCTCTCTCTCCATCTTCAGGAGCTGCCAATGCCTCTCTCGCTCCTGATGTGCTCAGAGGATTTACAAAGAGTCTGCCCTGAAAAAGTTGCAGTGTCACTGACTCCGTGCGCATCCCCGGGAGCTCGGCCCCGCTGCTCCGCTCGTTTCTTTCTTTGCTTTGATTGCGTTTCAAAGGTGTTGGGGTTTGGGGTTTTTTTTATTATTTAAAAAAAAAAAAATCGATCCCTCAGAAGATGTTATTTTAAACATCAAAGTAAATATTAGTGATGGTGAGATGCCAGAAGATTATCTCATTAGAGCTGAAGGAGCTGGGCTATAAATAGAGAGGAGTTTATAAAATAACCTTGGCAGATATCTGCCAGAGGGGAAGGATCGGCCGAGAGGGGAGCGCGGAGCTGCCCTGGGGGCAGGTACCCCCTGCGGCAAAACCTAAAACCTCACACCGAGGCCCCTTTTTGGGGACTTTTTTTTTGTGGTCCAGATGCAAACCCCGGGGTTGTGTTCGTGCTGCAGTCGCTGCCGATATCCCCGGTGCCGGGGATGGCCCGGCCCCACCAGAGCTCCGGTTCTGATCGCGCTCGGTCTTGTTCTCGTTAGCAGCGCCCGGCGGTGCCGGGGTGGGATGCGGGGCACGGCTGGGCACGGCACGAGGGGTTTTAGGGAGCCTTTGTTCCCCTCCAGTCTCCCCCACGCTGCCGAGGGTGGAAGGGGAAACGCTCTGTGGGACACCCAGGTGATGTTCCCTGTGGTGGGAACGGCTTTGCCTGGACTGCTCCGAAATTCCCCTCCATCCGTGAGGCTTCCTCCGGTCCTTGGGAGGTTCTTCCCCAAGTTTCTCCATATATGGAACGTGCTGAGTGCTCCAGTTGCTCCATCCTCAGCCTCCCGCTGTTCGTGCTTCGCCCCAGGGCAGCACCCTCTGCTCCCCTCCTCCTCCTCCCACCCCAAAAAACCTCCCGGCGCCTCTTGGGGCGGCTCCAGCTGCATTCCCCAAGCGGCTGCTCCCGGGGTGGAATGGGAAAGGTGCTGTCATCTCCTGCAAATCAGCTCTGCCCGGATAAGGCTGGGGGGGCCGAGCTGTTTCCTTTGGCACGGGGAGGCCCCGATAAGCCGGGCCCGAGCAGCCGCGGAGAGGCTGAAGAGGAGCCCGGAGGGGAGGAAGGTGCTGCTGCTCGACATAAACAGTGTCTGTTCCTCAAACCTGAAACATGAGAGGCTCTCTTATCACCCATGGCTCCAGGCCACCCAGGGGCTGCTGGGGAGGAGCCGCCGTTCTCGTCATTCCATGAAATCCCGGTCCAGGGACAGCCTGGGCTCCGCTTCCCGGAGGAGCGGCTCCGTGGAGGGCCCTCAGTGCGGGATGTACCCAGGGATGATTCCATGCAAACCTTTATCTCCATCTTATCTGAAACCCTTGACTCCAAACCCCACTTTTCTTGCCAAGTTTTCAGCAATTAATTCCTTCTGAGGCGGGAGCACCGCAGGATGTGTTTGTCACGTCCTGTCCTGCCTCGGTCTTGAGTTAACACAAAATGAGCTTAAAACAAACAGAATTGGGACCAAACTCGTCACGTTTTCAGGAACAATCGCTGGGTGAGGGCAGCTCGGATGTGCTGAAGACACCCGAGGCACAGAGGTCTTCGCCTGACCCCAGCACTGTAGGAAACGTTTGCAGGGCGAGGAGCTACAAACATTTCCCGGGAATCTGTGAGCGGTTTGGATCTCCCGGGCAGTGAGACACACGGAAAAACACCAGCCTGGGTACGGCCTTGTTTTCCAGCACCGAGGGAGGTTCGAAGGGACACCATCCAAGCCAATTTTCCCATCTTGGTTGCTGTGGGGGCCTTCAACGAAGTCGGCAGCCGACTGAAGGATTGGGAGAGTCTCCACTGGGAAACTGCCGGAATATTTCAGCCCTGTCTGACCTCAGTGGAGCAGCGTCAGCGCACGTGTGGAGTGCAGGGTCTCCATCCCACTGCTCCATTGCTGCTCCTCTCTCACCTTCTGCACCCCCCCAGGCTGGGAAATGCTTGGGATATTCCATGTCTGACTCCTCAGTGTCTTTCATGGAATCATGGAATGGTTTGGGTTGGAAGGGACCTTAAAGCTCATCCAGTTCCCCCCTCTTCCATGGGCAGGGACACCTTCCACTATCCCAGGCTGCTCCAAGCCCCATCCAGCCTGGCCTTGGACACTCCCAGGGATGCGACAGCTACAGCTTTACACTTCTGTTTGTCATCCATTATCAATATTGTGATTCCTACTCTTCCATAGTAGCTGAATTTTGAAGGAAAATGAGTTTAAATGAATCTATTCCTGTGCAGTCCCGCAAATCTTTCTGAACTCAAACACTCCTCACTGTTGGTCCCAACTGAGCTAAACTGGCAGGTGAACTCCTGGCCTCCTCCTGTGGGATTTGTGACCTTGGTGAGAAGGGGTTTTTGACCAAGATGAAAGTGCAAAGGATGAGTTCAGTCCTGTCAGGGTTAGGGACTCTTTGTTCCCTGGCTGTGGGGGAAGGAGCTGCATCTGGGCCACACCATCTGGGCTTCCCTGAGTAAATAACCTACAGGGAGGGGAAAAGGGCCCAAAAACTCTGCCCAGCAAAGCCCCGGAGCTCCCAAGGAGCCCGAGCCTGGGCATGAGCTGCAGGTCTGTCAGGGCTGGAGGGATTCCCCAGCCGAAGTGTTCTGCAAGGCTTCATCCCACAGGAGGCACCCCTGTCCCTGCAGGGCTCCCCTGGCACGGGGGGACCTGTCCTGGGGGCTGTGGGTGCCTCTGTCATGGTCACTGCCCTGCACCGGGGTCATTGCCTGGGGGTGACCCCATGGTCCTGCCCCAAGTGTTCCCTGGGCTGTCACCAAATCGCTCCGTGGTTTGTCCTGCTGTGGAAGGAGCGTTCTCTGCGTCACCACGATGTCACTGCTCTGACTGGTTCTGGTTCCCTGGGAGGACCAAACTGGCTTTGCTGCTTTAGGGTCCCTCTCCACAGCTCCCTGCATTTCCTCTGAGCCACTCCTGTGACCCCCTGACACAGCCTGGGCTGTGCGGTCCTGATCCGACATCAAAGGTGACCCAGTTCTGAGAGTGGGATGGGACCAGAGACCCCCTCGCGTCCCTTCCAACCTCGCTTATCCCTCGGTTCAGCCCGGCAGGACCAGCTCAGCCCGAGGAGCTGGAGCTGGGCTGTGCTGGGATCCGTCCCCCTGGCCAGGGCTGGGCCGTTGGTGGATGAGGCTGTGCTGTGACAGGGACAGAAGGAGCTGCCGAGCCCCGGGCTCACTGCAGGTCCCCCAGTGCTTCTCACAGCTCTCATGGGTAGCAGGAGTCACCTCAGAGGCTTTTCTTGGGAAATTCAGAGGAGTTCTCCTGTGTCTCCAACTCCAGCCTGAGGCTGTAGGGGCACGAGGTGTGGCACCTGGGGACAGGGGCTGGAGGGGGACTTTGCCCTCCCCTGTAGCACGTCCAGCCTGGTAACCAGACACATCTTTGTCGACTGTGAGGGTGGGGAGGCCCTGGCACAGGGTGCCCAGAGCAGCTGTGGCTGCCCCTGGATCCCTGGCAGTGTCCAAGGCCAGGTTGGACATTGGGGCTTGGAGCAGCCTGGGACAGTGGAAGGTGTCCCTGCCCATGGCAGGGAAAGGGAACTAAATGAGCTTTAAGATCCCTTCTCACCCAAACCATTCTGGGACTGAGGTGTGGCCCTGTCCCACAGCCCGGCTGACAAAGAGCCAAATTTCAGGTGCGATGCTTGGTGTGAGAGCTGTGACAGCTCCCTGTGAGCTGTAACTGCACAAATGGCACGAACCACGCTCCTGCCTCAGCTGGGACTCCCAGCACGGAGCAGCTCCCTGCTGGAGAGGGCCAGGGTGGCTCCGCAGGTGAGCAGAGCTCGGGGTCGGCACACGAGGGTGTTTGTCTTTGTGCAAGCCCGGGGCTCTGCGCCGTGCGAGGCTGGGCTGTGTGAGCACCGGGACTGCTGGAGGGGAGCTGCGGGAGCCAGGCCTGCAGGGATGGAGAGGGGAGCCGGGATGGAGAGGGGAGCCAGGATGGACAGGGGAGCCGGGATGGACAGAGGAGCCAGCCCTGCCGGGATGGAGCCGGGAGCCAGCCCTGCCGGGATGGAGAGGGGAGCCGGGATGGAGCCGGGAGCCCGGCCTGCAGGGATGGAGAGGGGAGCCAGCCCTGCCGGGATGGAGCCTGGAGCCAGCCCTGCCGGGATGGAGAGGAGAGCCAGGATGGAGAGGGGATCCAGCCCTGCCGGGATGGAGAGGAGAGCCGGGATGGAGAGGGGAGCCAGCCCTGCCGGGATGGAGAGGAGAGCCGGGATGGAGAGGGGAGCCGGGATGGAGAGGGGAGCTGGGATGGAGAGGAGGAGCCAGGATGGAGAGAGGAGCCAGCTCTGCCGGGATGGAGAGGGGACCCAGCCCTGCCGGGATGCAGATGGCCGGGTCTGCCTCTACTTCCCCGCCCGCTCCATGTGTGAGCGCTCCCGGCCTTTCCCAGAGCCTGGGGCGCTTTCCTGGCAGAGCCCCGGTGCTGCTCCGTGCTGGGAGGAGCAGCAGGAGCTCAGGGAGAGCCGCCCGTGCCCAGGCCCAGGAGCTCTGGGCTCAGGTCTGGATTCTCTCCTGGCTGTGCTGAGCCCCACAGAGAGGGAGCGTTTCATGAGGCAGAGGCGGCCGGGGGGACGCCGTGGGTGAAAATGGCATTTGTGCTGGGAATGTCCGCGGGAACGGGATGGCAGCACACGGGGGGTGAGGGCAGCAGGTGCTGTGTGTGTCCACATGGAGATAGCATGTTATCAACGTGCAGATAACGTGTGTCCATGTGCAGATAACGTTACCACATGCAGATAACGTGTATCCATGTGCAGATAACGTGTATCCATGTGCAGATAACGCCTATCCCCATGCAGATAACGCCTATCTCCATGCAGGTAACGTGTTTACCCATGCCGATAATGTGAATTCCCATGCTGATAACGTGTATCCATGTCCAGATAATGTCTATCCCCATGCAGATAGCATGTATCCCCATACTGATAAAGTGTTATCACATGCGGATAACGTGTCTCCATGTGCAGATAGCATCTATCCTCATGCAGATAATGCCTATCCCCATGCTGATAACGTGTTATCACACGCAGATAACGTGCCTCCATGTTCAATCCGCATCTAAACCCCACGTATCCCCATCCCCACACGGACAACCGGCTGCAGCCGTGCCCTGGGTGCATGTGGGGGACACGTGTGTCCCCACACTCATGGGACGTGTGTGTCACTGGCAGGGCCCTGCGTGGTGGGCGATGCACTCCGTTAATGACTGGCGCTCCCCGTTAATGATTGGCACTCCCTTAATGATTGGCACTCCGTTAGTGACTGGCACTCCCTGGTGCAAGTTAATGACTTGCGCCCTCAGTTAATGACTGGCACTCCGTTAATGAGCGGCACCCGGTTAATGACTGCCCGGTCTCTCTCTAATCCCGCCGCTCTGTGCCTGGCTGGAGGAGAGCGGTGGCAGAGCGCCAGCAAGTCTGGGTCACATGGAGCGGCTCCAAACTCTTGCATAAGTCCCGTCTGAGAGTGGACCTGCTTGGTGGAGTCCTCTCCCTCAAGCAGGAGGAGTCCCAGGATGGGAGCTCTGGGAGTCTCGGTGCCCACCTTCCGTCCGGCTGGAATTTGGCAGCTCCGGCAGGGCTCAGCCCTGCCCCGGGCCCAGCTCCCCATCACGGGGAGGATCGGAGCTGGCACTTCTCTGCTGCTTTCCTGCTGAGGACCTCCGAGCATTTTACCACACTCGGAGAAGTGCAATGACCCCGGCGTTGCAGATAGGGCCAGGTCCTTATGTAACGCAGGGATAGGATTTCCAGAAAGCCAAGCAGGCGGTGTCAGAGCGAGGTCGCTGCTCCCAGCTCTCCTCTCACTGCCCTGCCTTTGCCACGGGCTTCTTTTGCCCCTTTGCTGGCAAAATTAAAGATTCTGGAGCGGACCGAGGGCGAGATTCAGCCCTTTCCTCACCAAGATCGCGCTGAATAGATTCGACTGTGAAACAATTCTCGTGTTTTTGAAAAAACCCCTCCTCCCACACAGCGCTGGAGCGAGCCCAAAGCCCTGTGAAGTTGCTGTACAAAGGGATGCAGGGTGTGCCCGGCCAGAGCTCAGCAGGGCCGGGTGTGGAGCACCACGGAGAGCCTGGAAGAGGGAGCTGGTGGTCCAAGGGCAGGGAGGGCGTGCCCCTGGCACCCAGGCTGGCACCGGGGTGCTGACAGAGGGACAGAGACCCCGGGTCAGAGCCCTCAGCTCGCAGGGTCACATGGGCAGTGTCAGGCTGCGTTTCCTGCGTTGCTGGGGAGCACCTTTGGATGGGGTTGGATCTGATTTGAACGGTGTGAGAACGGCATCTCCCCTCCCGGGGAGCTGAAATCGGACCCGCAGTCGCCGGGGTCTGCTAAGAGCAGCTCTTGGGGCGAGGAGAATCAGCCCCCCCGAGCGAGGGGGGCTGCACTGAGCGTCCTGAGCCCCCTCCCAGCCCCGAGGGTGCCGGCAGGGAAGGGGCAGGCAGAGCCCTTGGCATTGCTCACGGCGGGGATCGGTGGCAGGGGCGAGCAGAGGGGTGGCCGGGCAGCCAAAGGGTGGCTGTGCAGGCAGGAACCATCCCAGGGCTGGAAGCTGCAGCGTTCTGGGAACAGGGATAGCTCCGTGTTTCTAATTCTTCGCTCGCCGTGGCCCCAGAGAGGCCACGCTTGGAGCAGCAAAGCAGATTATGGCTCAAGTTCTTGTTTTGTGTTCTGCAGACCTGTGACTTTAACCCCTTTCTGGCGGTTTGCAGATGCTCCTGGCAGCAAAAATGCTGATTTCTGTGGCTTTAACCCCTAGAGCTGAGAAATGACTTCCCAGTGGAAGTCCTGTCGTGCTGGCAAGATGACTGCGGGAAGACTTCTGCCATCTGCAGCTCAGCATGTTTTCCACTTGGCAGCCCAGCCAAATATTTTGTCGGGAATATCAGGACGTTCTCCTCCTGCTGGAAGCCGGGGAGGTCTCTCGGACAGCTTTGCATCCCCCACGTGCTCACCCCGTGCCGCGGGAGGAGCAGCCTGGTGAGGGGAGCGGGGCTGTTTATTCCGCCCTCAGGAACGTGCAGGAACCTGCCAGGAGCCGGGAGCCGGGAGCCGGGAGCTGGGAGCCGGGAGCTGGGAGCTGAGAGGTGGCTGAACAGGCACGGAACACCCACGGCCCCGGGGAGAGCAGCGGGCGAGACCCCCCCAGGCAGCAGCAAACACAGAAATGCATCAGCAGCTGTGAGGGATCTGCCCCTGCCAGGCCCTGGGGTGTGCAGAGATGGGGGTGAGGAGGAGCAGGGATGCAGAGAGAAGGAGAAGGGTTCAAACATCGCCCCCCGGGCCAGGGAGGGATTGTCCCACTCTGCTCTGCACCGGGGCAGCCTCACCTCCAGTGCTGGGGGCACTTTGGGCACCACAAGGTCAGAAGGATCCAAAGCTGCTGGAGAGTGTCCAAAGGAGGGACACGGAGCTGGGGAAGGGGCTGAGGAGCGGCTGAGGGCACTGGGCTCGTTCAGCCGGAGCAGAGGAGAGCGAGGGGAGGCTCCTCGGGGGCTGCAGCTCCTCCCGAGGGGAGGCACAGGGGCAGGGGCTGAGCTCTGCTCTGGGCCAGGGCCAGGAGCCCAGGGAACGGCTGGAGCTGGGTCAGGCCTTGGCATGGAGCTCAGGGAAAGGTTCTTCCCCCCGAGGCTGCTGGGGCACTGCCCAGGCTCCCCAGGGAATGCTCCCGGCCCCGAGGCTGCCAGAGCTCCAGGAGCGTTTGGCCACCGCTGCCAGGGATGCCCAGGGTGGGATTGTTGGGGTGTCTGTGCAGGGCCAGGGGTTGGACTGGACGATCCCTGAGGGTCCCTTCCAGCTCAGGATATTCCATGGTTCTATGCACAAATCTTTGATTCTGTGATTCTGGAGCCCCAGGAGCGGCTGAGGGAGCTGGGAAAGGGGCTCTGCCTGGAGAAAAGGAGGCTCGGGGGGACCTTGTGGCTCTGCACAAGTCCCTGACAGGAGGGGGCAGCCGAGGAGGAGTCAGGCTCTGCTCCCAGGGGACAAGGACAGGAGGAGAGGACATGGCCTCAAGTTGCCCCAGGAGATGTTAAAAATTCCTTCACTGGAAGGGTGAGAGTCGATTCCAGCTGAGGCTTTACAGCCACAACCTGCGGCCCTCCATGGAGCAGCGATGGCAGGTGACAGGGGGACAAGGGGACTTTGGGATCAGCATCCAGGAGCTACAGGCCCTAAGGGACTGTTGTGTGTCCTGGGGGGCAGCCGGGACCCCAGCAGCAGGAAAGAACCCCCTGTGTGTGACAGGGGACCTGTGTGGGTGGTGGGAAAGCCTGAAAAACCTGGTGCTGCTGCTGCCAAGTGCCCCTTGCTGCACTGGCACAGCCCTTGAACCACAAATCCCAGTTCCCTGCAGTCCCTGCTGTATTTAACTTGGATTCCATAGGAAATGAGGCCTGTGGAGCCAGCCCGGTGCTCACAGCTCTTCCTCCCAGAGATAAACCTTGACCTGGCGGAACAACTCCCAGCCTGGGGCGCCTGGAGGAGCAGAAATCCCTGCGGTGCTGTTTGTAGGGGCTGCCAGGGCCGCTGTGGGGCTGAGGTGCTGCTCAGCTCCTCGGGAGGGTCAGGGGGCACCTGGGGTCAAAAAGGGACCAAGCTGTGGGATGTGGCACCTCGATAACCCCGAGAGCCCCGCTGTGGTTATGGGATGGGGCCAACTCCCCGTTTTACAGAAGGATAAAATAACCTCGAGGCTTCCATTCCTTAAAATAACACAGCCCAGAAATGCTGCTGGGGTGGTGCAGCTGTGGGGTCCTGCTCCCACTGTTTTCCCACTGTTTTCCCACTGTTTTCCCACTGCTTTCCCACTGCTTTCCCACTGCTTTCCCACTGCTTTCCCACTGTTCCCACTGGGGTGCTGCTCTCACTTCTCCGCTGCTCCCAGTGCTCCCAGTGCTCCCAGTGCTCCCATGTCTGGAAGATGTCGATGGAAGGCCTGGCAGGGGGTGTACTGCAAATATTTCCTCCCCCCACGGGGCAAGCTGGAAGCAGAAATCTGTGTTTGTATTTATTTCTCCCTCCAAAAAAAAAAATTAAAAAAAAAAAAAGAAGAAAAGGGAAAAGGACACCTGAGCTCATAATTTGCAAAAGTTGGATGAGAAACCTGGAAGCCGCCGGGCCCTGCATCTTTAAAAGCAGTTAAATTCCTCTTCTCTGCACTAGGAGGCACCTTGAACCTTCCTCTTGGCCCCGAGCAGCGCCCATCTGCTTCCTATTACCTTCCCCTGGCGCTGCCTCCGGAGCCGGCCGGGCAGCCGGGCTTCCAGGGAATTCTGTCTGCAGCGCCGCGGCTGAAATTAGGAACAGTTGTCATCCGCCCCGCTCTTTCTTCCCTTCTCTTTTCGCTTCATTCCAGATGGAATTTTACCCCCCTCCCCTCCCCAGCCCCTTCCTTCCCGCGGGGTTTTTGGGGTGGCAGGAGGTGACCCCGCCGCTGCGGTGGCATCGCCGCCCGCGTCCCCTCGGGCTCCCTCGGCCAAAGCCACCTTGGCACCGGCAGCCGGGAGCGTCAGCCCGGGCCGAGCCTGCCAAGGACAACGAATTCCTTGGGAAGGAGCAAATCGGAAGCGGCCCAAGCGAGGGAGGCACGAGACCGGAGAGGTCACCCCGTGTCCCCGAGCTGTCCCCGAGCTGTCCCCGAGCTGTCCCCGAGCTCCCCCAGCCCGGCCCGTGGGACCCCCGTGTCCCGCCGGGGGCTCCGCGATCCTCGGGGCTTGTCCGGCCGCGGAGCGAAGCTGCAAAGTGAGGTGATGGAAAAGTTGATAGGGATGGAAGCACCAGCGCTCCTCCGGCTCTCGGCTTCTTCCTCCGGCTGCTCCTCCTGCTCGCTCGGCCTTTGGGAATGAAGCACCGCTGGGAAGGGGCCGTGTTTCCCCCGCTGCCTGCAGGGAGGGATCGCGGCCGGGCCCTTCCCCCAGCCCGGCCCGCAGGAATTTTGCAGCTGGAATTCCCGGCTTGTGCTGCTCCGAACGCGCCTCCTTCCCCCCCAAGGTCAAGGCTGCGGGCTCCTGGCGCCGGCGGCTCCCGCTGTTCCGGGGGATGCTGAGCAGCCGGGAAGGGCACGGGGGACGCGGGGGCACCGCGGAGGGTCATGGAGAGGAGGGGGGAGCACGGGAAGCAACGAGAGGCTGGAGGAAAAGGGTTCAACAGCTGGAAACCAAGGGAAATCAGCGGTGTGAAGCCCAGGAGAAAATACACTCGGATCGAGCTCCGCGGGCTTTGGAGCCGTGTCAGGGTTTCAGAGCTGGAATCTCGAGCTTTAGGAGATGCCGAAAAATGCTGACTTAGGCGAGGGCTTTGCTTTCAACTTCTCCCTTTTCCAGCCCAATTCCTGCAGCCGGGAGCGGGCACAGAGCAGCCCCCGCGTGCCTTGGCCCTGCCCTCGCTGTGCCACAGCCCGGGGGTGGCACCACAGGTGACGCTGTCAGCGGATCGAGGAGTCCTTGTGTGGGGGTGGGACGGGGCAGAATTCCTGCCCCGAGCCTCTTCCCCCCACTCCCTGCTCCCCGTTACCTGCCCCAAGGAAAAGGAGCAGCCCAAGGTGGGAGTTTTCTCCCCCTCGGGCAGTTTATTCCCAGGGCCACTCGCAGGATGCACCGTTTTGGAGGCCACCCTTGTGTCGAATCTGGGCTTTGCAGAGGAAAACCTGGCACGTGGCCCCAGATGGGACTGGGGAGCCCAGGCCGAGGCCTCACCGAGGATCTTTGGCCGTTTTTAACTGTAAATAAGCAGTGGAAAAAATCCTAATCTTTAAATGATGCAGCTCCAAGTTGTGTTTAGAGCTGCGTGTTTCATCTGCCACCATTTCTGCCTAGCAGGGAAAAAAAAATCATTGATTTTGGGTTAACGGCTTTAAGCCGAAGGAGGGGAGTTTTAGATGAGATTTTAGGAAGAAATCCTTCCCTGTGAGGGTGCCCAGAGCAGCTGTGGCTGCCCCTGGATCCCTGGCAGTGCCCAAGGCCAGGCTGGACGGGGCTTGGAGCACCCTGGGATGGTGGAAGGTGTCCCTGCCCTTGTGGAATGAGATGGGCTTTAAGGTCCCTCCCAACCCAAATCATTCCATGATTTCCATGATAAATTTGGGACAGGAATCATCTCCTGGATTTGTACCTCCCCTGTGCCACCCCTGGCCTGTGCTGGGTGTCACTCCAAGCCCCTGCAGCACAAATACCATCCATGGCACAGAAATGCTGGGAAAACAGGAGCAGAAATCCACTTTCAGGGATTCAGATTCCCATAAGGACATGAAGGGGAGTGCAGCAGATCCCAGGAGGACCCGGCTCCCCTGCCCTGACTGTTTAAACCACCCCAGAGCAGAGCAAGGCAGGGGTTAAGGATGTTATTCCAAGCGTTTCCTTGCTGGGATGAGGACCACACACAGGCCCTGGCTGTTGACACCTT
>VZTA01023498.1:5206-20704 GCA_013398855.1 Mohoua ochrocephala | reverse complement strand
AGCTCATCCTGCCTTTCCCGGGAGCTCATCCTGCCTTTCTCAGGGAGCTCATCCTGCCCTTCCAGGGGAGCTCATCCTGCCTTTCCAAGGAGCTCATCCTGCCCTTCCAGGGGAGCTCATCCTGCCTTTCCATGGATCTCATCCTGCCTTTCCTGGGAGCTCATCCTGCCTTTCCCAGCCCTACTCCAGCACCGCTGCTGCCGATCTTTGTCTGTCCCCTCTGCGGGGAGGTTTGCGTTTGGCTGCGGGGCTGCTCCGCAGCATCACCGCTGGGAGGGATATTTAGGATTCTCCGGGAGGTGAGGGATGTGCTGCACTCACCCCATACTCATGGGATGGCTGGACAGGAACGAAACCCCACGGGCTCGGTGCAAGTCCCCAGCACGGTTTGAGTTTGGTGTAATCGCCTCAGACTGAGCGGGAATTCTCGGCCGGAGCAATTAGCAAAGCGTTTTAAAGAACAAATGCGATCGGAATCTCGGGATCCATTTGTGGATGGGGCTGGGGGTGAGTCCCCTGAATGGGTCCTTTGTTTTCCATCACTTTTCTAGGCTCAGCCAGCACCCTCTGAGAGCGAGTGCTCTCCCCTCGGTGCCGTGACAGTCCTTGAGGTGTTTGAGATGCAGGGAAACCGTGGAGGGGATTTCTGGGTTGCTGCTCACCGCCCCCTGCCAGTGCTGTTATTTCCTGCTCTCTTTAAGGGATCAGGTGACCCAGGGCACTCTCGGGGCTGCACTTCCTCGGAGGTGTTGCCAAAGGATAAAGGATTCCCATTGATCCTGAGCTCCTTTCCGCAGGTACCTGATAGATCCCGGCTGGGAGAACCCCCGGGAGCGCAGTGTCCGCGGAGCGGGAGCTGATGGGGTTAATTCATCCTCAAACGCTTCCCATCCTTTCCTCCTCTCCTCCTTTCCTTCCATCCCGCTCCTGCCTTCTCCAGGCTCCAGCTTTCCTCCTTCCCCTGCCTGCCTTGCGTCCTTCTCCTCCATCCCTTCTCTCATCCACACCTCTCACCCTCAGGGGCGATGCCGGTGCCGGGGATGAGCCCGTGCTGACCGCTCAGTGCTGGCCTGGCACTGCCCGCACCCCGCCGGCCTCGGGAGAGCACGGAGCGGCCGAGGATGCCTGCGGAGGGACCCGGGACTCCTCTCTGGACATAAGGGGTGGCCGAGGGAGAGACATGTGGGGACAGCGCCCTCCCAGCCGGCACAGATCTCCCTGCTCGGACGCGAGCGGCGCTGACCATGGCCACAGCTTGGAGGCTCCTCACCTGGACCGTCACCCTCGGCCTGGCCGTGGGCACCTTCCCCGGCTACTCCTTCCAGTCACAAGGTAGGGGTGGGATGGGATGGGGTGGGATGGGATGGGATGGGATGGGATGGGGATGGGGATGGGGNGCATGGGATGGGATGGGATGGGATGGGATGGGATGGGATGGGATGGGATGGGATGGGGATGGGGATGGGGATGGGATGCGATGGGATGGGATTGGGATGGGATGGGATGATGGGATGGGGAGCTGGATGCATCTGTGAGGAAAGAAGATGGATCCATCCGTGGGAAAGGAACTGGATTCACTCATAGGGAGAGGAATTGGATGCATCCATGGGAAAGGGAGGGGGATTCACCCGTGGAGAGAGGAACTGGATCCACCCTTGCTGGATCCACCCATGGGAGGAGGAGCAGGATGCGCCCATGGAAAAGGGAATTGGATCCACTCAGGGGGAGAGGAACTGGATCCATCCTTGCTGGATCCACCCTGGGAAAGGGAACTGCATCCACCTGTGGGAAAGGGAGCTGGATTCACCTGTGGGGAGGGCAGCTGGATCCACCCCACTGCTGCTGGCAGAACCCTAATGCTGGGGAGGGACTTTGGGAGCAGTGGAGACACCTCCAGCCCCTGTCCCCTCCCCAGCCCCTGTCCTTGCCCAGCCCCTCTCCCTCCCCAGCCCCTGTCCCTGCCCCGTCCCTGCTGCCCCAGGGGCCCCTCTTGCTGTCAGAGCCCTGCCTTTGGTGTCAGGCTGATGTCACCCAACACTTCACCAGGCTGCTGGGACAGTTCCTAATCCCCACAACACCCTCTGGAGAGGGTGAGGCGCTGTTATCTCCCGGGAGCAGCTGGAGAGTGCAGGGCAGGGTTATCAGCAGCCCCTGGTCCCGGGGACTCACTGCAGGCAGCTCTGGAGCAGGATTCCTGCACCCCACGTGCCCCACTCCGCATCAGCGTGTTTGGTCTATGCAGGAGACAGATTAAAGTACCAGTCCTGAGCTCCCATTATCCGTGTGGGGAGCAGCAGCCTGGCACGGAGGGGCTCTCCAAGGCAGCAGAGAGGTTCAGAGGGAGCCTGGACGCTCAGGGCCCCAGCTGGGCCTGCAGCTCAGCTCAGCTGGAATCGTTGGAACAACTTTCCCAGAGCAGCTGTGGCTGCCCCTGGATCCCTGGCAGTGCCCAAGGCCAGGCTGGACGGGGCTTGGAGCAGCCTGGGACAGTGGGAGGTGTCCTTGCTCACAGCTGGGGTGGAAGTGGATGAACTTTAAAGTCCCTTCCAACCCAAACCATTCCGGGATTCTATTCCATGATTATTTTTTCCATCTGTGGCATTCCCACTCTACAGCCCCACTTCCCAAACCGTTTTGGTGGTGCTGGGCGCTGCTCTCGGGCTCTTGCTGTGCCTCAGTGTCCGGAGGGACATCCCTGAGGAGATGCAGTGTCCAGCCCTCCACCACCACCAGGTTCTCTCACACCACCTCACCCTCAGGCTCCTGGCACATTTTTCCTCCTGGAAGTGCCATTCAGGTCAGGATCAGAGCCTCCAGCTCCGAGCCCCAGGTCCTTTGTAGCCACAGCAAGCACAAACCACCCTCTGATTCACTCTTTTCCAAGCCCACGTTGGACTGCAAAGAGGCAAAAAGGAAAACAGAACACTTCCGACAGCAAATTTTTCCAAGCCTGAAGTCATTTCTAAGTGCAAAAAGTCGCCCTTGTTTGCCCAGCCCCATCCCAGGGAGGTGCTGGGATGCAGGGAAAGCTGCAAGTCAAAAACCTGATCGTTAATTCTGGCAGGGCAGAGGTGCCAGAGGTGTTTAGGGTCAGGGAAGATGGGAGCTCTCCCCTAATCCCAGAGGGTGGAAGGGCTGTCCCGTCCCTGGTGGCCAAGGAAACGGCTCTGTGGGGCTCCCACACTGGAAAACGGAGGAAAAGGAAACTTTGCAGTGCTGCCCTGTGGTGAAGGTGCAGTTTGGAGCTGGCCGAGTTTCTGATGGCCGGGAAGGATTTGCAGGTGGGGGCTGTGGAGTAAAATTCAGCCACCCTGGAACAGCCCGGCCCCTCCTGTTTGCTCGGGAAACAACAACAAACGAGATGCAGAAAGCACAGGAAGGCTTTCCCAGAGGGAACAGAGGGAAAATCCCCTCCCATGGGGGCTCAGGAGGCTCAAACCCTCCAGGCACGAGGGGTTCAGGAGGAGCTGTCCCGCTCCAGCACATGGACATTTCCCATCTTCAGCCGAAGCCCCTGGGGCTGAGGCTGTTGGACACAGCCAGAGCTCTGCTCAGATCCAATCTGGCAGCCCCTGGGACATTTTCCTTCGAAAAGGAGGAGTTTTTGCCAAGGTTGCAGGGTGCTGGTTTGTTGGGCAGCAGCAGAGTGGCGCTGCCCTGCGAGCACAGGCAGAGGGGCCGGGGACGGTGCCCTTGTCACAGCCTGGGTGGCACCACACAGGCCCAGAGCTCAAGGGCCCCCAGAGGAGCTGCTAAGCCAGGCTGAGGTGATAAAAACCAGTCCAGGGAGCTGGGAGGGCAGAATGGGATCACAGACAGAGAGCTGGCTGGGGAATTGGGGTGTCTGACTTCCACTCCTGCTCGTTTCCAGCACAGCTCGGGGAATTCTGGTTGCCCTCTCTCTTATTTGGATATCAAGATTGGCATTTCAAGGCCTTTGTGCCCCTGTGGCCCCTGCAGCTCTGATGGGGAGGTTGGGGTGGTGCTGTTCCTGTGTTCTCAGAGTCAGCAGCTGCAGGTGTCTGGGGGAGCCCATGGGGAGACTTTTCTCCTGAGCCGTTGTCACCCCAAGGCTCCTCCTGGCTCCTTTTGAAGAGCCCTCATTGCTGGCTCTGTTCCTGGAAGGATCCAGGTTAAAATAACCCTCCAAAGCTCAGAGTTTAACTCTGCAAAACCTGGATTCCCTGTGCCCAGCGGAGATGGAAGGGTTTGGGATGCTCCAGTCGGGGTGTTCTGAAGGGCCCTTTGGGCCAGGCTGTTCCTCTCCATCACTTGCAGAGGAAAAAGTTGCGTTCTAAAACCCGCTGTCCCAAGGCTCTGCGGGCTGCAGGGTTTGGGGAATACCCCAAGGATCCTTCAGGCTGGGCAGAGCCTTGGGATTCCAATTTTTGGACCGCTGTGGCAGGACCCTGCGCTGGCTGCGGCCACGCTCGGGCTGGCACCGCTGGGTGTTGGACTGCCTTGGCAGGCCGCCATTCCCACGTGTGTCATTCCCACGCGTGTCCTTCCCTCCCCAGAGGAATTCCTCTCCAGCCTGGATCACTATGAGATCGCCTTCCCCATCCAAGTGGACCAGAACGGGGACTTCCTCACCTTCGACATGCGCCGGCAGCTGAAGCCGCGGCCGCGGCGCTCGCTGCCCTACGAGCCCTCGGAGCAGCAGGTCTTCTACAAAGTCTCCGCCCACCACACCCAGTTCCTGCTCAACCTGACCCTGCACTCCAACCTGCTGGCCGAGCACTTCACCGTGGAGTACTGGAAGCGGGACGGCATGGACTGGCAGCACGACTTCCACGAGGACTGCCACTACGCCGGCCACCTGCAGGACCAGTACCTCAGCTCCAAGGTGGCCATCAGCAACTGCAACGGGCTGGTGAGTCCGGCTTCGGCCAGCCAGGGGCGATGCCGACGGCTTTGATCCTCCGGCAGGTGGATCCAGGCGGTGGGAAAAGCTTGGGATTGGTGGCAGAAGGGAATGTTCCTCGCTGGCGGCACAATCGGTGGAGGGCGCGGACATCCCTCGTCACGTCCGTGGGGGCTCCTGATCCGTGGGTCGCTTCTAGTCCAGTTTCTGGGCCTTTTCCCGTTGATTTTGATTGGAATGGGATAATCCTGGGCTCTCTGGGGATAGCCAGAGCTGGCTCTCAACAAGTTCTTCCAACAGCAACGTCAGAAACTGTTTTGCGTGTGCTGGTGAGGGAGAAGCGCGGGAGGGTGGGGATTTCACAGCGCTGCCGGAATGTCAGGGGTGCATCCAGATCCTTCCAGCTGGGGATGCATTCCTGAGGTTCCCAGTCGCTTCTGTTCATGTTTCAGGAGCTAAAAAATGTCATTTCTGAGGGAAAAAACTGAAATAATCAGGTTTTCCATATGAAAAAGGGAACATCAAGAGGGGGCAAGGTGGCATTTCCTCAAAACCAGCAAGGCTGCGGGCAGGAGGGTGGGAATGGCTGATTTTCCAAGTCCTGGAAGCTCAGACCGAACCTCCTGGTCCTAAATATCAGCAAGGAATCTTAGTGGCGGACATGAGCGTAAGAAGAGCTGAGCTCTGGGCTAGATTGCTTGGAGAGAGCGAGATCTTGGGAGATCTTCAGGAACAGGCCAGACAAAAGGCTCTCAAAACCCCTCCAGGTATGATTCATTAGCTCTCCCAGCCCTGGGAATAGACCGAGCACTTCCATCCCTATTTTTCTGTGATGTTCTGATATTTCTGGCTCGCACAGCGCATTTCCTGAGCTGCCAGATGGAGGAGGGATGGAGCAAACATACCCCGGGAGTGAATCCCGGGGCTGATGGCTCCCTTGGAGGGGTAGAAAAAGACTCTCTAGGCCAGGTTCATATTTCTGCTCCAGCCCCACCTCCCCGCAGCGTTCTGGCGGCATGGAAGAGCTTCCAAACGGGAATGAATTCCCGTTTGATTTATTGCTGGGTGACCCTGCCAGAACAGTGCTGTGGGTTATTAACAGAAATGAGAATCTGACTCATTATATCACGGAGTCTAAAGTTTCCAGCTCACAGCCAACGCTCCGAGCCGCACAAACTCCTGCTTCCCGAGCCCTTTGTTTGGACGTGGGAACTCTGCTGCAGTCCCAGGGAATTTCGTGGTGCTCACAAAGGGGGAGCTGGGTGCTGCCGGCTCTGGAGGGACCTGGCATCCTCCTGCCTTCCCACCCCACAGGGCAGCGAGGCCGGGGCAAGCACTTGGAACTGGGAGAGTTCCATCCCCAGGCTGTGTTTAGCTCTGGAGAGGCACCAAGGGCTGTCTGGAGGAAAACACAGCCAGGCACAGAGAGGGATGGGGGGTCATCCAACAAGCTCTCCTCTCCCTGAACCCTGTCCTTCTGCCCTCCGGGGTTATGGACACGGCGAGGATGGGGGAGGAGGGCTTCGGGCTCAGTGAGGACAGAGGGGTCAGGAATTTGGGTGAGAGGAGTCTGGAATTTGGGTGAGAGGAGTCTGGAATGTTTTTAGCTGGTAGAGAGGGGACTGGACTGGCCATGGGAGATGTTTTGCAGCGCTCTGGGTGACCGGCGACCGCTGATCCGCTCGTGCCATCCCTCATCCCCAGCAGGCTCCGCTCCAGGAGGGCATCACCCACTTTGGAGGGGACAGAAGAAGGTCCCTGGGTGCAGGGTCCTGCTGAGGGCACTGCACTGACCCAGCTTTGCACAGGTGGTGACTGGGCACAAACTGGGACCTGAGCTGGGCACGGGCTGAGCTGAGCACAAGGAGGAGGAGAGAAAGGGGTCGTGTCCAGCAACAGGAACAGTTCCAGGCCATCCTCTTGTCCTACAACTCCCACATCCCTCAGGAACTCCTGTGGCTGCAAGGGTTGGGGTTGAACCACTTTGGTTTTGAACACTCCCGACACAACTCTCACCTTGCAGCACATCAGCTTTGGATGCCAACACCTGGGCACGCTCCCAAGGACTCCTCTTCCCAATACCTGGGCATATTCCCAGTGACTCCTCTTCCCAATTTCTGGACACTCTCCCAGGGACTCCTCTTCCCAGCCACAGGCACTGCCACCCCAGCCCGAGGGCAGGCAGGGAGCAGGGCTCACCCCACACATCTCCCACACCCTGCTGGGCTTCAGGCTCAGCCAGGGGAAAGTCACCCAGTTCCCAGAGGCACAGAATCACAGAATATCCTGAGCTGGAAAGGACCCACAAGGACATCAAAGTCCATCCTGGCCCTGCCCAGGACAGCCCCGCTCCCACCACGTGGCCTTTGCTGGAAGCAAAGGGTGACTTGGTCCATTTTCAGAAATATCCCATGTTTTGAGCTGCCAGGAGGGCCAAGCACTGGGAGCCTCCAGGGAGCAGCTTTGCCTCAGCCTGGCCAGGAGCTGGAATCCCTGTGCTTCATCCCAAAGATGCCAAGGATCCATCATGTCCTACCACCAAAAACCGACAGCAGTGAGCAGAGAAGCGCCGTTCTTTTCCCTCTTGTGTCAGGAACAGCTGAAAGGCCAGGTCTTCATCAGAGAGCCCCAGAACGGTTTGGGATGGAAGGGACCTTAAATTCCATCTCGTTCCACCCCCTGCCATGGGCAGGGACACCTCCCACTGTCCCAGGGTGCTCCAAGCTCTTTCCAGCCTGGCCCTGGACACTTCCAGGGATCCAGGGGCAGCTTTCTTGGGAAGCCCCCTGAGCCCAGCATGGACAGGGGTGCCTGGAGGGACCCAGATGAGGAGGACTGGACCCAGACGGCCCCACTGCTACGCGGCTCCTCCGGGAGCTGGGAGAGCTGGCCCAGGCTGGGCTGTGCCTTTCCCAGGCGTGGTTTGAGCTGACGGTGCAAACCCTCCCTGCTCTGCAGCTGCCCTGCGTGAATCACACACGGCACATCCAGCCCGGCTCCCCCACAAACCACAGGGCCCTCTCAGGACCTCTCCCCGCCCCCCTCACCAGCCCCGTGTCACGTCCAGCACCCGGCCCTCAGAGCTCGGTCCGTGGGGTCAGCGATGGGACAATTTTCAGGCTCCTGTGACATCCCAGCCTTGCTGCTGGGAGGTGCCAGGCAGGCGTGGAGTCTCTGCCGAGGCTGGGGTGAGAACATCCCTTTTCCAGCGGGGTGGATTTGGGGCAGGACGCGCTCTCCCCGCCGCTGCTCTGCCCCAGGCCGGAGGTCACCTCCTTCCCCCCATCCCACAAAGCCTTTCCAGCTGGCTCTGCCATCACTCGGCTCCCTCCGGACCCCGGCCAGGGTAACCTCACAGTACCTCGCTTGTGTTGGAAAAGGTGGAGCTGAGCCAAGAGCAGCAGAGGCCGGGGCAGGAGGAAATCCCCCGGCACTCGGGGCTGGGGATTCGCCGCGCACACACTGCCCCGATTGAGCTCTGGCCGGGGAGGGGACAGCGACAGCCCCGGCAGGGAGGGACTGTCCCCCCGGAGAGGCTCTCCCCACCCACACCCAGCGGTTCCAGGTGGTACTTCCACGGAAGGGATTGAATTCCCTACTCCCCATCCTGGCAGGGCAGGGGTCCTGTCCCTCGGGCACAGCGGGAGCTGGAAAAGTGCTGTCACACCCAAAGGACACCGCTGGTGGCAGGGCAGGGGTGTCTCTTCACCCAGAGCTGTGTTTGCACACGGGGAGGGGGATGACAGCCGGGACTTTTGACTCTTGGACTTTTGGGATGGTGTTTGAGCCACATCGGGCACGTTCCTGTGCCTCGGTCGCTCACTGGTGAAGTTTGGCTGAAGGGACACCACGTTCCTTGGAGAAATCCCAGGAGTTGGGATGGAGCTCGTGTTGGGCTTCATCCAGAAACTTTTTGGGTTGCTCAGACCTTTCAGGTAGAGGGAATGTTGCTGTGAGGGTGGAGAGGAGGGATCCTGCAAGTCCCTGGTGGGTTTGGTGATCACCCTGCCGGGATCTGCTCCTCCTGGCTGCCGCTGCCTCACGTGGGTCCACTCAGAGAGCCAAGGCTGGGCTCACAGAGATTGAGTCAAAGGATAAAAAACTAAAACAAATAAGGCAGCAAACCCCAGATCATCGCACTGAAGTGGCCAATCCGAGGTGTGTGAGGGGCTGGGATGCCCTATCCAGGCTCCAGAGAAGGGGTTTGGCTCTGCTGGTGGCCTCTGCTTAATCAGCCTTCAGATTTTAAACATTTGGGGTGTTTCCCAAAGCCTCTGGGTATTTACCCCTCTCTGCAGCTCCGAGTTCCCAGCGGGTGGTGATGGTCCTGAGCTGCTGGGGAAGGTTTTTTTGGGGAGGCCGAGCTCGGAGCTGCGGCGTTTGAGCAGGCGGCGTTTGGGATCCCGCGGGGATCCCGCCGAGGCCGCGTGGGTGGAATAGGAAACAACTCATTCCTAACCCAGCGAGGCAAGGCCGTGATTTCCAGAGGACTTCAGTGAACGCAGATATCCCAAGGCATCCGCCACCATCTGGCTGAGCTCCCTCTGCTCCGTGGGTTCCTCTGTGGGTTTGGTGTTTGGGCAGGATTCCTCCCCAGCTTTTGCCAGTCCCCAGAAATTCGGGGTTTAAGCAGCAAAAACCTCACCATGAGGAGCCACCTTTGCCCCCGGGCTCTCCCTGCACCTCCGTTATCGCCTCCCCTCTGTTCCCTCCTGCAGCACGGGGTGATCGTGGCGGACGAGGAGGAATATTTCATCGAGCCCCTGAGCCCCGGAGCCAACGTCAGCGCGGGGGGAGAGGGCAAGGGCAGCCCCCACGTCGTGTACAAGCGCTCGTCCCTGCAGTACCCCCACATGGACGCAGCCTGCGGAGTGCTGGGTAGGTGCTGCCACCGCCTCCTCCTCAATCCAGCCCCAGACAGGCTGGGGAAATCCTCCCACAACAGCTCTGTGTGGCAAAGAACCAAATTTCTCTCCTAAATTCCAGATTTTTTGGTGTTTACTTTTACCCGTTTCTGGTGGCCTGGGCTTTGGGAAGTTCCCGTCCTCTCCTCCTTGCAGCAGGGCTTTAAAATTTGTAAATAGAGCGTGGAACAGAAGAGGGGAAAAAAAACACCTCTTGTTTTTCTCCAGAAGAATCCTCCCAGATTTGGCCAATTTGCAGAGTGTTGGGAAATCGCAGCTCACGTGTGCTCGGCACAGCCTCGGCTTTGGGGTTTGGTCACTGCAGGTCGTGTCCGTGTTGGGATAACTGGTGCTGATGGGCACCATCTGGAAAAGGGCCTTGGGGGGTGGGATGTGGGGCCTGCTCCATCACGGGGGGCTCTTGGGGGGTGTTTAGGGAGGATGGTGACTGCACATCAACCCCATTTCTGCACCTCCAGGGCTTTGAGCTCCAAAAAGACCCACAAAGGTCTGCCCTGGCCTCTCCCTATGTGCCCTTCTGGTCCTGGCCCTTCCCACCAGTCTGTCCCAGAGTCTGGCTGGAACCCCTGGCCCTTGTGAACAGGTGAAGGTTCACCCTCTGCAGGATGCCACTCCCTCAGTTCAGAGAGGCTCCATGAGGCTGAGGGGAGGTGCCGGCCCTGCAGAAGGGCCCGAGGGCTTTCTGTGGATCAGTTTGTGGGGTCAGAGCAGGGCTGGCCCTGCTGCCCCTGTTCAGGGGTCACTGCAGGGTGTCCATCCACTGCCCCAGCGGTGACACTTCACCAGGTGAGGAGTCACTGCTGGAGGGGATGGAGCCTCTGGGGACACCAGGGCACTGTCACCCTCTCTGAGTGTCCCCAGACTCAGCAGCATCCCTGGAGCCACCCCATGCTGCCCTGGCCTGCTGCCCATCCCAGCTCCCAAAGCCACGCCGGGTGAAGCTCCAGCAGACTCCCCTCCTGCTGACTCTTTGCCACATTCCCCAGCTTCCAGAGATAATTTAGCCCTCTCCTAATTGCTTCTTGGAAAGCAGAGATGTGCAGTGGGAGCCACAGGCCAAGAGCAGTTCAGAACAACCACAGTGCAACGGCCCCAGCAAGGCCACCCCGTCCCCTTGTCCTGCAGGTGGACCTGACCTGTCCTGTCCTGTCCTGTCCAGCACTCCTGGTCCCTGAACACCCCCAGGAGCTCCCCTGGAGAAGCTGGAGGAGCTGGGAGGTTGTGGGGCTGCCAGAGGTGTTCCCGGCCTCGCTGGGTGTTTGATGATCCAGCCTCAGAGCAGGGGAGAGGATCCAGCTGGATCTGCTGGGGGGCAGGAGCGGGGCTGGGGTCTCCCAGTCAGCTCCCCTGCCCTGCGATTCCAGGAGGGGAATTTGGAGCTGATGGCCCTGCTGGGGACACCCCTGGGCTGGGGTCACCCCTGGGCTCGGGTCACCCCTGGGCTGGGGTCAGCAGTGCTGGAAGCAAAGTCCTACAAAGCTGCTGCTGCTGTGGAGGCTGCAGCCCTTTCTGTGGTGGAAAAGCCACGTCCTAAATCCAGGTCCTGGCAGGAAAAGGGAAGAGGAAAGGGTCTGCAAGGGCTTCATTTTCAGGTTATGGCTGTGCAGTCTCTAAACCCAGCCTGGGGCAGAGGTGAGGGCAGGGCTGTGCAGCCCNCGGAGGGGTTTGGGGCTGCGGTGGGATGGGCACAGATCTGCTGGGCAGGAGGGACAGGAGGGGACAGGAGGGGACAGGAGGGCAGGTGAGATACCAGCAGGAGCCTGGGGACAGCCCCGGACTGCCTTTGGGACATTTTCTGAGTCCACACGTGGTGCACAAAGAGCCCTCCGTGGCCTTTCCTCCCCTCAAACCCACCCCTCACCCGTGTGAGCTGGGAGCTCCTGCCCGAGGGCATCAGAACCCTCATCCCGTTCCCTCTGCAGATGAGAAGCCCTGGAAGGGGAGGCACTGGTGGCTGAGGACACTGAAACCCTCCCCTCTGAAGCCATCGGGCAACCACAGCCAGCGGGGGCAGCTGCCCCTGAAGAGGTCGGTGAGCACCGAGCGCTACGTGGAGACCCTGGTGGTGGCCGACAAGATGATGGTGGGGTACCACGGCCGCAGGGACATCGAGCAGTACATCCTGGCCATCATGAATATTGTAAGTGTTACACCCACACCAGGAACCTTTCGGGCTCGGCGAGAACTCCTCTTCGTCACCCCAAAATGTCCGGGTTGGGAAAAGGAGCTTTTCCAGCAAAGAAGCGGGATGGGGACACAGCGGGGAAATCGGATCTGCTGCAGGCTGCCCGTGGCTTCTCCCCAGGCTCAGGGCAAGGCTTTGGGGGTCAAAAATCCTGCCAGGCTGCTGCTGCCGAGCAGTGGGACCCCGGAGCCTGCAGAGGTAAATCTGGCCCGTGTGACCGATCCGGGCTGCGAGAACAAAAGCCTTTCTTTGAGCAGCATCTCCCAGCTCCGATTAGCATTGCAAATGCGGCCAGGCACGCTGAGAAACACATGGGAAAGCATAAGGACAGGGAGCTCTCACGCTTGGGGGCTGAGCAGCGAGCGGGGCCGGCAGAAATCCCCCCCCGAGCTGTGGCTCTGCTTTGGGGCACTGCTGGCGGCAGGGTACCAGGCCGGATGCACGAACAGCCTGAATCGGCCGTGCTGGATCCTCCTGTGAGGTGAGATGGGCTTGGAAGTTATCCATCAACGCCCTGAAAGCCCCCTGTGACGGCTCTTTGTCCCGGCCTCCGCAGGATCGCTTTTCACGGTTTGCATTTCTAAAGCCGGCGCCAGATTTTCAAACAATCCCGGTTCGAAGCGTTTCATGTGCTCCGAAACACCCCCGGACGGCACATTCCTGGGGGATGCTGTGGCCTCCTCGATTCCTGGGGGATGCTGTGGCCTCCCCGATTCCCGAGGGATCTTTGCCCTCCCTGATTCCTGAGGGATCTGTGCCCTCCCTGATTCCCCAGGGATCTGTGCCCTCCCCGATTCCCGAGGGATCTGTGCCCTCCCCCATTCCCCAGGGGTCCTNCCAGGCTGCTGCTGCCGAGCAGTGGGACCCCGGAGCCTGCAGAGGTAAATCTGGCCCGTGTGACCGATCCGGGCTGCGAGAACAAAAGCCTTTCTTTGAGCAGCATCTCCCAGCTCCGATTAGCATTGCAAATGCGGCCAGGCACGCTGAGAAACACATGGGAAAGCATAAGGACAGGGAGCTCTCACGCTTGGGGGCTGAGCAGCGAGCGGGGCCGGCAGAAATCCCCCCCCGAGCTGTGGCTCTGCTTTGGGGCACTGCTGGCGGCAGGGTACCAGGCCGGATGCACGAACAGCCTGAATCGGCCGTGCTGGATCCTCCTGTGAGGTGAGATGGGCTTGGAAGTTATCCATCAACGCCCTGAAAGCCCCCTGTGACGGCTCTTTGTCCCGGCCTCCGCAGGATCGCTTTTCACGGTTTGCATTTCTAAAGCCGGCGCCAGATTTTCAAACAATCCCGGTTCGAAGCGTTTCATGTGCTCCGAAACACCCCCGGACGGCACATTCCTGGGGGATGCTGTGGCCTCCTCGATTCCTGGGGGATGCTGTGGCCTCCCCGATTCCCGAGGGATCTTTGCCCTCCCTGATTCCTGAGGGATCTGTGCCCTCCCTGATTCCCCAGGGATCTGTGCCCTCTCTGATTCCTGAGTGATCTGTGCCCTCCCTGATTCCCGAGGGATCTGTGCCCTCCCCGATTCCCCAGGGATCTGTGCCCTCCCTGATTCCCGAGGGATCTGTGCCCTCCCCGATTCCCGAGGGATCTGTGCCCTCCCCGATTCCCCAGGGATCTGTGCCCTCCCCGATTCCTGGGGGATGCTGTGCCCTCCCCTCGGCAAAGCTCCATCCCCGGGGCTGCACAAAATGCCAGGAGCTGGGGCTTCCCCCACCTGGGCTCCGGGCGAGGAGCAGCTCCTTGGGATTTTGGCTTCACTGCTCTGAGACAGCGAGCTCTGAACATGGTTTAGGGGATTTTCCAATCCAGGTGGTGGTGTGGAGTCCCATTCCCATCCCTGCTTCCCAAAAATGTTGTGCCCAGCCCCAGTTCCCTGCAGTGCCCAGCCCTCTCCAGCTCGCCCGGCCACAGAGCTCATTTTTAAGACTCCTCTTTTCTTGTTTCTTGGAGGTCAGGTTGCCAAACTTTTCCAGGACTCGAGTCTGGGCAATATTGTCAATATCCTGGTGACCCGGCTGATCCTGCTCACCGAGGATCAGGTAAGCTGGGCTTTGCTGAGCCCCTCCTGTCCCGTGTCTGCCCTGTGTGTCCCCCCTGGACGTCACTCCCAGGAATCCCCCCCGGTGCAGCCTGGCTGCTCCACATCCTCCCAACATCACCTGGGCACTGGGCTGCAGAGACCTCTGGGAATCTGATTTTTTCCACGATAAGGTGACTTTAGGGAGGTTTAAGCAGCTTTAGCCCTCCTCAAGTCCCACTTTCCTTGCTTTCCCATGGCCTCTCTGAGGAACTGGGGGTGTCAGGGGTGGTGTCAGCGCTCTGCTGGCACGGAACAGGCAGCGCCTTCCCACCAGAGCTGTCCTGGGAACACATCTGCCACTGCTTCCATTCCAGCCCACGCTGGAGATCAACCACCACGCCGGGAAATCCCTGGACAGCTTCTGCAAGTGGCAGAAATCCATCGTGAACAGGAACGGCAACGGGAACGCCATCCCCGAGAACGGCATCGCCAACCACGACACCGCCGTGCTGATCACCAGGTGAGGCTGTCCCCTCGGGGCAGGGGGTGGCAGCTGTCCCGGGCTCTGTCCAAGGGGCTCATCCGAGGCTTCCTGGCCCTCAGTTGGATGCAGATTATTGCAGTTCAGATGGTTGTCACCTTCCACTCCGCTCCAGTTCGTTATAACCCTCCACTCCAGTTTGTTACCACCCTCCAGTTCAGTTTGTTATCAATCTCCGCTCCAGTTTGTTATCACCCTCCGATCCAGTTTGTTACTACCTTCCAATCCAGTTTGTTATCACCCTCCAGTTCAGTTCACTATCAACCTCCATTCCAGTTTGTTATCACCCTGCACTCCAGTTCATTATCACCCTCCAGTCCATTTCGTTATCACCCTCCACTCCAGTTTGTTATCAACCTCCACTCCAGTTTGTTACCACCCTTCAGTCTTCCCTGGGTCTTTGCTGGGCCCTCGAGGAGCTCCGTTTGCAGCCACAGGGCGTCTCTGCCCCAAAAGGTGACAGGAGCCCCCCCTGCAATCCTGGAGCTTCCTGCTGGGATGGAGAGCCCTGTCAGCCCCTACTCTGAGAGGGGAAGGGGATTCCAGCAGGATCTCGTGGCTGGGACGGGCTCCAGCAGCCCAGGATGTGGCTCAGCTCGTTTTAGGTGCCTCCCTGTCAGGATGAGCTCTCCCCTTGGAACAGCCCTGCTCTGCGGTGTCCCTGTGCTCCTGTCACAGCAGGGGAGGCCGGCACAGGGAGCTGGGGGCTGGGTCAGACCCCCAGAGCTGCGTGAAGGGCTCTGAGCTGCCACACCCGGGACAAAAAACCCCATCAGAACTGGTGGGTGCTCGAGCCTGGGGCAGCAGAGGTGTGGGAGGGAGGGATTGGTGGATGGAGGGATGGATGGAGGGATGGATGGATGGAGGGATGGATGATGGAGGGATGGACACAGGGATGGATGGAGGGATGGACACAGGGATGGATGATGGAGGGATGGATGATGGAGGGATGGA
>VZTA01023497.1:34458-49980 GCA_013398855.1 Mohoua ochrocephala | reverse complement strand
AAATATAAAAATTAAAATTAAATAAACCCAAATTTAAAATTAAAATATTTTAAATTAATTTTAAAATTTTAAATAATTTTAAAATAAGATGATACAGTTCCTTTTCCTACTGGGACCTTTGGATCTTTGGGTTTATCCCCTTATTTACACCATCTGGCTGCTGATAGATATTGGGGCAAATTTCTGCTTTTTTCCTTGCTTTTTTTTGGGTGTCTGAGGAAAAAAACATCGTTTTTACCTCTATAAAAAGGTGTTGCTTTGGGATGTTATGTCGCTGGCTAAAACCTGGGATTAACGCCAGAAAAAAACTTAAGAAAAGAGAGGGGAAAAGGTTATTGTAGTCTGGAAATTGATGGTCGTTCCATGCAGTTGCCAAAGAGTCCCAAACCTGAAGGAAACACAGGTCAAGATGATGTAAAAGGACACATCAGGAGTGGGAGGAAAATCAGAATAAAATAAAGTAACAAAACAAGATGAAATAAAGTTCGTTAGCAGCCTGCAGGAAATCCAGATTCTCACCTCTTCCTGGGCAGGAGCTGGGCAACCCCTGACCACATCGAGTCTCTCTGCCCCAGGATAAAATAGAGGCCAAATATGGTGTCAAAACCAGCAGAGTAAGTCACATGGAACAAAAGGCATTTCAAATCACTCCCAGCCCATATTTTGGGGAAGAAACACCAAATGTCACCTGTCTCCTCCTTACCTGATCACCTGCCTGTGGTCACACTGATCCAGCTCCTGACATGCTTCAGCCTCACACTCAAAAACCTTATTTAAAAGCTTTTTGAAATTTTTTAATTTTTAATTCTGCTTTCACAGACTTTTAGCACAACCACCAACCACAGATGTTTCTCCAGGTGTGCCACCTCCTCCTGGCTGCAGGACACCCTTTCCCTCACCACCTTCCATTTACAAGGGAAGGCTGTAGAATACATATATATATATGTGTGTATATATAGATATGTATGAAGAAAAGAGCAGATAAAAGCCCCAGCCAAGACCATTTCCTGGAGCCAGATGCAGACATGAGTGTGTAGTTCACAAGGCAAGAGGCTGTCCATGGACGGTGTCACTTTTGGGCTGCTCCCGGGACCTTCTGAGTGACCATGGCTGGGGATATTGTTTATGCCGATTTAAAGCATCCTGGGGATGGTTCTTCTGCTGAGAAGCATCATGGTAAGTCCTATTTTGGGGGGGAAATGCTTGTTTCAAGTTTTGAGAAGACTTTCGGATTTGTTTACTTTTGGGTTTGCTTGCTCCTTCATCTCCGTGTTGAGGTTTCCAAGACCATGGAGAACATTGTTGTGGGTTAAATGTCTTCTAAGGTGGGATCCTGGCTTGAAAAGAGGAGGAAAAAGAGAAAGGAGAGGGAAAAGGGAGAGGGTGACGGAAATTTGGAAGCAGTTTTGCTTCCAAGACTCTTCACTTGGGGGGCCAAATGAGTACAAAGAAGCCCAACATGAACCAACACACCCGGATGGGAAGGAGAGCTGCTGAAATCGTGGCTGGAATCCTGGTGGAGATGAGGGCTGGAGAGAACTTTGTCTCACCAACTCCCAGCTCTACCAGGAGCTCTAAATTAAGCCAATTTCAGAAGGTTTCCAATCCCCCAGGCCCCATCACTGGATGCCCAAGGGTGCTTCTGAGGCTCCTGCAGCCCCTCCACCAGTTGAGAAACCACCCTCACTCTAGACCTCACCAGTGGTGATTTACATTTTTGGAGGAAGCAAAGAAGCTGTAAACTTCTGCTCAAACTCACCAGCTTGACAGAGGGGCTTTTTTTTTTTTCCTTCAAACTCCCAGCTTTTTCATCTTTCATTTTTTAAAGCAAATGTGGCCTCTTTCAGCACCTGCCTTCTGCCCATGGTGGCACGGGCTCTTCCTCATAGCCGGGGGACTGGGGCAACTCATCCTGCTGGTCCTGGTGGTGGTACTGAGTGTGCGGGGTGAGTAACCAGCTCTTATCTACATCTCACACCCCAGTGAGCAGCCAGGGAGGGGAAATTGGGGTTCATTTCAGCGTTTCGGCCTGTGGAGGGGACAAGGTGGTCCTGTACAGATGCAACATCACCCACCATGAATAAACCCCTTCTGAGTAAACCTAGACTATACCCATAGCTGTCACACAAGGGTGGAGGATACAAGCCGTGTTTTTCAGGCTGGCTTAAGTAACCGTCTGAGAAAATGAAACCCAGTTTTGCGGGGTTTGTGGTTTTTATCCCGAAATGGCTTCAGCTTCTCACTCCGGATTACTGCTCCAAGTTTTTCAGTGCTCCCCACAGCCAGCAGCGACAAGCGTTACACAGCTAGGCCGTGAGATCCGGGGAAGGAACCAGATGGAGCAGTGCATGTTTTCATCCCTGGTGCAGTATTTCTGCAAGCCCCGAGGCGACAGCCCCACAGGTAATCCCCCTTCCCACCTGACGCTGCTGGGAGATGCTCAGGTGAGACCTTTGCGGGGGTCTTCTGCTGCAAGGACAGAGACCCTTAAACCCTTGAGGTTGCGAGGCCACCAAGGGTTATTTGGCAAAGAGGAGTGTTGCAAGGAAGAATCCTCTTCTCCATGCAATTTTTGCTGATCCCTCCTCCACGGAGCAGCATCAGCCCTAGGGAGGAGGTTTCTCACCACTCTTCCTCCACCTCCACCGGCCAATAACGTCCTTGTGGTCACCCAACCTCAGTAACTCTCCTTCTCTCCAGTGGCTGGAAAAACCACATCAGTGTAAAAAACTCAACAATGGGGAAAGAGCTGGGGTGTGGGATGGGGAATCCCTCAATACCTTCAGCTAGTAGCTGGGGGATAACCTGACAGCCCTTCAGAGTGTCTCGTGGCTTCTTCTCCTCTTCAGCCTATGCTGGCTGCAAGCTGTGTCCCCAGGACTGGCAGCTCCACGGGGAGAGATGCTACTGGCTTTCTGAGGAATTGGGAAACTGGACTCAAGGCATGAAGAGCTGTGAAAATCAGGACTCCCAGCTGGTAGTGCTCCAGGACAAGAAAGAAAAGGTAAATAGGAAGAAGGCAGCTTGAAAAGGACATAAAAGTCCCTTTTTTCAGGTGGGCAGGGAAGAAAAAAGTGCCTAGCAGCAGGAGGGTTTGGGGAAGCATTCAAAGTATGGGGGACATTCATGTCTCATCAATTTGGGAGTCAAATTTGCTCCATGAATTTGCTTGCCATGAAACCCTCCACAGAGAGATTTTGGGAGCAACTGGTCAACTCTATTTTCCAGGAGCACATCAAGACTATTACAGGCAAAAGCCCACCACCGGTGTGGATTGGATTAAGGTCACATCAGAAGGTGTGGAGATGGGTGGACAACACACCTTTCAACCCCAAAATGTGAGTGTACCCACAAGTCTGTTGGTGTAAACAGCAGCTTTGCTCCATTTCAAACCCAGTTCATGCCCTGACCCATCTCTCCAAGATGCTGGAGTTTATGCAATGGTCTCATATTCCCCCCAGCAAAGCTCTGTAGACCAAAAGTTGGGGAATTGTACCAGAGCACAGTAACCCCACGACTCCCACCAGACCCATGGAATAACATGGCTTTTCATGCTCCACACGTGCTCCTCACAGATCTTACTGCAGGCACAGCAACTCTCCTCAAATCTGGTCACCCTCCAGCAAGAATTGATGCATGCACAGTGAGATGGTGCAGGAAAAGGGCAAGGCAACCCACCCCCACCTCTCCTTTTCTGCAAGACTTTGAGAGTTTCCTCCTCTTCAGCAATACAATTTTTGTTCTACAGGCTTGGCACCTCTCTGCAGGAGATGGGTGAAGGGTGCGGGACACTGAGAGCCAAGGACTTTGAAGTTAACAGATGTGATGCCGAACACAAGTGGGTTTGCAAAAAAAAACCTTTCCCGCTCTGCTCTGTGACAGCAGGAGATGAGGAGAAAAGCGACGCCTCCATCTGATAAGCACCCACCCCAAAACACCCATCCCACAAGACGCTTGCTGCCATTATTTGGGGTGAAATAGCCCCATCCTCACTGTTACAGCTTTGCGGGAGATTAAAGGGTTTGCAAATCCTCTTACCATGAGGATCAAGACCAGTTTTGGGGGCACGGATGAGCCCCTGAGCTGGAGAATCAGAAAGGTCTGTGCCTCAGGCACAGTGTTGATAGAGCTGTGGCATCAATAAAAGCTTATCAAACTGGTTTGCTTCAATTTATTGAAATAACACAGCCAAGAGCACAGGTGGCACATCATGCAAAGTTCATATATAAACACTGCAAATTTCAGCTCAAAAAAGCTTTTGTGAGTGACAGATGTTACCCACATGCATCTCTCCAGGCACAGCTGAGAGCGTCAGCACACTGATGCAGGCAGCTGGATGGATGCAGGCAGCTGGGTTTTGCCCAAGTTTTGAGGATTTGGAGTGCCTTGGTTTTCTTCTGAGTTGGTTTTTTTTTGTTGTTGTTTTTGCTGTTGTTGTTGTTTTAGGCTTATTTGTTGCTATTGTTTTGGAGAGGTGTTTTGTTTTGTTTTTGTTTGTTTGCTCGTTTTTGAGGTTTTTCGGATGGCAGGTTGGGGCTTTATTTGCTTGGTTTTGTTGTTTTTACCAAATTCCCTCCCCACACATTTTATTGATCTCCTTCAAACGGTAGGACAAGAGGAGAGGAGAGGAGATTCTGGGAGATTTGCTTGATATTCAAGGATCACTTCCGACAAGATCAAAAATCTCTATCACAACAAGTAGGAAATGAGGGCAGCTGGAGACTGGCACGAGTGTGTTGCTCCTAACTGAACTCAAAAGGAAACACATAGGAGTGAAAGCTGGGACAGGTGATGCAGGAGGAGTACCGAGTTGCTGTGATAGCACCGGGAAAGCCGGGAGTTGAATCTAGCAACATTTCTGCACATGAAGGGCAACAAGAGAGGATTCTATGTGTAGTTGCAGAAAATAGCAAAAGGAACAAAAGGACAACTAGGGAAAACGTAAACTCTTCCTGAGTGGTATAGGGGTGCTGATAACAAAGCATATGGAAAAGTCTGAGATACTCAAAACCTTCTTTGCCTCCATGTTTCCTAGTAAAACTGTCCTTGAGGAATCCCAAGCCCCAGAAAACAGAGGGAAAGTTTGGAACATGCCTGAACCTCCATGGAAGGTAAAACAGATTAAAGAGAGCTGAAACAAACTGTACATACATAAGCTCATGGAGCAGAAGAGGTTGGGCCCACAAGTGCTGAGGAAGCTGCACGATGCCACTGCAAGTCCACTCTTTATTATCTTTGAAATGTCATGGCAACTAGGAAAGATTCCTGAGGACTGGAGGAAAAAAAATGTTACTCCTATCTTCAAGAATGGCAACGTGAAGGATCCAGGGTACTATAGGCAGGCCAGCTTCACCACTATCTCTGGGAAGACGAAGGAGCAACTAATCCTGGAAGCCATTTTTCCAAACAGGTGAAGCACAATACGGTAGTCAGGAATAGTCAACATGGATTTACGAGGAGGAAGCCATGCTTAACTCACCTAATAACTTTCCACAATGCTGATGATGTAACTGTTTTGGTGGATGATGGGAGAACAGTGTAAGTTGTTTACCTCAGCTTTAGTAAGACTTGTGACACTGGCTCCCCTAACAGTCTCACAGAACAGCTGGCAAAATACAGGTGAAATAAGCACACAGTGAGGTGGACTAAACCAGCCTACCTGCCAGGCCTGGAGTGTTGTGGTCACTGGTTTAGAGGCAAGTCATTAGTGGTGTATCCAAGGGGTCAGTGCTGGGGCCAGCACTGTTAAACATCTTCACCAATGACCTTGAGTACAGCTTCAGCAAGTACACAGTACACAACTAGGAGGACGAGCTGATGTATAAGATGATTGTAAGTGCAGAGATAAGATAAGATTCAGAGGGTCTTGGACAGACAGAAAAAGGATATCTGAGAGAAATCTCTTAAAGATCAACAAGGATGGATGCAGAGGTCTGCATTTGAGGAGGAATAACACACGGCACTGTTACATGCTGTGGCCTGACTGACTAAAGAACAGCCCTGCAGAGAAGGGCTTGAGGGTCTTGGTGAACGACAAGCTCACCATGAGACAGTGATGCAAGCGGGTGGCAAAGGCAGCCAACAGCCTCCTAGGCCACATTTGGAAGGGAATTGAAAGCATGTGGAGGGATGTGGTCTTTTGTCTCTATGCAGCACTGGTAAAGCCACACGTGGAGCACTGTGTCCAGCTATGGGTTCCCCAAAACAAGGAAGAGAAGGACTTACTGGACCAAGTCCAGCGAAGGACCACAAAGATGACTAGAGGACTGGAGCATCTTCCTCGTGAGGAAAGCCTGAAAGAGCTGAGACTGCTCAGACTGGAAAAGAGAGCCTCAGGGGTGTCTTACCCATATGTTTAAATACCTGATGGGTTGGAATGAAGAGTACAGTGCCAGGCTCTTTTCAGTGGTGCTCAGAGACAAGAGGCAATGAGCACAAGTCAAAAAATGTGAAATTCCATCTGAACACAAGAAAACACTGCTCTACGGTGAGGCTGGTCAAACACATTGTCCAGAAAGGTTAAGACATCCAATGAGCAACTGGGCACGATCCTGAGCAAAAAGTTCTAGCTGGCCATGTGTGAGCAAGGGGCTTGGATTAGACGGTTTCATAGTGTTTTCCAACAGAAACAATTCTGTTCTGCTGAGATTGGGTGGTTGTCTATGACTATCTAATGTGAAGATATCTCTTTTTTTCAGAGATACTTAGTGGAAGGACAAGAATAAATGGTGTAACCTTTAATTAGATGGAGGGGAAACTTTTTTTACCATTGTGGTGGTCAGCCCACAGCTATGAATTCTCTGTCCTTGGAAACATTCAAAACTCAACCACACAAGGTCTCAAGCAGTTTAATCTAACTGGACTTCCTTTAAGGGGGGTTTGGACGAGGTGGCCTCCACAGGTCCATCTCAAGCTGAATGATTTCATGATTCTCCATGGCTGGATTTAAAGACTATAACTCATAACAGCTTAACACATTTGTGGTAACACTTAAAATACACACGACTCTTAAATACAGGGTTGGTAAAACATGCATACTGTGGAGTATTAGACCAGGACCCAGGCAAGGCCAAGTTACTCTAGATAGCTATCATTTTAGATTGGAAGTACTGATCACCTGAGATATGTTTCTCTCTCTGTATATAGATCAGGTAAATAGTCAGAAGAACACTGTCCTCATAATTTTTAGTGCTCTGAAACATTCAGACAGAAGACCCCCCCTGGTTAAACTCAAAGGCTTACTGATGAAACCCCAGAAACACTTTCCACTAACTTCAATGACTAAAAAAAGGATTTGGTTGATCTAAGTAGAACCAGGGGGACTGAAAAACACTGCCATACCACCAGGTACCTCAGCCTACTTGGCCTGTCAGTAAGTACAAACAGCCCCAGAGATTTTGGAAGGAAGCAGAAGGCCTAGCTCAAAAATATGAAAAAACCTGCCCATTAAATCCTTACTAAATATTGAAATGTACAGATTGGTTTATGTCCAAAATAAAAGGATAGGGTTAAAAAGAAAATTTTTTTATTGTCTCTAAATGTGTCTTTTGAATTTGATATTCAGGAATATCTTTTGCTTTCCTGAATATTCCTAACTCACTAACCTGATTTCCACCAGAAATTTGCCTAAGATATCTAGATACAAATGCAATAGTAAAAGTAGACTCAAATAGACTCAGTCAAAGGTTGTAAAAATTGCAACCAGAGCTGCATCCTTTACATAAATGCTTACCTAATTTTTCCTTCTGTACTGAAGTGGAAGCTCTCTAATAGTTGTCTTTGTGCAGAACTCTATTTTTGGTGCTAATCCCTTGATAATAACAGTTAATCACTGCATATACATCACTCTTATAATGAGAACACTTCAATTCCTCCATTGAAACTGCAGAATCAGAAGTGACTAAAGGAGCCACTTCAGCTAAAGAAGACTTGCAGGAAACTCACCAGCAAATAACAGTGGCAAAGGAGTTTTCCCATGAAAAGCAGCACTCTGATTTTAGTCTGCTCTCTTAATTGGTATAAACTGTCCCAGAAGGGGAACATGATGCACAAGGCCAGCATGTTCCAAACGTATGCTCGAGGCAGTGACCCAGACACTTGGTCCTGACTTTGACACTTCCTCATAAAGCCAGTATTGTGAAGAAAGGTGAGAAGAAACCCTTGATCTACAAAGAACATAGGAACAGTTCTTTACTGTTTAATTAGCAGCTCCTTTTGCACAGTGGTGGACCAGGCTAGCCCAAAGGACACTTTCTAAAATGACGTGAAAAAGAAATTCAAGTTTGCCTTTCAAGGCAGGTAATGCCATGAGAAATAATGTAAAGACACTAATGATGCCTGACAACAACAACCACCACCACCACCACCACCTCTGTTCACTTACCTTAGACTTTGTGCATTTCTAGCAGTTCTTCTCTTTCTTCTGCAGGAGTGACAGAGAAATCACAGTTCAGTATTTTCAAACTACATTTGCCCCTATCTTGATGCGAAGAGGATAAAATACAAGCTGTAGCGGTAAAGAAGGAAAGAAATAAGGTACATCTGGAAGGAAATGCGATGATGCCATGTTAGTAACTTGAGTGCAGCATCTGGCTGGCCCAGATCCAGCCCCAGAAATGAGGTGATGCTGCCATTTCTGTCTGGATCCGAGCTAGTCTGAGGGTACCCCCAAATCACCTGTTCCTTTACCAATATGTCACCACCTTGTCTTCGTCAGGTTCTTAGGGACCCAGTTAAAGAATAGTACAATGTTACATTTAGTTAACCCGAGCGTGTATTTCTACATTTCTATTCCAAATGTATAGAAAGCATTCCTGTATTAAGCAGAACTTTCCAACAGTTAGATTTTTTAAAGTCTAATATTTCTATACTTGCAATTTATACAGAATAACTGATTTTTTCATGTGAAATAATGTCATGACTAGTTTGTAGAGTAAGCACAAGAACCTTCTGAATGAATCAGTGCAAAAGTGAGTCTACAGGAAAGATGACCCTCTCTGTTCATAGCTACTGCATGCTTATATTAATAAAATTGTAGTCAGTTTTATCGCTTCTTTTGCATCTAATCCATAATGCAATGAGAGGGATGAAAATATAATCATTCCAGGCTGTTGTTGCTCTTTCAGGAAACAATGAACCCTAGAAAGAATAGGCAGTGAGGGGCTTTACAAAAATATGAAAATAAAAGGCCCCCCAAGAGAAGAGTGAGAATAGGCAGAGTGAAAAAAACAAGGCCGTGTACATGAGATAAAGAAAATGGACAGAAACCCGGCATCCCCAAAGGCCACTGGTACAAAGAATCTTGAAAATCTTTTAAGTGACTGGACCTTTCACAGTATCTGTGGGTGAAGGTAGGTAGCTAAACATAAGGTTTTGTTATTAGAGCTTCTACCTGCCTACAGTCTGCAACTAATTTAATTGTTAGGATAGCCCGTACTTGGTACATTCTCTGAGCACTTTTACATTCAAAAGAGCACAGGAGCATCCCCCTCTGCTCAAGAGGATCAAAGAGACAGTCAAACTCCAGTCCACACAAAATTGCCACTAAATAGTTGAATTCCTTCCTTCTTCAGACAGGTGTGATAGGCACCAGTTTCAGGCCCCTTACTGGAAAATGAGAAATTGTCATCACTAATTCTCCATCCAGACCACAACAGGCAGGAGACAGCTTGCATTCTGGGAACAGAGTCTCCTGTACTCTCTTCATAAAATGCACAGTCATCCTCTACTGAAAGAAGAAAGAGACACCCACAAAAGATAGCTGTCAGGGTTGTTGCATGGAATTGTCATTGCGGTGCAATGAAAACTTTGTAACTTTACAAATGTGAATGAATGAATGTTCTTATCAGAATGCTGTTCGTCTCATGCACAGGGATACTTTCAGTAGCAGGTGGTAGTCGGAACACTGGTGGGCCTAGGAAGCGTGCTACAGGAATGGCACGCATTCGGCATGATTCAGAATTATTTGATGTTGGAAATGTTTCAGACAGAAGCTACTTTTTAGTATACTGTCCTTCTCTGTTGTCAGAGAACATGTCAGTTTGCATTCCTGAGGGCCACAGCAAACAAAACTGCAGAAATACAGCAAACCCAAACCATTTGGTCCTGTATTTGTATATAGGAAAGAATACGACATCATCAGGGGGTTTTTTACCTGCTTGACTAAAAGAATAACTGCTTCTCCAGAAAATGGCCTATCCACCATATCCCCTGTGCTCTTACTTTGCTGCACCTGATTACTTTGTTTTCTGAACAGGAAATAAAGAGGGTAAAAGGTTGGAAAACCATTTATGTTTGCACTGGTTTTGAAAGATTTGGTTTAGCAAAGCAGCCCTGGAGTTTGATGTTGTCATTAACTTTCCAAGCATCACAAATGAGTTGAAGTATGTCGGGGATGGACACAACTGCAAGACTGGAAGGCAGACTACTTATTTACGTTGTAGAGAAGGTCCAGAGCTGTGATAGAGGATGTCATGCTAGTGCATATTTTATAAAATATGTATAATGCACGTGTTTTTACACAGATTGCTAAATCTTGATCAAGTTGATTTCTCAGTGTTTTCAGTACAATCAGGAGTTGCCTCACACAGGGAAAAGAACTAAATATTCTAATCAGCCTCCTGCAGGAATAAAATAAAAAAAAATTTATATGAAATTACAACATTCCAATGTTTGTTCAGCAGATGTATCATCGTAAAGTAATGTTGAAAGACAATCACCATAATTTTTGAAATGTATTTGCTCCAGAGAGCCAGCATGTACTAAATGAACGTTGTGTAACATGGCCAACAAACCATACAGCACGCAAGCAGTGTCCTACAAACTGAGGGTGTAAGTATCTGTGTATTACAAGCAAAAAGGTGATGCCAGTCTCTCAGGGACAAGGCAAAACACTCATCAGCTGAAAGCTTCAGCTTTGATTAAAGCATGGCATTACCAGTACACCGACCCTAATCACATGGGGGGAGCAGTGGAACTGCTTGGGAATGCAGGTCAAAGGATAGCACTGCAGGGGTGGATAATAAAAGTTGCGCTGGTTAACTGGCTTGCCTTACATATATGTGCAAAGTCCTGTTTTGTTCACTAGTGCTCTCACTGCTCTTGTCTGAATTCCAAGACTGGCAGCTGGCCATCACAATGGCACCTGTGCAAAGTTGAGTGTAGATGATGGGGGAAGCAAGCTACCCCGGGTTACTTTCACAAGACAAAACGTGCTTGGGACTCTGCATATGTGGATGGGAAGAAGTAAGGAACTCCAGGTTACCGTGACAAGATATGATGTGCTTGGGACTGTACGTACTTGTACTATCCTACACGTAGTTAGTCCTGTACGTACTAATTATCCTGGGTTACCATAGCAAAGTCTTGTCAAGCCCTACAGCACACTTGTCTTTAGTTCTTTTCTTCCTTCAGAAGCCCATTAACTGTGTTCTGACTAAAGGAGGTCAGCACTGCTCCGTACAGGTGGCACAGCCAGAGCGAGAAGATAGTTTCATAAGCTCCCAGCACAGGAGACAAGCTAATGGCACACTGTCAAGTGTCTGGCTTAGAAACTATAGCAGGGGTTTCGCCTTCCTGAGGTGAGACACTAAGATGACCACAATGGATATTCTGCTATAAAAGCTGCTGCTGCCTTCACTTGGACAGGTTCTGTGTCTTTACAGAAGCAGGGAAATGTTCACTTCTAATCAGATGAAAAACAAACACTGCAAGCCATGTTACAAGGTTGCCAATTTTCAGAAGTTAAAAATGAGACTGCCGTGTTTGATCGTATTCCAAGTTTCATCTTTTTTAATCACACTGCTTTTCTGCCTTTCTAATGGATCCCAGCTTTACAACAAACAAGAAAAACTTTTGTGAGCTTTTGACACTACGAAAAGAAGGCAATACTCAGTTTTGCCATATCAGGTCTGATTTCCAAGGTAGCAAGGACATAGGTAGGCACTGGTTCCTCTTGTGAGGAGTATACTTTGCTTTTCTCAATATCTTTTAAATTTAGAAAGTTGAAAGAAGATAGTGTACTCCACAGTACAATAAGTAAGTCAAATCTCTAAGATGCATATTTTTGCAGGGCCCAAAAACAACAAGAAGGAAAACAGCTGAAGTTTGAGGGATGAAGGTTATGTAGGTACTACGCAGAATGAAGAATGGATATTCTATAGGGCCACAATATGCTGATGAGATTATTAAATCCTTTGGCATTACTTAAAACAGTCTCGTTTCTTTCAGAGTTAGTACTGAACAGTTTTTCTGTCCTGACACATAGAAAAAATCTGCTATGCCCAGGGGACAAACAAGTCTTATACACTACACCTAGTTACTTGACAGCGTGATACCCACAAAGCTCGCATGAAAGTAATCACAGAAGAAAATGAGCACTCTCTGTACTAACTCAGATAACTTTTTTTTTTTTGCCTTGTTTAGGCTTTTATGTAGACATAATAATAGTTTATCTCAATTTAGTCTTTGCATCCTCCTTTTCCAGTACCACTGATGTTTTTGAACCAGGAATGATATCACAAATTACGCTTTAATACATCAGCAACCCTTAAAAGCGTAAAGCAAAGAAGAAAGGGAAAGATGGCTATCTGAAGCAGAGTATCTTGAAAAATAAATACCAAATGTACAAGAAATATTTGTTACACGGGGAACATAGAGTATATTTTTAATTTTCCATAACAGAATAATAGCCAATTTTAGCAAATTGCCTGCAGTTTTAGAACATACATGAATGCTCCGTAATCAGTGACCTCGACAATAGCACTCATCTGCCACCCAGTGTCCATTTGCCTTTTTCCTATCTTGCAAGAACACACAATATGAAGCCTGAAGATGATTATCTAACAAGATGAAATCTACATTATTATTTGTGTTCTAGTTGAATGTAACCAGCAAACAAGACTGCTATCAAAAACAAGAAAATCAGGGTGAGGAAACTAAAGCATCATGACTGATCCTAACGAATTATTCAATGAGTGTAACCAGAAAAGATTTTCTTTTTCTACTCAAGTGTGTACCCACACTATATAGGAAAATGATGGAGTAGAAAGAAATAGCAGTGGAGGAGGCCCTCAAATTTATGAAGGAGAGAAAGCTGGAGGACATGACATAAAACTAACACATATTAATATCCTTTACGGTATCAAATCAATTCACATGTGGAAAAATATTGACTTGCCTATTACCTGAAGACACAAGGTGAGTTAATCCAAACTTTATTACATTAACTGGGAGACAAAAAGCAAACTATAGCAGAGTGGCTGAATAATTAGACAATAATCAAAAGCTACCTTTACAGAAAGGAATGGAGGAAGGACAGCAAAGGAATCAGAAGAGTGGACAAATGATAGATGAGAGAGGAGATAGATGCAGAGCTACTTTCTACTTTGGTTCCTTGAGTATTTGTTCTAATATTATTATTAGAACAGAAACACACATGAAAGAAGTATCAGGGCAATCAGTCTCTGTGATTGACACCTGATGATTTACAATCCATCGGGACAATGGGACAGTCTGCTGCTTCTGCTTGTCTGCAGTCTGGCTTCTGCTTGACCTTCTGTTGATTTTACAGGAATGGCTTGCTCTGCAAGGACAAAAACCTGAAACCCAGCTAAGACAAAGGAATTCCAAGTGAATTAAAGCTAAGAGATGAAAATATTTTAACAAACCACGTGCTTCTGTAGGTATGACTGAAGGAGTCTGGCCAAAGCTTACTAGCAATGACAAAACAGAATGTAGACAGGCCATTGTTATAAATCTTTTTTTTTTTTCTCTCCCCCATCCCCCCAAAAGATTTTGGCTTTTAAAAGACTGCCTAATCATTAAATGTGACATGACTTGTCACGGACTTCAAAATAGAAAATTGCTGATAGAAAAATAAAAAGCACAGTGTCAGGTTAGCCTAGTGTGTCACACTAGGTGTCAGAACACAGCCTGTCCTAAGAACGGAAAAATCATAGAACTGATTTGAGGAGAGCTCGCTTATAAAGGCTGACATTCAAATGGCTCAAATTAGAGCAACATAAAGGGGGACCAACATGTACCAGGTCACGTACTTTGGAAAGATAGTCAGAGAAACAGACTCACTATGTGAATACATTGACCTACTTTTTCAATTTTAGTTATTCACCTATTCAAATGTCTTAAAAATCATACTTACTTTTTGTATTTTGCTTTCTGCAGCAGGATCTATGGTAGTCTCAAACACCTTTGGGAAAACAGTAAGAAGTAAATAAATTCATTATAACACTAATTAAACAAACTAGTATTCACAGGAACACTTTAATATCTATTCAAAATAATTCCCGTATTTTTTGCCAAGCTGCCACTGTGCAAAATCACTTCGCTAATATTATATATTACTGTGTACTTTAGGATGTGACTTACATTTTTAAAGTAATGCAATGTTTGGGGGAAAAAAAGCTGAAATTTCATATTCATTCATATCTTCATCAACTTCAGAACAGCCTGTACTTTGCAGGGGAAAAAAAATCAGGTTTACTGTACTGTAAGTGCAATTCTTTGAACTGTAAACCAGCAGAACCACAAATATAATTAGGAAATATATGTTTGAAAAACACATGAATTCTTGACCAGTCCCATAGGACACATCCCAAAATAAAAGACTAAAAGCTGTAACTCTAAACACCTTAAAGGACAGTAATTTTCCACAGAGATTATGGGCGAATGAGAAAATGCGAGGAAGTTCTCCTTTATGTTTCTGTGTATTATGTAAAACTTGTCTGAATATCTTATAAAAACAAAATCAGTTAAGATATCACCTATGAAATGTCTTTTAAGAAACAAATTCACATGCATTTGTCTGCCTTTAGCTCTTGTCTGTTTTCCTACAATGAATTATGTCTTATTCAAATACTCTTTGCACACCTTGGAGTGAAATTCTGACCTCTTTGAAGTAAATGGGATCTTTACCACTGGTTTTATGTGGGCATTAATGCCGGACATTCCACCTATTTAGAGAAGCTGCATTCAGCTGCATTCCACTTGTTTTATTAATATTTGCTGCTCTTTTTTTTTTAACACATCAACATGCTTCTTCAAATGACAGCAGTATTTTCAGACAATATTTTAGCAATAGCTTTTTTTTTGAGAGGGCTGACCTAAGCCATGTTTTCCCTAAGAAAATGTGCTGCTTCATTGTTTGTCAACACCTGCTAATGAAGGTCACAGGCACAAAAAACCCCTAATGTGTGGTAAGACAAAAGACGAACTTACTTAACAACATCTACTTCGTGTTAATTACTTTAGTCTCAGGGTAAGTAAACATATGAGAAACTACTCTTCTGCAGAAGTGGGTTATATTTCCCACTTCTGGTCATAACATGGCCGTGGGGTTTTACTGCACAGACATCGAAGGGTCATGTGTTCAGAGCTGCGTTTGCCTTGAGACAGGGAAAAGGCCGTAATGAGAGTTATACTTTGTTGCTTCCATGGGTAGTTTTCCACTTGTGTCAAGGACAACCACAGGGGAAAGGAAAAGCAATCAGGCTACTCGAAGAAAGG
>VZTA01023497.1:0-32035 GCA_013398855.1 Mohoua ochrocephala | reverse complement strand
GGGACGGCGGCCGCTGTGTCGGGACGGGGGCGTGCGGGAGCGCCCGCCGGGGCTCTGAGGGCCGGCGGGGACAGGTGGGGTCTGGCGCCGCCCGCCCCGGGTAGCAGCTCCACCGCGGGCAGGCGATGCGGAAGGAGCCGGGCTGGAGTTATCCCAGCGTCCCCGTGCCTAAGGAGCAGATAGGGAGGCGGTGTGTTTCTCTGGTGGCCGGGACGAGGCGGCGATTTATGAACGCATTGTAAGGAATTCTGTGCGTTCTCGCAAGAAGCTGCCATTACGTTACTTTTCCGGCGGTGGAATTTTCTTCTTGCCACTGCAGGAATAAAAATGCTGTAATTCCCAAGCAAAGTTGGGACAGTAAGTTTAATTTACCTGCGTTAAAGTTTCGTTCAGATAATCTTTCACAAATTGTCCTTCGTGTGCCCCTGCCAGAGGTTATCAGCACTGCAGATTTCATAACGTGGCAGTGGAAGGCTGAGGAGCTAATGCATGTGGATGCTTTTTTCTTCACTCTTGGTGGGAAAGGCAGGGCATATGTTTTAGAGGATAATTGCTTGAATTATTGAGTGTGAGTTCCTAGCACACACCTGGAAGTAGTATAAACAGGGTTGCTTAAGGTGTCCCTTTTCTCTCCCGGCTATGAGTGGTGACATCTTCAACAGATTTGACCGAAAGGAGCACGTGTTTGTGCTGGGTCTTGGCCGCATTGTAACTTAGATGCCACTTCTAGTGTCGGTTCAAGGGAAGATGTTGGCCATCTGTTCAGGTGCTAATACTGAAATGCAGGCAGCAGCAGTTACTTTACTGTTGTGATCCGACAATACTTTCCTATCAGAAGTATATATTCAGAGTATTCTCACACTTGACTGCCGCTAATGTTCCAGCCCTAAGATAGCCAGAGGGGTTTCAGCTGTGTCAAAAGTATTTTTACATTCTGGAGACCATTGCTGATAGCAGCACATGATCCATGATTTTGCAAATACACTTAAGAAAGTTAAGGTGGCTTGGGTGGGAAATCTCTTTCTGGAAGACATAGCTGTACTTTGCCATGCTTTATCACTCCTGCTGTTATAATGCTGCATATCTAGGGTGCCTTCCAGGTGCATTATTATTATCTTTGGGATTTAGGCCAGTCTGCTTCTATAGAAACTGTAAACCAACAATTTTCTCTCCATAAATAGCATGTCTGATTTTCCTCACAGACATACAGCCAAGGGATTGAATTAGCCTGCCAAAAAGAAAGAGAGTTTGTGAAGCACTCTGTAGAATGCACATGGAACCTAGCAGAAGCCCAGCAAAAATTCGGTAGTTTAGCACTGCATAATTCAGAATCCTGTGATCAAGAATCAGCTCAAGCAAGGACAGAAGCTGCCGAGTTGAGGTGGAGAGAGGAAGAATGGAGAAGAAAAGAAGAAGCACTAAACCAGAGGGAACGACAGAATCTATGGAACACAGATCCTGTTAGTAAAGAAGTTTTTAATAAGGTATGACCTACATCAGCGTGCATGGGAACAAGTGCTAGCCTCTTTTGTTCATTCCAGTTGTTACTAGTCTCTGAGTGTCTTCTTTGTCTTGTACAGCACAAAATCACAATATGTCCCTCACCTCTGTGCCTGGGAAGATCGTGGAACAGACCCTCCCAGAAGCTGTGCTAAGGCACATGTGGGACAGGGAGGTGGTTCGGGACAGGCAGCACGGCTGCACCAAGGGCAGGTCCTGCCTGACCAATTCTGTGGCCTTCCATGATGGGGTGACTGCATCAGTGGGCAAGGGAAGGGCTACAGATGTCATTTATCTGGACTTCTGTAAAGCCTTTGATGTGGTCTCCTACAGCATCCTTCTCTCTTAAATTGGAGAGAGAGGGATTTGATAAGCAGGCTGTTAGGTGGGTAAGAAAGTGGTTGGTTGGTGGCATCCAGAGGGTAGTGGTCAATGGCTCAGATTCCCAATGGACATCAGGGACAAGTGGTGTCCCTCAGGGGTCTGCACTGGGACCAGTGTTATTTAATGTCTTCATTGGAATTAAACAGAGGGATCAAGGGCACTCTCAGAAAGTTTGCAGACGACATCAGACCTGAAGGAAGTCTTCCAGAGGGACCTGGACAAGCTTGAGAAGTGGGTCCATGGGGATGTCATGTGTTTTAACAAGGCCAAGTGCAAGGTGCTGCACCTGGGTTGGGGCAACCCCAGGTACCAACACGGGCTGGGGATGAACGGATCAGAGCAGCCCTGCGGAGAAGGACTTGGGGGTGCTGGTGGCTGAGAGGCTGGACATGACCCAGCCATGGGCACTCACAGCCCAGAGAGCCAAACGTGTCCTGGGCTGCATCCAAAGCAGCAGGGCCTGGGAGGGGATTCTGCCCCTCTGCTCTCTTGAGACCCACCCCCAAAGTGGGGCACCCAGTTCTGTGGTCCCCAGTAAAAGAGACTCCTGTTGCAGCGGCTCCATAGGGGATGGGCCACAGAAATGATCAGAGGGCTAGAACGCCTTTCCTATGATGAGAAGCTGGGAGAGCTTGGGTTGTTCAGCTTAAAGAAGAGAACGCTCTGGGGAGCCCTTACTTGCCTTTATGTGGCCTTTCAGTACTTGAAGGGGCCTTACAAGAAAGATGGAGAGAAGTGTTTTTTATCACGGCCTGTAGTGACAGGACAAGGGGGAATGGCTTTAAACTGAAAAATGGTAGGTTTAGATTGGATATAAGGAAGACATTTTTTTTGTTATTAGAGTGTCAAGACACTGGAACAGGTTGCCCAGGAAGTGGTGGATGCCCCATCCTTAGAAGTAACAGAGGTCAGATTGATTGTTCTTGGAGCAACCTAATCCAGTGGAAGATGTTCTTGCCTGGGCAGGGAGGGTTGAAACTCTGTGATCTTTAAATGTCCCATCCAGTCCAGAATATGAAACTGTTAGTTTGCTTCTAGTGCTGTCTACTGTAATACAGATTATTTAGCATGAGCTTTTTTTAATAGTAGAATCTCATCTTTGATTTCACAATTTAATTTCAGCTGCTATTGTTGCCTTTTTCTGAGCCCTAAAGTAATGAGCCAGACACAGGTGATAAATGGGGTTAAGTTTTTATTCAGGGTCCTCTCAGGTGCACAACACATTGAAATACACACAGAAAATGCGCTGCAGGTGCACATGTGACATAGAAGAAGTACAGTTTTTTGAATTTAGCAACTTGACAAGAATCCCCAACTAGAAACAGAGATGTTGAGGTAACTCCCCCTCTTGGTTTGACCTTTGTCTGAAGCCTCCCTTCCTCGCTAGTTGTTTATGGGAGAGTATCTCGTCCTTGGTGTCTGAGGAACCAAGATTAGGATTGGGCCTTTAGGAATGTGTTTTGTCTTTCTTGCATGTGTTTTGTCTTTCTTGCTAACGGAGTAGGTAAAATGTTAGCTGTGAATAGGCTACAGAGCTACAAATATACATGAAAAATATATAAAAGCAAAAATCGGTTTGGGATCCCTATCACATCTCCTAATTTCATTGATTTATCTGATCCAGGCTGCAAAGTACATGATTCTCGTGACTAACAGATCAGTAAGTTCCTATCTGAAAACAGAAATTTTTCAGACTATAATGAGACTTTGAAATTCTGTTACTAGGTAATGCACTTTATAAAAGAAAACCTTCTCAAATATGATACGACTCTAAAATTAGAACATAGCTGTTTAAATAGTAACACCTCAAAATATGATACTCCTTTATATGATTAAACAGTATGTGTGGCATTTATGTGATAGTACAACCTTTCTCTTCCTCAGAGTTTTATTAATCAAAAAAGAAAAGAAATTGAAGATGAAGCTGTGTCTGAACCACTTATGCAAAAACACGAACAAAAGATTAGACACTTTGGTGAGTCCGTTTTTCCAGCATCTTGCAGCTCCTACAGAATTTGTGTTGGTTTGCTCCTTCTTGTACAGAAAGAATGCTAATAAATGGAAGACCTAGATGACAGACTGTTCAGTTTTATTTTATCAGGACAGAGGGATATTCCACACCAGTGGGAAAAGGCAGGGACATTCCTGGAAATATAAGTCATGTATATAAAAGTGCATGAGTTGTCTGTGGCTCTCTGCTTTTATTAAAGGAGATTAAATGTTTTATTAAATGTTTTTTTTTTGTCACCTGTTAATCTGTAGTGGTAATGGCTGATTAAATGGACATGTTTGTAGACACCTGCACTGAGAGTATGTGTGCTCAGAATTGTGTGTTGGAAACTATACCTAATAATCCACTAGGTGTCACTTTAGCTCTGTCATAATTGTGAAACCTGATTGAGCACAAAGCTGATCGTGTAACGTAATCTGAAATTTCGGTGGTTCTCAGAAGGGCTTGCCATTCAGGCTGGTTTCACACAGCAGTACAGCATAGCCATATTTGGAACTCTGGAACAATCAAGAGTAAGACTAGATTGGCAAAATTCAGTTGTTCTTGCAAACTTGTTTTTACTAAGCTATTTGGCTTCTGAGAGTCTTAAAGCTGTTTTAAAGAAAGGGCTTTGGGCCCCGTTAGCCTTAGCAAGCCTTGCAAGTGTCAAGTTGAGGCACAACACTGTCAGAGTATGCAAATAGCAGTAATAGGCACAGGTTCTCTCAAGTACCTTAACTGCTCAGTGTAATGATACTGGAATTAGAAAACATCTCCCTGCCGTGCCTTTCAGCAGGTAAAAAAAGAAGAGGCTATCTTGTAGGCTTCCTAGCTGAGAGTTGGGCAAAATTGCTCTTTGTCTAAATTCAAATTAAACTGTTACAGAAGCAACCTTATTACAGAGGCTAAATTTTTTTGTACTTCCTGAGTTCAAAGCCGTGTTATTATTTTAATTTGAAATACGTAAGTCCATTGTAGAAAGCTACAGTGCATTAATGCTTTCTGATGTCACTTATTCCATGCTAGCTGCTGCCAAGGGGCACTGTGGACTTTGCTGTATTGCATGAGTCCTGTTTCTGGATCCTCCTCTGACTTCAGTAAAGAACTTACATGGAATAACTTGAAAACAGTCAAAAGAAATATAAGCTGTCGCTTTCTCTTTCGGCATTGTTTGCTAGAATTCAGATTACCTTAGGTCATTACCATTGAATTATCTTTAGCCCAGTTATAATTATGTGCTGATAGATGGGTGAAGTTGTACAGCTGGTACCTGTTGCCAGCAATGACTGTCAGCGATACTTGAAAGGCAATTTTGAGAAGTGCCCTGAGTATTGAGTTCTGATTTTTAAATCCAGCTTATCACATGATGGTAGTGCCATGATACCACAATTCAAAGTTCTGATTAACTTCCCGATACTGGTGTGGCTTTGTTTTTTGAGATCAAGCTGTTTGTATAATTAATTTGAATTTTTCTAAAACTCTAGCAAATTATGTGTTAGAAGCACTTTAAATTTTGACAGATTACAGGTTCTGTTCTTTGCATTTTTACTTGCGAACATTTAGAGGAGTTGTGTTTGTCAGAATCACTTAATGTAAATCTCTATCCGTAAACTTTTTAAGCTATTCGATGTTGTAACTAATAGATACCTACACCACTTTGTTTGTGTATGAGAACTGATTAAAAATAACTCACCAGCATTGCTAGAAATGCATGACTGTTATAATCTACTTTTAGTATCTTCAAAGTCTAATTATGCCTTCCGGTAATGCTCTCTCAGCATTGGTTAGATGTATAAATAAACCCCCCAAATTTAGCTGCATGCTGTCATTCTGAGGTTAGTAAATTGCCAAGTTGTTATATACGGGACATCAATGCAAGTAACTTCCTTGCTGCATTAAATCATTTATCCACTTGGAATATCTTAACTGTGTTTCTCTTATTAGGCATGCTGAGCAGATGGGATGATAGTCAAAGGTTTTTGTCTGACCACCCATACCTTGTATGTGAAGAAACATCTAGGTATCTCATGTTGTGGTGTTTTCATCTAGAAGCTGAACAGGTATGAAGATGCTCAAATCTTTGGAAGCACCCATTTTCCCACTTGCACAGTAGAAAGGTGGCCAGCTTCATTAGCTGTTGAGCTGTTCTTCCAACTACTTTATTGATAGTGCATTGTCACGTTTATGTCTAGTTATAGCTAATTATGAGTCCTCTTACTTCTGTAAGCATCAGTTCTCATCTGCTTAAAAACTAGAGCAAAAGGAAATTCTGCTGAATTTTTGAAATATAACCACAGGAACTTCTTTATATCAGAACTTCAACTTTTTTTTCCCCTTTTTTTCAGAAAAGAGCTCTGATGGAGCAAGTAGCACACCAAGCAGTTGTAATGCAGTTTATTATAGAAATTGCCAGAAGCTGCAATGTGGATCCAAGAGGATGTTTTCGTCTCTTTTTCCAAAAAGCCAAAGTAAGTCAGCTTGGGTAAAGATGTGAGAAACTCTTGATGCTTTACAAGAGACCAGTGTTTCAGAGAGGGTTTCTTCCTAACCGTATGAAGCTAAATAATTTGTTGACTGATTTAGGCTTGTGGGAAAGTGTTTTGTTAGCAGTTATTTTCTAGACAGAATACTTTGTTATAATTCCAGTTCTGAAAATGAAAGTGTCTCGGTTTTGGAGACAAATTTCAGGAGAAAAATACCCTGGAATGAGCGTTTCCTCTAGAGGGAAAAGGCTGCAATAACTCCCTATTCTTCTGCCAATGAGAGAAATGGATACCAGGGGATGAAAGCGAAAAAAAAGTTAAAACTGTTTATTAACAAAGCAAGACACCCACAAAGCACAGGGAAAAAAAAAAGAAATTGGACCTTACACCCTACTCCCACCTCAACGTGTGGCCAAGCAGCAAAGCTGGCTGCTGCCCTTCTTTGTCTCTGGGAAGCAGAGAGAAAAGAGTTCACGCAGTAGCTGGGAACCTGTTGGTTTTCTGGCGTAGGTCTTCTCCTTGCAGCAAGGGAAGTTGGTGGAGTTTGATGTCCCTCCTTTCACTGGCTTGGTCTTCCTGGGGTTCAGACCGATTGGGGCCACCCCGCAGGCTCCCTGGGCCAGAGAGGACAAAAAACCCCAAAAAGGTGCTGAAAGGATTTGCAGGTGAAAAGCCTCCAGGCCGGGGTGAGGGAAAAATAAACCAACAATATCCAGAAGCTTCTTGCCTAAGTTGGCGAATTAATTCAGTAAAAGGCAAAGAAGTAACAATCTGTGTAGCCGCTGACCATGCTGGATAGAGAGAGAGATTGAACAGAGCCCGTGCCTGGGGTTCCCAGGCTCTGGCCCCATCCCCTGGTTCATCTTAAAGTTACCAGAGACATTTTCTGGGCATAAAGCAGATGATTAGGGAATAAAATAGCATCATAAAATCACCCCAAGACAGAAAGCGTAGTGGATTTTGCTTGTTGCAGGTGGAAAGCAAGATGCAGCAAGGGCGGGGACAGCAGGTGTGTTACAGACAAGCAATAACCAAGTAACAACAGCAAACACAGACTGGTCTTAGACTGCTCTGACTTGTGACTAATTACACGTGTTTTCAAAGTGTGTTTATGTGTTGTCACAACTTTTCCATTTCATCTGCTCTTTACAGTGGGACAGATGTCTAGATAGCGTCCCTTTCTCAGGGCTGAAATAGGGCAATCCAGAGCTGTGCAGGAAAAAGGTGGGAGAACTGAAACTGTGATTTGCTGTAGGCTGTGTTCAGTTGTTCAAGACTCTAAATGATCTTAATAGTGCCTAAATGAGTGTAGTTAAAATATGAGTCAGTTTGTGCTTTACTGTTGACCAAAGGGCTTCAACAAGCACTGGTCATAAGGATACCTTCTGAGTTGGAATAAATGAAAGGCTAAAATGAGATTTAGTTTTACATGTCTGTAGATAAATCAGTTATTTTACTTATACATGTAAATGCTACAGATTATCTTAAAAAGAAATCTACCTGAAATGTAATTTTAAATTGACTAACGTTATTCCTGAGTTGTTCACAGTTGTTATTCCCCAAAAGGTATAACATGTCATTACTGCATGGATTATTTTTAGCGCTGTGTATGCTTACAATTCAAAAGTAAATCTGGCTGAAGAACAAATATTTCATTTTTCTCTTTGCAGACAGGAGAAGGCTACTTTGAGGCCTTTAAAAATGAACTTGAGGCATTCAAGACCAGAGTGAGAATCTGGTCACAATCACATGGCTTTCAAACTATGTTACTCCATGATCTGAATGTCAATCCTGGTTGCGTGGGAGAGTGGGCATCTTTTTTACAGGTAGGTTTATTATTTCTAAAATTTAATTTAACTAAAGCAGGATTAGGCTCTGCCTAGAGAAGCTGTGCCTTTCTGAGATGTAAAGAGGATTATTTCTTGAATTGCTACTGCTTGGGATATATCATGCAGTATTATTAATACACAAGGCCTATATGGGCTTTCTTTTTACTTGCTGGAATTCACACAGCATCAGCATAAGGTCAAAAGCATATATTTGTTCAGTGCCTTTACGTTTTCATGCCTGAAATAAACCCTGCATGATAAAACAGATCAGATCCTAGAATTGTATTCCCAGACGTCACCACGAGCAGTGTAAAATCATGGGATCAGTCAAGTAAGTCAGAGAGTCATAGAATGGTTTGAATTGGAGGGGACCTTAAAGATCATACAGTTCCAAACCCCCTGCCATGGCAGGGATACCTTTCGTAGACCAGACTGCTCACAGCCCCATCCAACCTGGCCTTGAATGCTGCCAGGCACCCCACAACTCCTCTGGGCAAGAGGAGTCAAGCCTAAGGAAAGTCTCCCTTTGTGATGAAAGGGAGAGGAGCATACTTAGGGGTTTTTTACTGTTCCAGTGATGACCACATTCTGGAATGAAGAAACAACTTAAAAGGTTGACAAAAATTATGTATTAGGAAAGGAGTCACAATTGAAAGTACTTGTTTGAAATAATTTGATTAAAGTACCTCTCAGAGGTAAGATCTAAGAGCTGAGCTTTATGTAAATGTGCAATTAGGTGCTAGAAATATTAAGACCAAATACAAGCTATGCTAGCAAATTTTAAAAATTCTTGACACAGTGACATGATACTGGTTGATGATGTTTTCAGACCTTATTTCCTTTCTATTGCAAATTTGTCTCATCATAAGATGGACAATGCAAACGGTCTTCTCTGTTTCTTTCTCACTCTGTTTCTCCCTCCATGTATACAATTACGGAGCATTGAGCTGTCAATTTTTCATTTGTTGCAGAACACAGGAGATCTACAAGGTTCCATAAACACAGGTGTCTGCAGTTTTAACTCTGTGATACAAAGAGATGAAGAAGAATCCAAAATGATGGACACATTATAGTACTTTTAAGACTGAGGCCAAGTACTCTCTTATTTCCCTTTTGGTTTTTTTTCCCAAAGAAACAAACATGGCTATTTTCTTGACACTTATTTTTCTGGGTACTGCACTTTATTTTTCGTGTCAGATTTTTGTTGTTTTTCTTTGGTTTTGGGGGGGAGGGGCTTTGAAGGGTGAGTAATTAAGAAAAACTTGTAATATTGTTTGAAATGTGCTGCTAGGTCTTTAGTTGTCCTTGAAGAGCAGGGTTCTTACATTGCCGAATGTGAAACTGGATGTGTTTTCTGCTACTAACCTTGCCTTTCATGATTTTAGAAATTAAACATCTGCACAAATACAATGTTTACAAGAAGCAGCAGATTCTTAGTAGAATCTGCTATTGTCTTACTACAGATATGGATATGTTTTACTCTGAATATTGGAGATTGCAACTGTATTCATGCTACCTTGCTGACAGTATAAGCTCTCAAATTTGGTTATCACTAATAGCAATAAATCAGTATCTGGTATCAGTATTTCTGATCTGAATGGATTAGATTAAAACACTGGCTTTCTACCTCTACTAAGGGGATTTAAATGTTATATTGTACTTTCATTAAACGTAACTTGGTTTAATCCTAAGACATAAGCAACACTTGTCTACAACTGAGTGCTGGGTTGTATGATTTCTGAGAGTCTGACTTCTTGTTCATCTGGCTAACTTCAGATTCTTTTTTTAAAACCAAGTCTCATTATGGTAAAAATAGTTGATGAAGGGAACTTGAGGTACAAGGGTTAGGCTAAGACCTCTGTTTAAACAAAAAGCTTTGTCCCAGGTCATAGAGGGTGGTGTCATGCAGTGATGAAAGGTCCTTCATGTGCTCCTAAACCAAAGTGGGCTTCTGGCATTGTCAACTCAAAGAGAGTGGTGGAAAACCATTAAAAGCTTCTTGTTTGAGAAGCTGGAAATCCAAATACTTTTTCTAGACAAGGCCTTCCACAGAACCTTGCACTCCAAAACTCTACTGTGCTTTTCTACCTTGCTGCTGTTACAGCAGGTCTGTCTATAAAAGTGTATACTGCAATTAGAAGACTAGCAAAGACAGCTTATGCCTCAGATAATGGTATCAGTACACACTCTCCATCCTTTACTGAAATGTTCTGACTGTATGTAAGGTCTGGAAGGCATATTGATTTCAAAAGTTCAGTGATCACAGCCTACCTCCAGTTTTTGGTTCAGGCAAAACAACCACAGGTGGTGCCACAAGCTGGGACAGAGTGGCAGGAAAACTGCTACAGGAAAAGGACCTGGGAGTGCTGGTGACAGTGACTGAACATGAGCCAGGGTGTGCCCAGGTGGCCAAGAAGGCCAATGGCATCCTGGCCTGTACCAGCAACAGTGTGGCCAGCAGGACCAGGGCAGGGATTGTCCCCCTGTACTCGGCACTGGTGAGGCCACAACTCAAATCCTGTGTTCAGTTTTGGGCCCTTTACTCCAAGAAAGACACTGAGGTGCTGGAGCATGTCCAAGAAGGGCAATGGAGCTGAGAAAGGCTCCGGAGCACAGGTCCTGTGAGGAGTGACTGGGGGAGCTGGGGTTGTTTAGCCTGGAGAAAAGGAGGCTCAGGGGTGACCTTATCACTCTCTACAAATGCCTGACAAGGTCATAGCCAGGTGGGGTTTGGCCTCTTCTCCCAGGTAAGAAGTGACAAGAGGAAATGGCCTCAAACTGTGCCAGGGGAGGTTCAAGTTGGAGATGAGGAGGACGGAGGACTTTCTTCACCGAAAGGATTGTCAGGCATTGGAATGGACTGCCCACGGAGGTGGTGGAGTAACCATCCCTGGAAATGGTCAAGAAATGACTGGACATGGCACCTAGTGCTGTGGGTTATTTGACAGGGTGGTGATGGTCAGAGGTTGAACTCAAGGATTTTGGAAGTCTTTTCCAACCTTAATGAATCTATGACTCTGTGAAATAGAATCCAGTAATTTTCAGTTTTGCCTACAGCCAAAATATGGAAAAGTCTAAGCCTCTGCAGAATGTACCAGAGTGTTAGTACCAACACAATAGCAGATCCACTCGTAGAAGTAGCTTTTCACATGACTTCTGCTCCCTAGCCTGACTGAAGAGAAAAGAGCAAGGAGCAGTTCTGTCCCATAAGCAAATTGGAGATAAAAATTACAAATTTCTACTGAATCTGGCAAATTTGACAGATACTCCAGAAAAGATAAGTGAACACTGTCTCCTCCTTAATAGTTAATTATTAAGAGAAACTTAAAGGAAAACTAGTAACCTCAGGTTGTTTTTTAACTGAATGTTGTATGCAAGGGCAGTAAGGGCAGTGTCGCACAGTGACTTGCAACTACTACCCTTAGCAGTAGAGCCGTTGATCTAGCAACCTGTTACACAGTAGAAGTTATTTTTTAAGTTTCTAAGGGGATAAAACCGGATGGTGTGAGAGTAAGTGTCAAATAAGAAGGAGATTCCCTCCCCCTGCTCCTTCTGGCTCACTGAAATTTATGTATGCTGGCAAAAAAAATTCACTGTTTTTTATTGAAATCAAAATGCAAAAATACAAGCAGCAAATCAGAGTTACTCACTGTAATATATAAACATTTCCTGAAGAGGACAGTACAAATGGTCAACCTTCTTGGCAAGCTTTCTTTAAATGAAAGGAAAACTGATTGTAAGTGATAACTGCTGCTCATATTGTTCACTTATAGTAATGAGAAAACTTTACAAATTCTACAATGACCGTCTCTTTTTTAGACTCAAATGTGTCTCAATGTTCATAATGCTAAAACTGAGTGTGCAGATGCAGTCCAAGGCATGTCAACACCCCAGCTCTGTAGCTGTTTACAGTCACTGCTAAAGGAGATTGGAACCTGCAATACTGGGACACAGCTACTACAGACATTACTGAGGCAGAGTTGTTTGTTCCTCAGGTTTTGCTGACTCTTGAAACTCCCAATCTGATGAGCATTAAAAACGGGCTGGGTGAATTCACTGAAAAATAGCAATGTTTGCAGTACCTGGGCTGTTAAAAAGTGTGGACTGTGGAGGTTTGTGTTTCCAGTTATCTAGTGAATAAACACAAGAGCTGGTCAGAGAGACAAGAATCTCATGAAAAACAGTCCAAATGCTGCCATAAAAATTGCTGCAGTCATATGTGAAAGTTAATATTTTGACCATTGGAAATTGTGGCGCTGGCATCAGTGAGCACTTGTTTTCAGAGATAGTAGAGAAGACACATTCACTGGTCAAGATCATCTAGCTACAGGTTTACCAGACTACACTTAATCTGTTTGGTATCTGCTGTCTTTTTACTGAAGAAGCCTTACACGGTCCCACAAAGACAGAGGCTTTTCCAAATGCCTTACACTGACATTGAAACTCCATTTCCCATACCTGCAACATAGTTGCTCTGAGGGCAGAGGTATAAACATACTTGCTTAGAGCATTTGCCCTGGTGCTAAGTGTAATTTAAGGTGAGCAAAATCAACTCACATCTGTGCAAGCAAACATATAAGAATCTAACTCTTCCATAAGATTAATTTCCATACACACCAGCTCTGGTCTGAAATGGCTTTTTGCAGACCAGTGGTCACGGCTCTACACAGCTTCTGGCTAGCTCCAGCTAGGCACATGTTCAAGAAATATGCTTTCATGTCCTTATTGCTTCATTTACTGACTGAGTAAATCAGTCAATGCGCTTTCTAATTAAGCTGTATTCTGAAATGTGTTTCCTTCACCAGTCAATCTTTGCAAACGTATTTTCCAAATAAGAGACACAAGAGTACCCGCTTTTGTTAAAGACAGTTACTGTATTTTTAAAATTAGGTATATTTAATATAAAAAAAATACAGCATTAAGGTGATGGCAACAATATTTTACCATAATGTGAGTAAAGGACAGCATTGGACTTTAGTTATTGATGAGTCTGGTAGACTACGTGGACAAATCCGTGATTGCCGAGTCTCACGTAATCGGGAGTGAGCTATGACAGATGAGCAGAAGTTTGACCTGTTTTCACCTGGGAATGGCAGCATCTTTCTGGCTCACATCTGGCAACTTGGTTTGAAGGAAAGCATAGATATGTGGCCAGATCTTGTTGGTTTCTGTTCCAGAAAAGGATTTCAGTAACCCTTTTTTCCTAAGGAAGAAAAAGAAGAAAGCGTTACAGATGTCAAATTGTTTAATTGTTCCAAAATCTCCACCTCACTTGAAGATTACCCCGGCAGGAGTGTGAAATATGCATGTGAGGTAACACCAAGAACAGCTGTAGCATTGGAAATGCAGGCTGGACGTTTCTGTTCCTCAAACAGTTAGCTGTTGGCCACATCAGTTCATAAAACTGATGGCTGTTTGCAGAGCACTGACTCACAAACAGGGTAAAGATAATTAGCAGTGTTATCACATAGCACGTGGTGTACAGCCATCGTCCAGATGGCTGTGACTAACCCAGGTATTATAAAGTTGCACCTCATGGATCAAAGAATGTGCATCAGGCACAAGTAGGCTCTTCTGAATTAGTTGTAGGAGCTAGTTTTATCTGTCAAGTATGTTATTACCAGTAATAACAACAGCTTCGGCCTCTGTCTTACTGTGGTGCTCTGAGGCATTTTCACTTCAGAAATCTAACAAAATCGGGAATATCATTGTCAATCTAGAAAAACTTCTCTAAAACCTGACCACACCAATGATGGAGCTTCTAGTTTTCCGCTCAACAGTCCTGGAAGAATACAATGAAGGGACGGTCACTTCATTGCTGTTGTCAGAGTCTGATTTCTTTGTCTAGGCGAGGTAAGACTAAAGGTCTACATGGTGACCTACTAGTATCTATATATTAGCAGTATGATACTTGCAGCTTTACTTTAAGAGAAACGTGGTATATAATTTTGACTCTTACAAGAACTAGTAATTTGTTATCACTCCACGATGCAAATGACAATTCTGAATTAGCTGCTTATTCCCAAAGAGTCTTGCTAGCTGGGTCCAATCACAGTGCTCTTCTTAGAACAGCCACCTTTAAATCCTCATTAACAGTTTCTCCATTTGTGTGTCACTTCTTGATCCCTTACACTTGTCAGTGGGGCTTGTACTTATACATCCAGAAAACAAAATACTGTAAATTCTTGCCAAAAAAAGGAACTGGGAACTGTCACCTTACCCACCAGAGCTGTTGTTGCTCAGAACAGTACTATGATGTATTGAATAGTACACAGCCTTCTTTATAAAGATAAATGTGGCTGGCTGCAGTGACAGGCTGTTCTACCATGCAGTGTCCAGAAGGTCTCGGACAGCAGTGGAAAACCAAACTCATTCTACTGAGTTGATTTCTTACTGAGTTCACGAAAGCTACACGGCTACTCACACCACACTCGCTGTTGGGGTGTAATAGATTCTGTAGCTGGAGAGATCTGTTCCTCACTATGCTAATGAACAGTAAGATTTTAGAAAGTGGAAGAACAGATTTTACTACTTACCGGTAATATTCTAGCACAGGTTTTGTTTGTGCATCATAAGCCCGCAGCCTCTTGCTGACGGTCTCTGGCTTGTCATCGTCGCGCTGAACGAGCGGCTCGCCGGTAACGTCATCGATGCCCTAATCGTGGTTAGAAGCAAACACTGGAGTGTATTTCTTACTTCTGTTTAAGCATGTTTTGTGTGATTTTCTATTTAAATTACAATCAATTTCCACTTAATCAGGGTGTAGATTTCTGCTTATAAAGAGAGAGGCTGCTGCCTGTGTTCTTATCTGGAATGCAAGTTGTTGACTTTCCAGTAAAACAGTCTGTAGTTAAAAATATTTTCTTAGTGTTGCCAATGACCATTAGATCATAGGTAACGTGGCTAATTTGTCCTCTGGGGCATTTGTAGAATATGGGGGACATGTAGACAGAACCTTCATGTACAAGGGAAAACAATATTGTTGGTAATACGTTCCTGTATAACAGGAGATAAGAGATCAATTAGACCTTCATTTGACAAGACTAAAATGGGCAAAGGAGTTAATGGCCCTTTGATTTATGTTGCAAAATGGAAGAGTTATCATTTAGCAACAGCTGTACAAAAGAATGGCATAAGAGTCAGCTGAAGCTTTCCCTACAGAGGTAGGGACCTAACGTGTGAAGTTTTGTTCCTACTCAGTAAGTAAATATTTTGCAGAATATTAATATTAAGACAGAGACAACCATATTTCACCTGTTTAGCTCTATTCCATGTTTTCACTTAAATATTGCAGGTCCATTGTGTTATGGTAAGCCTGCTAATTAGTGAAAGATAAAGCAGTTCCTAATAGCAAAGCTCTGGCAGCTGAAGCCTACTCTTGGGTAAGTCTGATAATTCTCTGTTCCATCTGGCCTGTGCTCTTCTGCAACTGAAAATAACCATGATTTTAAACACCTTGTTTTAAACAAAACAAAGGCAATATTTTCAATTGCACACTTCCAATGCTTACCTGGTGTTTCAAGCTCGCCTCTTTGCCTGCAACACTGAAATCCAAAAACTACAGGGCCTGCTGTGCTTCTGATGTAACTTAATAGAGCTTCCAGGTGAAATGTGATGCCACAACAGCTAAGTTATTTGGAGTTAAGGATGAAATACAGTTTAGGCTGAGTTGCACTAAAGCAAGTCCTTGTTCTTAAAAAGAAAATTAAGGTAACAATGTACAGTCTTTATCTTCAAATTCCTCTTTAGGGTATCTCAAGCCATAAGCTCTTAAATCTGTTGAAAGGCTTCCCTGACTTGAAAGTTTCTACATCAAGTTTTGCAGTACAGCAGCTCTTCCCTTGAAAATACCCATCCTGGTTAAATATAAACACAGGGAAAGCATTCAGTGGATTCCTCTGACTGATGACTTGGTGTTTCCTATACATAAAACATGACTTCTCTGGAGGAAGGAAAAGAAAGCTACCTTTTGGACTGTACAGGCTGCAAACAGGCTCAGACCATGCCCAGATCATGTGCCAGTGTGCAAGGCAGACCGTATTCCAGATCAGTGAACAGCTTTAACAAGAGCTTACAAAACACCACGGTGTTCTGCTCTGCAGGGGACAAATATGTTGTCCACCAGCTTGAGGTTCTACCAGGTCACTAACATACCCTCATACCAGCAGGGTGTTACCAGAAGGGTTCTGTGCTCCCAAGAAATGAAATGAGCCTTTTTCTTCTGAGCCGCTGTGTTTTGAAACAATATGTATGCAAACAGTATTTTACTGCAGCTAGCAAACACAATGGAGCACTTATTTAGTGCCAAGGCCAATGGATATTGCTTACCTGCACTTTGGGAGGACTGAATTCAAGATTGTAGACTCTGCCGCTGGCAGGGTGGATCCAGCGTGCTGTGAGCCGACACTTGATGGTCTCAAATGGCACGTCTAGGTCAATCACAGTATCTATGTGACATTCTTTGTCAAGGGCTTCTGCCTGAGCAACTGTTCTGGGGAAACCTTTTTAAAGGAAACAAGTTCGTAAAATTCCAAAAGCAGAGTTATAGTAGAAATTACTTGGATTGAGTCATTAGAGAAAATAATTGTTAGACAGAAAAAAAAAACCCAAAAAATCGTTGTCATACTCTAAAAAGGTTGAAGAGACATCAGACTTTCCAATATCTTTCACTGTGTTAGGGCATTTAAAGTTGTTAAATGCCTCCCAGCTTTCGTTTCCTCATTTCAGTTAATCATCTTCGCCAAAGTGCAACAGTAAGTGCAAAAAGACCCCATATTTATATGTACCACATACCACTACACTGCATAAAAAGCACTGTATACACATTTGGAATAATGAAGGTGAAAAGTTTTCACTCCAGCGAAAAGTTTCACTCAGAAGTCAGAACAACCTGGAAACATTTGTGACATCTCTTAATTCCATAGCTGTGTGGGTCTGGCTTAAGGTGGTGGCCATTACAAGCCTGTTCTGTCCAGTTGCAGTAAGCCAAATATATTCGCCAGAGGCAGTCCAGGACTTAGAAGGGTTCTAAAAGTTTTAGTGTATCGAACCGTCCTCAGATATGATGACTGTGAGAACACTCAGGCTGATGAGGAACCTGTCTCCTCACTTCAAAGATGCTGCATTTTGTCACGTGAACACTGTGGCTCCCTACTCCATGCCTTGAACTATTAGAGAAATCGAATGGAACTTAGAAGGGGCGCAGTGGGAACAAAGAACAAGAAAGCCAAGGTCTCCACAAAGAATTTAAAATGAAAAATTGAGCACTAGACCTTCAGTGGTCAAAGCTACTGCAGAACATACTATTGCATCCTATATTCACTGGAGCAATGCCTCTCCTCAAAAAGCTCTAGCACAGTCTCGTGTTCTTCAGTAGCTTGTAATTTGCATCATACTGTACAAGTAAACTTCTCCATATAGGCAAGAACCAATATGGACAAACTTAAGAAACTCTTGCATAACGTTGGTTGATCTGCCATTGCATGACTAAGGAAAAGCATTACAAAAAGATAGAGTTTACTGACTCAGTCCAAGTGCTTGCTTGTGCATCAAGTCTCTTGCACCTGGTTTGCATCACAGTCATGAGCTGCCCTCATCCTGTTTCTCACACATTCACATTATCTCATGGAAGTGCTTCTAAATGTTAAGAGCAGAGAAAGAGCCGGGTCTTCAACACTGCTGTTGAGACTGTTACTATTAGCAAGCCATCACACAACTGCTGTTCTTTCTTACTATTAGCAGCCACCACGCTTCTAAGTTATGCAGCTGGAAAATGAGTTTGCTTTGGGACTGAGTAATGAGAAAATTCCTCAACAAATTGAAGTGCCTTTACAGAAGCATTTCATGGAAATTGAACTGGCATTTTCTACATACAGTGTTTCCTCGACACAGAAAAAGATCTGCAAGATGTGATGAATTATGAAAATTCCTGGAACACAGAGAAAAGTGCCCTAAATTATACAGCACATGAACCTAAATGGATTATACCCACAGACACATACAGCTCAGACTGCTACATCTGCTGTGACTCTGGAAGCCACCAACCTATCCTAAGGCAGTAAATGGGGATTTGGCTAAATGAGCATACAAGCAGCTCAGCAACTCTGGTTTGAACTAGCTGACCCCGTCCGTTTGTTCTGCATTGCCATTACCAAACCAAAGATTTCAGGTTAACATATTTCAACAGAACAGTGTTGTTCCTGCAAAGCCCATTATGCCAGAGCTATCCCTAGAGTAATTCACTGAGTCTCGTTACAAATGCTGGTGCAGACAAAATTTCTGCTCCAAAAGTTTAAAGGCGGGAGCATGTTAACATGCAGCAGAAATTGATTTATTCTCTTATGGTCTCGACACAATCGTCCTGCTGAGAGCTGCTGGGGGGCACAGCTATGCTGCTACACATCCAGATCCACAAGACTGGAACTATGTCTACATAGGACCTGGAACTAAAGAAAAAACCCCAATATCTGCAGTTCGTTGCTTTAGTGTTTAGGTTTCATTGAGCTGTTTACTGTGGGAATGAAGCCTTTATCTCAGGGAGGAACCCAACTGTGACTAAAGCCACCAGAACAGATCACTGTACGGAGGAGCAACTTTAATAAAGCACTAAGGGACAGAGACCACCATGGATTTTTCACTCCCTCTAAATAAAAGCCACACCAATAACTTTTTAGTTTTATCTACTGAGACAGGTTGTGACTAGAGTCTGACAAAACACACATCCAGCCTAGACACTATTTTTGTGCTGTGCATCCAACTGTACTCCCATGGGCTGGAATAACAAGAGCCATCCAGTTCATGAAGACAGCAGCAAATGCATTTTCTCTCTAGTGTGAATGCTGGAGCAATGAGCTTACACTGCAGAGCTGCAAAACCGTTCACTCTGGAGAACAGAACCAAACAGCAAATGTAGGAGACCTTTTAGGGCAATTGAGCAATGGTTTTTATTATACTCCACACTGCTGCAGTACTTTTCCATACTTACCTTGCTACTGCATCACATGCCTACCTTCCTATTTAAATAATTCCAAAGCCCCCTCCTTCAAAAGTTTTCCATTACCCAAGGACTTTAATAAGAAAAGACTTTAAAAAAGAAACTTCTCAAGGCATATTTCGAAGGGGAAATACTATATAAGTTACCATAAAAAAATACCAGAATTTCCAGTTTTGAAATGTTACTGGAGTGTTGAACTACCCTTTTCAACATGAGTTAAATATCCCTGTAACGTTCTGAAGGCAGGATGCACCCAAAGCATTTTTCGGCCAAAGAAACTGGGGCAGACTATCTACTGAAAGTTTCACAACAAGCTGGCAACAAGCGACCAAAGCAGTCCCAAGTTTTCCAGAGCAGATTTTCTCTCCATGTATGGTGATATCCCGCATGATAACTTACCATCCAATAGCCAGTTGTACCGGTCTAGACCTTTTAGCTCATTCAGCATTAGCTGTGTCATGATGTCATCTGGAATAAGCTGCCCTCGATCAATGTAGGACTTGGCAAGGATCCCCACTTCTGCAAAAGTAAGAGAAGTTGCATTACACTATCTCTGACCTCCAGCAAGGGGAAAAAATCCCACAAGCCTGCAAAAAAATTGTTTTGATCAGGATGACACAGAAAACTTGTAAACAAGACAGACAGCATGCTTGCCAAAATTAAAAAACGGATGGTCAGCTAGGACCTGACCATGCAAATATTTATCAGAATAATTTGATCCATCTGTAGTTTCACAGATGGGAACAGGACAAAACACACCTCTGTCCTCACATCCTCTTAATAAGTTCACTAGTATGTATTTGAAATATTAAGTTCCAAAAACTAGAATGAGGAGAGGCCATTAGGCAAGGGTCTTAAAAAAAAAAGAAATATAAAGGATACAATTTTTTAAGATATCAGCCCTCAGACTTCCTGAAAAGAAAGTTATTTTCTCAGCTCAGTGGCTAGTTACTAACTTACACTTGGGCTTCATTACAAAGACAAATGCCTTTGGCATTTAAGAAAGCAGTCTGCAGTGGGGCACGCTTGCCAGATATGTATTTTTATGATTACTCGAGTTACAAGAGGATGTTTATAGATATTGTACACTATTTATGGGAGCACACAGACGCTAGTATTTTCCCATGGGACTGACTAACTTTTAGTACCAGTCATTTATCCCACTAGCTCAGAAAAATTCCATCTATGCACCATAGTTCCAGATATCACACCATGCTCCTACATGGCAGGCAGTAGCATGCTGTAGTTCACCCAAATCTTGGGTATAGCCAGGAAGAAATTCAGTTGCCTGGGTTGTGTCCTAGGCACAAAGTTTCCATATCTTTCATTTATAAAACAATTACCCAATTATGTTAAGTCCTCCAGAATAGCAGCTAGACTGGTTTTGTTGTGAATCTGCAGAAGCCTTTACCTGCAGCCAGTTCAGATCTCGTTACAGAGAACTAAAGAGAAGAGAAAATGGGGTGGACTGACATACCCACACAAGATATGGCGCCTTTCGGCAGAAAGCAATGACAAGTGCCAGTCTCATCACTCAGTGCACAGAATGTGCAACAGGACAGAGGCCCCTCCTCAGATGAGGCAACTGAAAAGCAGTACAGGTCCTCAAATAATGCAAATAGTAACTTTGGTAATGAGGGGGGGGAAAAAACAGGCACTAAAGGAACAATTTCCCCTTACTGCCCGCTCACATCTGTAGTCAGGCTTTGAAAAGTACAAAGACCATTTAGAAATAGGCACTATGCACCTTGGCCAGACTTCAAATAATGCTCACTATGTGGAAAAGAGTCAGACAGTGGGGCCCGAGTCCTCCAGCACATCACAAACTGGAAAGAAGGTGACCATCTGCCTGGGTACAAAGTGTCTGTCCTTTTCCCTACCTCCCTTCTTCATACCTCTTTTATTATTCTCGTGTGCTTTGAACCATGTACCCTGCAAAAGTAGGTTGGGAGGAGGAATAAATCACATCTAGATGGTTTAATGTGTACTTGATGCTTGGCTCTGCTACTGATTTATGTTGCAGGATTGCTCTAGCCAAAATGATCTAAAAACATGCGCAAGGCAAGGTTCACAGGGAACAATTCTAACTTATTTCAGAAAGATACATGAGGTTTTGGGCCCAGAGAGGTTTAGAATATGGCAAACTATTTTTAGACTAACAGAGCTTGAAAAATGCTGCCTTTCGCCCCTCTCTGCAGAACTCAGGTCAGGTAGAAAGTCGCTATTACAGAAGGAAAAAAATAGACACAACTGTACCCAAATAGTCATACATAAGGACGAGAAGTTGGTACACTAGATCATAGCTTTTTTTTCACCCCTGCTGTTGGGAGTGGGATTTCATGGGGTTTTGTAGGTTTTATTTAGTTCTGTGTTTTTTCAGGTTGGGTCTGAAACCGCTACAGGCGTGGCAATCTTTGGAATTACAGGTAACACCGGTTTCTTTCCTTTCTAGGTGATGACAGGTGTCCGTGTTCCATGGTTTTACAAAAGACTGGCATGTTCTAGCTGCATTACAGCAAATAAGCTCTAGCCATAATCAGACAATAATTACCTTAGCATTAGAGAGGTGGTCACAGACTCTCCGCTCTCCAGTAGAGCATGATAATAACTGCAAATCTTCAACAGGACTTTTCAAAAATGTCCATTTTTCACAAGATAGCAAATGCAAAATTTGCGCTGTATAACTACTGTTAACTATATCTAATTTTCAAAGGGCTTTAACTGCCCCTCTTAGTGTAACACATTGCCCAAAGAACTGGAAGTTGCAGGACTCTTCTTTTATGGTCAAAACTCATGAATCTTTGCCTTGACTGAACTTGTCAAGGCCCTCTGAGTTGCCTCTCAGTTGTTCTCCTATGTTCAGTGTACTACCTAGTCCTGCTACCTCATATTTCGTCTCAAACCTCTGGAAACCATTTCTGCAACTAGTGACTGACTTCCAATGAAATTGCAATAGTTTCATCTGGGTTTGCTTGAACGAGAAACTCTGTAGCAGATTCTGGTAAATTCTCCTCTAGCTAATTCAGAGCAAAATTCACCTCTTAAACCATCCACTGACTCATATTCTGGGTTTTAATGTGCCTGCTATACTTCCATGTCAGACCTTTGCTCTCCTTCACAGTCTTTCATCTGTCCAACCCACCTAGAATTCTTTGCATAATCACTTCTCTCTCCATCACTTCAGGCTCCCTTCTCAATTCAAGAAATATGATAGTTCCACTTGCAATTTCCTCTTCTCACACAACCTTCAGCATGGTTCTGGTGCTCTGTGGTCTTGCACAAAACCTAAAGTATTTAGCAAACATTGTAAACCTCAAAGCGCTTGGCAAGATAACGTATTTCCTTCATTTTTTGGAATGGCTGCCCACTAGGTCTTACACAGAAAGTTCATGACAGAACAGTTTTGTGACCCTCTGTAAATGAAAACTTATGATTGTGGAACCAAATAGAAATAGCAAGAATACGATCACATATGTATGCGCAGGTGTGCTCCTAGCAAATTCCTAACATACGGATATCAACTGCAGTGAAGTCAGTCACTGTACCGAAGTCATTATCCTTACTGAGTAAACAGAATTTGTGTGAAGACACGTGGAAATCACATCACAGTCAATTTCACAATAGAGATACATTTTCACCTTCAAACACGCTTATGAGTAGTCCAAAACTAAGACTGCCAGTTACCCAAGCATAATACTACAGTAATACCCACAAGTGAACGTAGTACTCTACAGCTTGAAGCTGCTGGAAATAATACTCTCACTTCTTCATGTGCCGCCTGAGATGGCTCTTACCAGGTTTTTCACCCCACCATATAGAAAAGCAGGTATGGAAGTCAGGAGGGAACCTTCCATCATTGCAAAAATCCACCAGAGAGAGGGACTGTGGCATCTCAGCTGAGGCCAGAGGTCAAGCTAGGACTATACAGCAAGAATAATTCATATCTTTACCTAGTGTAAGCACCACTGTATGTAAGCCCAGACCATGCTGAAATCTAAGCATGATACAAACTCATAAGACAATAATAATTTTTAAAGCTATGCAGTTTGAAAATTTTGCCCATTGTTTTTTTTTGAAAGCACCATGTTATGCCTGCCCGCTCAGGACTAGGCCTAATTTTGGAATTAACAATTTTAGAATTAACAATTAACAATTCTAGGTGCCTCTACTTCTGGCCATCAAATTAATACCTGAAAAAGTCTGATTGCCCAAAACCCCTCCTCTTGCCCTGCCTGTTAAAAAATGTGGATATTTTTCTCTTTTAAGATGCTTCCAGCTGGAGAAACCATGAGAAACTGTCACAGCTGTTAGAAACACCTACAAAAACCACTGGGTGCTTACAAAAAGCACCAAGACAAGGAAACGATGAGGTGTAACAAAACAAGGAACACAGGATAACCCCAGATAACCCCGTTCACCCTCATGAAGAGGTTGGCAAGTGACAGCCTGTGGAGGACCCACAGCTGCAGATACGAGGCCCACTTCAGTGGCCTCTAGCTTCCAGAAGAGCTCCGTGAAGACATCCAACCTGTGCCCGGGTGGGGGGGGCACACAGAGGCGGGACTGGGGAGCAGCAAACCCCCTTAAAGAAGCGCCCTCCCTTCTGGGAGGGGGAAGGGAGGGAAGGAGCGCGGCTGAGGACGGCAGTGTGTGTCGTGAGCGTGTGTCCCTTCCCGCAGGGGGGCTGTGTCACGCGGGAGCTCCCGCCGGGCTGCGTGGGGACCGCTCTCGCGGGGCGGGGACGGGAACAGGGATCGTCGCCGCCGCGCAGACATCCCCACTCCCGTCCCCATTCCCACCTGTCTTCTTCTGCATGTTGTCCCTCAGCAGGTCGCCGCTGGAGAGGTGCTTCACGCCGAAGTGCTTGATAATGCGAGCGGAGACGGTGCCTTTCCCGGAGCCCGGCGGCCCCATGATGACGGCGCGCAGCAGCGGCCGCACCACCATGCTGCTCCTGCTGCTCCTGCTGCTCCCGCTGCTCCGGGCGCGGGAGGAGCGCCGCCTTCCCGGGGAGCGCCGCCTCGCACCCGCGGGGAGCCCAGGCCGGTCCTCCCAGGGAAAAGTAGTGGCAGCTTCTCCGGCTGTCAATCAGGGGCAGGAAGGAAAGATCCTTTACGTAAATGCACGGAGGGAGGGAGGGATAAATGAATAACGATAATAAAAAGATAACTAGAGCAAATTGCATCTCAGAACGCCGCATCAGACCGCATTTAGGCATCACTGTTCAAACCGGCCCTGACCGGCTGCCCCGCACCCCCTCTGCCCAGGAGGTCCGTTTTGGCTGCTCCCCGAGCCGTCAGCCCCTGCCCCCTCTCAGTTATAGAATGGCTTAATTTGGAAAAGACCTTGAGGGTCACCGAGCCCAACAAGGAACCCAACTTTGCCAGTCCACCCCTAAACCATGCCCCAAATTGACAGAAGTCCACCTTTTAAATATCCCCAGGAATGGTGACTCCACCACTTCCCTGAACTATCATTAGTATTTCCCAAGTTGAGCTGGGACATGGCTCCTTACCTGGCTGCACCTGATGACTGCTTGGCTGCTGACACGTCCTATTGCTGTCACCGCCCTGCCCAGGTGCCCTGAGGCTGTGGCTGACTTTGTTGAGCTCATCTACCCCCATACAGCAGCCGCGCTCTTGGCTGGTCTCTCACAAATAAGCCCCCACTATCTGGCAGCAGGCAGCTGCGTTTTTAACGAGCTGTACCTGAGTTTTGTTGAAGGTACTTGAATGGGAACAGCTGCAGGTTGCTCTTCCTTGCTCTGAGTAGTGTTCTTCCAAACACCCAGAGGTCCTTTCCCACAGACATGATTCAGTGATTCTCAGCTACAGCAGAACACAATGTTTTGGCCAAACTAGAAGATTGTCCCGTTTCCTCAGTGTCCACTGTCATGTCCACAGCCTTCCCGCTAAAGCTTCTGAAGACGCTGATGGATCTCAACCACTGTACCACAAGGACCACAGCGAAAAAGCGAGCAGAAAGCTGAGCTACAGCCAAAACATTAATGAAATTAAGCTTCCTGTTTTAAAACCTCATTTCATTTCAATAGTTTTACATCGAAACAAGTACCGACACTAGAAAATGTTCAAATGATTGTTTGGTACTTCGGAACAGTAAGGAAATGTGAATATAGCCCCAAAACTCCCCAGCCAACAAAATATATTGCCTTAACAATTTAAGCAGGAAGGCACTGGCTTAGCACATAGAGCTTACTATGAGCATAAAGCTCATTACATTGAGAAATGTGAACCTTCATAAATGAACCTAGTAATACCTCTATTCCAGATTGCAGCAGGTCAGAAAGAGTGAAACATTCAGGGCTTTAGCAGTGTTCCCAGGGCAACAACTCAGTCTGCCAAAGCAACACAGTCTTAAACAAAACTTGGCAGCAAAAGCCATTTAGATGTTGGAAGCCACGCTATTTGTTTTAAGCTCCACACTTCAGAGACTTCTGAATGGCGGAAGTCCACAAAATGCATTGATAAATCTTCCTAAAGCAAATGGAAATGGAAGGTATTATATGAAATACATATCCAGCAAATACGACTTTTCAGAGAGATAATTAATCTCGAATGTCACCGTGTACAAAAAGCAGCAATAGTCTATCTGCCCGTTAAAAAGGAAGTCTGAGGTTCAGCCTCTCTACAGGCACTATTGAGCAGCTCAGAACTCCAGACAGGAATGCTAAGACAATCCCTTTGTTAAAGACTATTTAGAAATCTCTCTGAACTTCATAACAGATTGATGAGGAAGGGATGGAAATGGATAGAAAGGCACTTCTCACACACACACAGGTTCTTGCTAGCCTGTGGCCATTGCAGAATAGAAGCAGGTACTTAGATTACAAAATACAGAAAGTAAAAGAAATTATTGTTCCCCTTTCCTTGGCTATCTTTGCTGAAGTCCAAACCTTGCCCTAGTAGTTTTGTGCAATAGTTGTAACATACTCAGAAGTGGAAAAGGAAATAATGAGTCAATGGTTCACTAGTTTGTATACAAATCTTTACACAGCTGTTCTGTGTAAGACAGGCAAGTGCTTTTTTTGGCAGCTCTCATTTTGATGTTTGGAAAATGACATTTTATGATCTTCATTCAGACCTATTTATTCACATCTTAACAGAGGTCTTAATATTTATGTAACGCAACTTGCACTGTATTCTGATTAATCTTTTTTGCACACGTAGCCTACAGTTATAAATTAAAAACCTAACTCTTGCTTAGTGAGTGTAGAATTAATCCTCATGGTGACTGAACAGTAATCAAAATCCTGTTTCAAACAAATCCAAACAATCTTACTGATAAATAATCTTTCATATTTCTCAGCATTTTTTCAAACATAAGAAATTCTTTAAAGAGGCTTTTTAAGCCTTAAATTGTCAAAAGAGTTGCTGTCAGGCGTGCTCCTTGGAGATCTAAAGCCTTTCTTCTGAGTTCGATACTTAGTACTAGTGGGTACCTACTTCCCAAGTGTTGTACTTTGTATCAAAATAAAATGGTTACTTACATGAGGAAGACGTTAAAGCATACTGACTTCGGCAGGGCATCTGACATGGTCCCCCACAAAATTTTTATACCTCGTCTGGTACTTCATCTGGTGGATGGGTGGACAATTAGGTGGGTGAGACACGGGCTGGAATCGAAGTGTAGTGCTCAGTGTTTTGTACCCTACCAAAAGCCCTTGACGAGTGTGATTTTCCAGGGTCTGTCCCGGAGCCTTGTTGTGTCTGGTGTCTGTGAATAACCCCGGTAGGAGAGTGAGCGCATCCTCACCAATTTTGTGAGTAACAACATACCATGTGGCCCGAGTGGATGGGCTTAGGGGCAGGAGGTGGCGTTTGGCAGGAACAGGTGGGGAAAGGGGCCAAGCAGGACCCTGACAAAATTCGGCGAAGGCTGGTACAAAGTCCTGCACCCAGGACACACCAGCTGCTTCCAGCAGCACAGGCTGGGGACTGACCAGCAAGGCAGAAGAAGCTCTGCTGAAGAAGACTGGGAAGAACTGGCCTACAGCCACCTAAGCACCATCCAGCATGTGGCCACTAACATCCTGAGCCACATTAATAGGAGGGTAGGCACTACATCAGGGAAAACAGCTGTCCCCTTGTGTTAAGCACTTCTTAGGCCACATCCGTGCACTGTGGCCAGTACTGGGCCCTCCAGTACGAAACAGGCACTGATCATTTGGGGCAGGTTTAGAAGGAAGTGGCCAAGACGATCAGGGGCTGGAGAAGAGACACTGCCACAGGCAGATGGAACCATGCTTGTTCAGACTGGAGAGAAGGTGCTTCAGGAGTCCCTACTAGCAGCCTTCTAGTGCCCACAAGGCTACTGAGAAGGCAGGGACAGGCTCCTCACCAAGATGAGTGGCAGGACTCAGTAAGTCAGGCAGTGGAATCCAAGTATTAGTAGACTCAGCTCGCCGAGGTTTTTAGGATCCAACTGGATAAAGCCCTGAGCAACCCAGTCTGACCTTGCTTTGGTCCACAGATTGGACTACAGATCTGGATTCCAAACTAGATTAGGCTGTGATGTTGTATTTGTTAAACAAGATACCATATTAATCACAGGGTTTTTTTAAATGCATGAAATACTTATCCAGTGAAGTCTAACATATACACACAACACAGCTGAAAATTCTCCCTCAAAAAATGTATGCCATCAAGAACATTTGAGGAGCATATTTTTATTTTTTTAATTAGAGATAGGTTAAAATATGTAGAATGAAATGTGGTTGTGGAACTGTTTCCTTTAAAGTAGCAAATACATAGCCCTTTACAAACCAAACAGTTAGAGCTGTGATTCTTTATTTAGATTTAAATAGTGTTTTATTGCAAAGAGGGATATGACAGTATCATTTTTGTGGTGTCACTCCTACCCTAATTAACCAGCCTAATGAATTATTCCTCCCAGACGGCTGAGTACAGCAAATTAACACTTAAACATAACATGGGTTGTTCCGAAACTCTGAGTTTCCTAGTAAATGTATATTCTTCGGACAGAAATTTATTGCCAGTACATCAAGCTTGTTACACTCAAAACCTTACTTATGACAAAGATGAAACACAATTTATTTATAAAGTAAAAAATCTGTTAACAAACCTGAAATCCTAACAGTCTCATTCAAGAATTATTAATTCAGATGTAATTATTACAGAAAGTATATGTTTATGCTAAATTACCATTATTAAATTTTATTATTTATTATATAAATAATTAATTTTTCCACCCATACTTCTTAGTTTCTACCATTCTCCTGGTGTTGTGCTCACCCCTCTCTCCTCCTTCCCTAGGCCCCAAGGTCACGGTCTCACTCCGGTGAGGTGGGTGGGTTTACAGTGAGTCGTCAGCCTCTGGAGTCCCTCACCAGCACGAATGCCACGCTTGTGTTGACAGATTCTTCTTCATCCCTCTGTGGTTCTCTTGGAGTTATTTTGGTATGCTTGCTACCAAAATTTTGCACCTCACCAGTCTGCAGCTCTACCTTACATCTGAGTTTACGATATACAGTACCTGCCACATATATTAGATAGTTTCTTTGGGTTTTTTTGCTAAACCAGTTGTGTCCAGCTCCAGGTCTGCATTCAAGAAAAGAAACAATTAATACAAGAAAAATAAATTAGCCACAGAAAACCTGTCAAAATTGCTCTCACGAGTAAAGGAAGCAAAGCAAAGCTGCAAGCAGATCAAAGAACATTCAGACAGTGCAAATCTGCCAAGCCTCTGTTCTGATGCCTTGGAAACTCAGTACAAGGCTTATGTCCTGTTATGAGCAATGGCAATACTTTATTGCAGTCACAGATTGATAACAATCAAGTACAGAATTTTAATTATTTGAAAAACATTTCTGTTGTCCCAGTGGTTCCTTTGAGCTGTATCTGGAGTTTGTAATTGTAGCCCTATGAAAAGCACTCACCACAGATTGTTTAGACATCCCTCAAAATACACAGAAATACGAAAAAAACATTAAGTTCCAGTAAAAGAGAAGTTACACAGCTGTGTTTCTGAGACCGTGTGAAAACTCTTGGGAGATATGTAAACTAACAGAAATTCAGAAAACAGTGTTATCTTTTTGGATACTTGGAGCCCTCACACATTAGTAAAAGGCAGAGATCGTTTGGAAATTTCTGTAACGACCTGTTCTGTATTGTTTATCTCAAATGATCAGAATATCAGGAGACCGTCATGTTCTCCAACCGTTGATTAAATGAAAACTAGCGTTTTCCCTGAGTATTTAAGGTAAACCAGTAACAGCTTTACATTTTGAGATTAAATTGTGACAACTGCCCAGATCATGACACGCATACATCTATGAGGTGCCACTCAGTCTCTCTCTCCTAGAGGTGCCACCTGCCACCTCTAGGCCGTTGATAAAAACCTTTTTCATGACTCCTTGAATATCTAGAACAACAAGCTGCCAGCATTCCCAGGGAAAGAAAATCCCTCTTCTACATCACTGGGAGTTTTTATGGCAGATAGAGTTCTCATCACAGGGATACTTACGTTCTACCAGCAGAGTAGTGTTTTTCAGTCTATCTGCCAGTGATTTTTTACAGAAGTATCTTATTTCAGTTACATGAGAAAATTCTGGCTGCCAATAGAATCATTTTTGGGGAAGACTGTTTTCCCAATTTTGTTTTCGCAATTTTGTTTTTCCATGCCCTGACATAAGGCAAATACTTGCAAATTGTTAACAGATGATAGCAAGCAATTGGAAGTCACAGAAGGAGGACAGGACGGACAGAACTAAAAATACATGTGTGGGAGTACACAAAGGAAGAGAAATGAACCACAGCAGAGAGTTCATTTAAAGTAAACGTATTTGACCAGATATTTGCAACACAAATCTAAAACACCGAGTTCAGACAATGCAGTGAAAAACATAGTTCCAGTAGCAGCACCTAAAAGCCTTTTACACAGCTGTCTTCACAGAAGAAGACCCTGTTGATTTCAGTGGAAGTTCATTCTCTATCACATCCCATACCAACAACCTCACGGCAAACTGTTATTTAACTACTATCCTGCAATTACGTCTAAAAGGCCTGTGAATGACAGCAATGCAAGGAGACAAAATTGTTCCCTGAAAATAGGAAACGGTAAGTGCCAGGCTTCTTCTCCATTAATCATGACGTTTAGTTTTGGAATTCCAAAATACACTCCAAACTCTGAAACCCAAAGGAATTATGCAGAGATTTGACTGAATTTAATCGTTCGTAAGCAGGAAAACAAACTACGGATTTTTCAAGAAAGTTTTAAGAATTTTTGTGAAGTTTGGACATAGATTTGCTAGCTCTGAGAAGATATGTACGTTTTTTACCTTCCTCACACACACAGTTTTCTCTTAGTTCTGCTCCGTGTATTACAGAAAAGCATTTCTGCTGCCCGAGGCCCACTCTCTTTTCTGTTATGTCCTAGATCAGGGCTGCAACTGGCAACTAATTTCTTACACACAGAAAGCTACATTTCTTTGATTCCACAAAACTCTCCACAACAAAAATCTCTTTTTCTAAAAAGATGGAGAGGTTCATTTGCAAATGAATCACGAATAACTCTAGATATTTTTTCCCACATCTCAGAAATCTTGGGCATCGCATATGGGAACTAATGCTGTTTAACGGCATTTGATCCTCATTTTCCACAAATTTCTCAACCTGCTTCCTTTAAAAAAATTTCGTAGGCTTTGTTTCTGCACAGATGTGGTCTTTTGATTTAGATGTATAATTTTTCTGGGTTCAATTTTTTGCCTTAGCACCTGGGTCTGGGAAATCCACAGCATCTGTACCGGCTGGGTGGTAAATGGATTAAGTGGAGAGGAAATTTGGGATACTGGTATGTGAAAAATTAGACTTGAGCATAAAGAGCAGTGTGTCCAGCTGGTCAAGGGACACGATTGCCCTTTTCTACTGCATGCCTGTGAGACCCCACCTGGATTTCTGCATCCAGCTCTGGAGTCCTCAGTTCAGGAAAGACAAGAGGACACAGACTTAAGTTGTGCCAAGGGAGATTTAGGTTGGACATTAGGAGGAATTTCTTCACACAAAGGGTGATTGGGAATTAGAATTGGCTGCCCAAGGAGATGGTGGAGTCACTGTCCCTGGAGGTGTTTAAGGAAAGACTGGATGTGGCACTCAGTGCCACGGTCGAGTCGGCAAGGTGATGTTTGGTCATGGGTTGGATTTGATGAGCTCAAAGGTCTTTTCCAACCTAATAAATTCTGTAATTCTGACTCAGTGATTCTGTGACATGGACCTGATTAAGCTAGTCTATATGTGGGCCACAAACATTATTGATGTGCTGGAATAACAACTTCTTGAGAAAAGGCTGAAAGAGCTGAGATTGTTCAGCCTGGAGAAGAGAAGGCCTTGGTGAGAGCTCATTGCAGTCTTTCAGTATTTAAGGGGGCTTATCAAAGAGACAGAGGGGGAACTTTTACCAAGAAGTAGTGACAGGACAAAGGGCAAGAGTTTTAAACTGAAAGAGGGTAGATTTAAATTGGACATAAGGAAAAACTTTCCTACAGTGAAGGTGGTGAGGCACTGGCACAAGGTGCNCAGAGAAGCTGTGGATGCCCCATTCCTGTAAGTGTTGAAGGACAGGTTGGATGGGGCTTTCAGCAACCTGGTCCAGTGGAAGGCATCTCTGCCTATAGTATGAGGGTCGACTAGACGATCTTTAAAGGTCCCTTCCAAACCAAATCAATGTTATTCTGTGATACGAAGCTTGCAGACACGTTTATCAACACAACAAAAATCCTTATGCATGCTGATTGCCGAAGTCAGCAAGCAGCTAATAATAGGTGGTTTAGTTCCTCCAGTTTCTGAAAAGTGTGGCTATCATGGGTTTAAAAAAAAAAAAA
>VZTA01023483.1:171-10989 GCA_013398855.1 Mohoua ochrocephala | reverse complement strand
TGTATCCATCTCTGAGCTGAAATATAGCAGGAACCATGATCTCTGGAAAATGATGATGTTGCTTGCTAGTTGAGTGCTATCCATCCCAGTTGAGTGCTGTAGCTGGACGTAAAAGCTCATCTCTCCTGTTCCACTCTAATTTGAAGACAAAAAAGTTAATGCAAAACACAGATGGTCTGAAAGAACCTGTTTGACCATGCTCTGCACCAGAAGATAAATGAACACGTATCCATTTACCAGTTCACAAAAAACAATCATTGTACTGATTGTCAGCTCTCAGTTTCCCAAATTTCTGTCTATTCAGTTGACATTTAATTGATCAGGGAGCAAAAACTCCTCTGGAGAGCTGAGTTTCCTGCAATTTCTTTACCTGTGGAGTATTCCAGGAAAATAACAGACATTGCCTAAGCAGGAGGTTTGAGTAATCCTCCAAAGTTGAGTTGAGTACAACTAATATCCCTTACTTTATTAGAAAACATTAAAAGTCATGTGTGTAAAGGTTCAAGCACGTGAATATGAAGGAGTAACAAATGATCCTGTGTCAGCTCAGCTGGGACAACTCACGTGTATTTACCCTGTAGCAAATGTGAGGTAATATGCACGAAGCTTTTAAAAGAAAGAATTTACCCTACTTACCTTATATTCATCCAGGACCAAGAGTGTCTACATGGATTTGTTATCACAGTTTAGCTCACGTTTTTAACTAATTACATAAATAAATGATTTGTGCACCTGGCACACTAGGCCAGATGTTGTTCATATGCATAATAAAGAATCCTATCTTGCCTGCAGAACTTGCTTTTTAATCAAACAAGGCAAAGGGTGGTTGTTATTCCCTATTTTGCAACGGGGGGAGCAGACATATGACTGGGAAGCTGACTTGTGCTAGGTAGCACTACTAATATGAGGCAAGACACAGGACTGAACTCAGATATCTAATGAGATAGCTGTGAAATCATCTTTCTGATCAATAGGCTTTCCCACCAGAGTAACTCCCATTTTTTCTCGCACAAATATATGACAAAAATGAGAGAAATATCTGAATATTTGGGAGAAATACCCGAGCCCTAGAAATATTTCACTCCTGGTGGTTTACAGGACTCCTCTTTCAAATGCATAGTTCAACTAATATTATGTAGGGGTAGGGGATTATAGGGATAAGGCATTCAGTGGGGTTTATGGACCCTCTCTTGCAAACTGTGGGACTTGTGTCAAATGGGAAGAAAGCTTATTGCTAGCACAACCCTCTTTACAGGTGTGCTCGGCAGCTGCTAGGAAAGTGATTTAAGAACAACACTCTGAAGTTTAGTTACATTCATGCTTCTGCTTACCCAAAATTCAGAAGAAATCAAGGACAATATCACAAATGGATCGTGGGTTTATTGTATTTTAAAAGTGCCACTTTAAACATCCTCTGCAAAAATCACCAACAAAAACTTTTCCAGTGAGGAGAATCCAAGGGGCTTCATTTGCAGCCCTGTGTGCCCACTACGTTACAAGATCCACAGTTTGTAGAACAACCTTGGCATGAATGGGGTATTTATTTGCACTACTGTAGTGCAATAAACAAGCAGAAAAGGCATGGGAAGCATGAGGAATGCCCAGAAGTCAAGCATGTGTTTTGTGACCTAGCAATTTTACTAAATGCTGTTTAAATCTCACCTTGTTCTGAAATAAATAAATAAATAAATACAGTTTTACAGCTGAGATTAAGAGCAATTCCAGGAGACATCTGGAGATACCATAGCAATTAGGTTTGCACTTAAGGAAAATTCTTCAAACTGATATTGGTCATGGCCTAAAATGAAAAAGAATAATAAGAAATATTGAAAGACATCTATTTTTCTCCTCCTTTCATCTCGATGCAACTCTTTTCCTTCATCTCAGAGATGGCAAATACCTAGTAAACATACATGTACACACATCCCATACAGGTCAAGCTGCATGTCACCTTAAGTTTACCACTCCTTCAAAGATGATGAGCAAAAATACATTCAAATTCCCTATACAAATATGTTAAAGACAAAGTAAGGAAATAGCCTTTCGAATGTTTGCTGTATTCAAAGAACACTGTAGCAAATCTTTAGAAGAGGTGTTTTTCCAGGAGGTTGATTTTGTGGGGTCTTTTTCCCGCTTAAATGAATGTTTATTTGCATATGGGAACCTGTGCTGACGAATTTTATCCAGCAGAATAAAGAAAAGGAGAAGAGAATTAAATGGAGGGAGACAACATGGCCTAGTAAATAAAGTAACAGACTTGGGGGAATCAGGAGACCTAGATACTATTCCCAGCTCTTCCCTGCAGTGTGACTTTAGGCAAGTCTCTGAGCAAGCTTTCCCTCACCACTCTGTTGTCTATTTATATTGTAAACTCTTCAGAGCCAGCACAATCCTTTGCTGCATGTTTCTACAACTCCAACTGCAAAGGAGCACAGTTCTGCATTGGAACTCCCTACAAACAGTAATTGAAGTAAGCCTCCACGATCCACTTGCCAGTGAAAATGTTAATCTACCTCTGTGCAGGCAGTCTGGCTGCAGATAGTTCTTGGTGGTATGCAGTATCCAGGTCATAGAAATAAACAAAACTATCCCAGGAATAAACACAGGAATTTGGTGACATCAGCAATTCCAGTGCAATGTCCCATTACAAAAAAATCTGGGTTCTGAAAAAATGTCAACATCGGGTTTAATAAGAGTACGAGCACATCGTTTTTCATCTAGAGATAAAGTACATGAGTTCAAAGAAAAAAAAAATTAAGTGGAGTGGCCTGGTTTCAAAAAGCACAGTATGTCTGAAAGAGAGGAATGATTTTCTTCTTGGGAAAAGAGTTGGAGGGAATAAGGGGACCAAAGTCCCTTCTGTTAACAGCTCCCTATGTACTGTGCATGCTTTGCCTCAGATAATGCAGCAGAAGCTGTGCTCACCCTAGTACTTCATCCTTCCCTAAAGGAAATTACTATAGCCAGGGAGTGTGAAATTGTGTATTTTGTCCTCACAGAAGAGTATTAAAATAAAAAAAAGATGGAGCCTGGCAAGAGAGGGTTATCTACATAACTCTAACATCCACTACAAGGACAGGAGGTTAGATTCTTCTGGCACAGAACGTTAAGTTGAAATGTGGGAGCTTTCCTGCACAGGACATAGCTGTGGATGTTCTTTGCGGAACTTTTGGAGAAGCGTTCAGGGCTTGAACTTCATGCTGCAGCACGGACAAAAAGTTAAGTAATCCTGAAGTACTTTCTTAGTGTTTTTTCTTTAACGCAGTAATTTCTGACATCTACCTGTGTATTCATTCCTAGTTTTAAGTAAAAGCTTGAGACCACTTTGCAATTTAAGCACAAATCTGAGCTTATTCTTTACTCAGAGTTCAATCACCATTGACATAGTCATTTTTCTTACCTCACTGAGAGTGAGACACAGTGCAAATTTTGGAACTTCGGTTGAATGAATCCTAGGTTATCTCAAACCCTAAAATGAGAGCCATGCACCATGAACTCTGGTCAAAGGAGGCACGCACAGAGCACAACATACAACGGCTTAGACCTACACCAAACATAACCATATTAGCCCTTCCTAGTAGCAATGTGGCTTTATCAAACCCAGTCTGCAGATGGTGACAACCAGCACGTATCAGATAACAAAAGGGCCTTGCAACTCAATATGTATAACCCGACATTAATGCTGCAGGTGCATAGAGCCCAGTGGACTCAGGTTATATTACATTTTGCAGTAGCTTTGAGCTCAGCCCTAACTAATCATCAAACACTGACTCCCTTCCTAGAGGGATTTTGCAGCCCTTGCTGCAACTGATAAGCATCTGTGGTGAGTGGACCACAACCAGAAACTAAGCACCCACCCAGATTCTCACTGTCCTGCTTTGAGACAAAATTCGGAGGAGCCCTCTGGGAGGAACGTCTCCTCTACAGAAGGCAGGTTACAGCCACCCCTCCCCCAACAGGTTTGGGAAAAAGTTCCTTGGAGGAAAGTGAAAAAGGGAAAAAAACCCCTATTTATTTAACAAACACACGGTAAAAGAATAATGCTAAGTAATAAATCCTCTCGCTGTGGAGAGAAAACCTGGGAAGATTTTAGAGTCCTTTCTGTGGGTGTGGTGTCTCTCTCCTCTTCGGAGCTGGGTCGGCTCGGGCCCCTCCGGGCCGAGGTGTGAGGCCTCCCAGTGAGGTTCTGGTGTTCTGAACAGTCCAGGAGAGAAGAAGAAAAAATCCAAAGTCCCAGGAAACAAAGGAGTTTAACTCTCCGTCTCTCTCCTCTGAGAAAAGGAGCCAAGAGCTGGGAAAAAAGCAGGAAGGTGCTTGCTCCACTATGCAGCAGCAGCAGCAGCAGCTGTCTCCTGCCATGTCCTTGAACACAAAAAACTGTTTTGAAAAGTTCCTCTGGCTTTTTTATTTCTCTCACACCCAGTTCTAAAGACACAGAAAGGCACAGGAATCATGGCTGGGCACAGAGCAGGCGTTAGGGGATACACATCATAAGGTCACCTCAAAGACATTCACTCACACCTGTCCCTAGCTGGATGGGGGAGAAAAAAGGAGTAGTAAAAACAAGAAAACTCATTCAAGGTTCTAGAGAAGGCAAGAGGGGAGAACTCAAGTGATACAAAGGCAATTGCCACCTCCCACAACCAGAATGATGCCCTGCCAGTCTCCAAGGAACAGCTGACTTGGAAGACAACCCACACACTCTCTCCAGTTTTTATTGCTGAGCATGGGGCTGTGTGGTAAGGAATATCCCTTTGGTTAGTTTGGGTCAGCTGTCCCAGCTGTGTCCCTCTTGACTTCTGGCCCACTCCCAGGCTGGTCATTGAAAGGGGGCAGAGTAAGAAACAGAAAAACCTTGACACAGCAAACACTGTGTCAAGAGCTAAAACACTGGTGTGTTACCAACATTGTTTTAGTCAGAAATCGGAAACACAGCCTGGTGTGAAGAAAGTTATTTCACACCAGACAGATCCAGTACCACAGAGGAAGTTTATTTCAGTTTGATATACTCGCCCTCATCTCCCACTCTCAGCCTGACCCTTCAGATAGCTTGTGTTTGAAAGAGGGTCAAATACAATCCTGGGATAAACTCAAAGTGAGTTTATTAGAACTGTTGAATTTCCTTGAGATTCCTTTAAGAAAAGTGTCATTCAGGACACTATGTAAACCAGTGACTTTCAATCTAGGATTTAATAATGTATTTCAGAGGAGTCAGCTAAGCATGAGGTATACAAAAAGCTGCCCATGCATCAAAAAAATTTTAGGAGTCTGAAAGCAGGGAGTGGAGAGGGAGAGAAAAACTGACTTTAGGGAAATTTGAAGATCACATTGATAATGAAATTTATTTTTGGTTAGTATAACACTTTAATGTTAATGTCAGAGACAAAACAATCAAGGACATTAACAACGCAGATGCACAAAAAGTTTTTACATTACCAGTGAAGATTCTTGTCAGACTCATTTAAAATTCTTTCTTTCTATCCTTTGACATATTTATTTGTCTTTGCAATTTTTTTTTTAAATTTATTTGTTTAAAAGTTTTCTGCGTTCGATAGCAGCTGGAATCCTAAAATGAAATTAAAACCATGTAGGTGCCAATATATATATTCAATAGATATGAGACTAAATTAAACTAATTGACATTTTATTAATACTCTGCTGTTTGTTCCCGCAGAGTTAAAACCGTACTCGAGATCCCATTATATGAAGATATACTCTGGACCATCTGGTGGCCAAACATTTCTGATTATAAATAAGTCATTTTTTGTTAATTATTTATTTGGGACCTTTTGTTTATTACACAAAAATCTGGAAAGGGAGAAGAAATAGCTAAATGTGCTGGGTTTTATAATACATCTTTCATAAACAAATCTATTTTTTGCAGAAAAATCTGGTTAAGGCAGGAGAGAACACTGAATATTCATTTGAATTAGAAAACTCTTTCTGAAATGATTCTTGTTTGCAGCCCTTTGGGCTTCACTTTGTATGAACATACAGGCAGTTGGAGAAGACACTCAGAAGTAGTAAACACTTAGCTGTAATGTTAAACTCTAAAAAGGAAGGAAACTCTTTGTTTATCACAGAGAATCAAAGGGGATAGATACTTTACGAAAAAGAAAAGAAAGTAAATCCCTTTGATAATGAAGTTTTGGGAGTATTAGTAAAGGAAAGTTGAAGGCTTTTCATCACTGGAGGTTTTCAAGAACTTATCAACTACTATCAGGAATTATTTGGATAGAATTGAGGAAGTACACTTGAGTTTTTGACAATGGATTACTCAGTTTCTCATAAGTGCCAGCTGTGTTTTCAATATTCACAACTCTATATCTCCATATATTTTTGATAACTGGCATAGTTTTGAACTTTAGCCTTCAATCAAAGTTCTTAATACTGTGAGACACAAAAAATAATGAGGTTTGGCTAGTTATTGGTTTCAAAAGAAGCTTGAAATAAAGACCAAGTTTCATTTGGTTCATTTAAAACCTGGAATTTCTTGCTTTATCCTGTATTCCAAACAAACCTCCAGATATCCACTCTGGAGGAATACAAAAGACAACAATGTCCAAGAAGCCTTATAAAATTGAACAGTTATTTATCATTCATACCTGAAACAAAGACAATACCCATTTCTGAGCATTGGACAAAACTTAGATCAACCATAACCACCCAGAGATGGATGCCTTTGGTCTAGGGCTTTGGGAGCTAGGGAAATCCCCATCTGACTGCAAAGAAATAAATGTGTTACAGTTATAAATATGCTTAGTCACTGAAACCAAGTCACTGAAGGCACTTTTGAAGGAAAAGCAGAAGTTAAAATGATAAAACCAAAGAGAACATCAGTAGGCAGAGGCAGACAGCTTAGGTGTAAGACTGACAAAGTTTGAAAGATGAAGTCCCTTATTGGGTAGACATGACAAGCAAATGAAGAAAAGTAAAATTTCTGCAAATTTTTTTTTTCATTCATTGCTTGCAAAACAGATAATTATCTGTTATCCCTTACAATCCTTAACTACACAGGCGTGGGGAAAGGAGTATCTGCCTTGTTGTTCTCAGTCCCTTATCAGGGTGGAGTTCTTCCCCTCACCTCTTCTGCTGGCTGGTTCCATCTCAGTTTTGAGCTCCCTTGTTAGGGGTAATTTCATAATGTTGTTTGTCCAAATATTTTTAATCATAACAGAGCTTATTATCAAGTAATTACCCTTCTTACTCTTAATTAAAATATTTTTTTCCACTTACTTCTTACATTGCTTATAATTATGAATGTGGCTTCTTTTGATTTAGGGGCAGTAGAATGCAAAAAGTAAGAGTTGGAGTGAACAGTGTACTGTCCTCTAGATGTACGTGCGTATGATCTTGACATATAGCTGAGGTACTCAAACAACATTGATATATACCTCTAATCTATTAATATTAATAAAGCATTCATAGATAAAGAAGTGAATGGAAGTTTAGGTATTGGTTCCCCACTACTATGTGGGTTGTCCCAAAAATCATGATACCATTATTAGTAGAAAAGAGAAAGAGAATAAATCTGCCTCATTTTATTTTTGTTTGTTTGTTTGTTTGCTGTTAAAACTCATTTATTTGGTTGATTGGTTTGGTTTGGTTTGTTGGTTTGAGGTTTTTTCCCACTTGATTAGGCCTGTCAGTGGGTTTTGGGGAAAAGCACTATTTTGGATGAGGGACACAAAGAACCTCACATCACTTCAGTAGCCCTCCAGCCTCAAATGCCTTGTAACAGTCAAAGAAACCATTCCTGCAGCCATTAAAATCACACTCTGCTATAAAGCTTTACATGGTTTATAATGTAAACAGTCTTTGTAGTCATGCAGCACAATTTTCTGTGGAACAGAGAATTAGTTCATGAGGCTTTGAGTTATTCTTCATGGAATTAGAATGGGTGTTAAACAAAGAAGACGGAGAAGGAGACAGTGGAGGAGGAGGAGAAGGAGGTGGAGGAGAGAAAATGGTGAAGGAAACAAAGTGCCAGCACTACAGAGTTTACTAGTGCAAATATAATTTTTGCTTTAATGTTTTTGGTTTGTGGAGTTTTTTTGTTCTTTGGTGTTGTTGTGGGGTTTTATCTTCTTTCTTGGGGGGCGAGGGGGTTTACTGTTCAAGTGGATATTGCGAGTCCTGTGTTTGTTAGAAAAATAATCTATTTCAAAGAATAATCTATTTCCATTTTTCCTGTGAACACTTACAGTCTCTGTTTTAGTCTTCTTCCCAGCATAGTCTAATGTAGTGCATTATTTCCTATGGACTTGAAGAATAAATAAAAATTGTAGTGGGGACTAGAACAAAAATGGGCCAGCAAACATGGAGCACTTTATGTTCAATATGGATAGGTAACATGGCAATTGGGAAACTTGACAGAAGGAAATATTTGCCATCCCTAGGAAGGTGAAAAGGACAAGACTGATATGTACATTTTCCCTGGGAAGAAGTAAAGAACAAGGGAGGAAAGCATGAATAAGGGAAAAGGGATTTGAAGTCATCAGTGGAGCACTCACTGAGTGTATTCCCCTGCTTGAGGGGCGAAACAGAAGAGAATGAGAGCAGATAATAAAGGGGGATGCAGAGACCCTGATGCAAGGAAGCCAGAGTTCCATGTACTGAAAGAGAAGGAGGCTGTGGTGCAGGGCAATGGACTCACCTGGCAGAAACTATGCCAGGTGCAATGTGTCCGGTGGCAGAAGCGTCCCAGTGGGCAAGAGTTAAGTGCTATGAAGCATGAAAAGAGAAAAGAAATCTTAGCCATAGGAAAGCCTGTGGAAATTCTCTTTGTTTTGCACCACTGCATGTTCCCAAAGTATTTTAGAGTAGTCTGACGTCCCAGCTTACCCATTTCAAAATGGGGGGTTGTGTGTGTAAATAAGCTTCTAGGTCTTCACTTTGGGGGCACTGGTACTCATAGTGAAATGTAGTACAGAACTGGAGGCAGCCAATAATGCAGATCTCCCCCAAACGACTCTGGACAAAGTGATCTGCTCTTTTTCCATCAATCTAGAATCTTTTTTGGATAACATCTATTCACCTATTTCATCTATTTCCTCTCAGATTTCTTTCAAATTCTGAACTAGATCTACCAGCCCAGCCAATATCACAGGGAGGTATTGTTTAGGATTTAGGGGAATTATTCTACTCCTACAAACTGCAGGGCTGGTTCTGCTTCCTCCCTACAGAGCTAAGAAACTAATTTGCATGATGTTGAAAAAGAGAAATCTTTTCTGATGTTTTTTGCTTTGAATGCTTTATGTGTAGAGCTGTGTTCATTCCCTCCATGGTGGTGATTATTCAGAAAATCTGAGTGAATAACTGAGCCTAAGTATTTACATTTCAATATTTTATTAAATGATCGCTCATATTATCCATCAAGTACAACAGGAGCCAACTATGTGGCTCCTTCAAGACCAGGAGAGGAAAAACCATAGGAGGCTGCATTTCTTTCTTTAGGACAAAGTCTAACCATGAAAGTGCATAACCAGTCATGAGCCACTTATGTTACACCAGCCTTGGAGTGAAAACAAAGCTAACCTTTCTGCATTAGCACAGTTGAAGGATAAAGCTGCTGGCTTTTGGGTCTGGCACAATTTTTAGCCATGCTGTTGCTAATCCACAGAAAGGAGAAATAGCAGAGAGGAATCTGGAACCATTTTTGTTTCCCCATATTAATTTTTTGCTGTTCTGTTGACAGTTTACTGTGCTGCTGTTGTATTTTGGTGTGGTCATGTCTACAATCAAGAGGGACCACGTGTCTCAGTTTTCCAAACCCTGTCAGAGGCCCAACACACTCCAATTGCCTGCCTTCAGACACCCAATAGTTCAGCTCATGGATTTCCCAAAGTTTGAGGGAAGTACAATGTCAAAAATACTATGGGGCTAGTGTTTGGCTGTAATATACATTTTAGAATCCCTAGTTGTTCATTTCTCCTAATCTCTTCCAGGTCAACAGGAAGAACTGTGCCTGTCCTTAGCAGGGCTGGACTGGTTTGGTGAGTTATTTTATGCTTTCAAAGAGCTGTGTGCAATGTGAATGTCATTACATAGACTGTATGCTTGATCATACAAAATAGGAAATAGTGACCAGAGCTAAACTGAAAAGCTGGCCCTATAACTTCAAAGGAAAGAAGAAAAGGAAAATAAAGTTACCTTCAGAGCAGCTTTTGTACCTGCACACTCTAAGGTTAATCAAATCTTATGCTTCAGAGTATATGGCTGATTAGCTTGTGTCTGGAAGCACTTCCCCTTATTTGCCATTCTACTCTTAGCTGCAGAAAGAACAAAGTTCATGTTAGTTCTAGGATATTTTTTGTCATTTTTTTCCCTCATTCACTTGCCACAGAAACTTTGAAAACTACTGGTTGTACTGAGAAGTGCCCTATGCAGAACAGCTCTATTCTGACAGAGAGATTGGGAAGCCTGCAAGCTTTGATATGTATCAGAAAACAAAATTATTTTGCCCTTATTACTGTGAAGTGCCTTCCTTCTTACGGAGCTTTATATCTGAGAATGAATTATACTTCTACGAACCCTTGAGGTAAAGAAGTCTTCTCCTTCCTGCAACCTATCTTTGAATTGTGGTTTAAATTATAGAGAGACTAAATAGAGGCTAGCGTTGTGGGTTTTGATTTGTTTTGGTTTGGTTTTTAAACTTCATAGTTAAGTAGGAAAGTCCAGAACAAAATCTCAGTATTCTCCTTCCTTCTCTCTCTCTCCTTCTCATTTCCATGTGAGATCCTCTTCATCCTGTTAATCTTCAGAGTCCTGTGTCAACCTACTTATTAATTTTGGCATTCAGTTCTTTTTTCTTTTTTT
>VZTA01023482.1:17141-35316 GCA_013398855.1 Mohoua ochrocephala | reverse complement strand
CCTGCCCATGGCAGGACATGGAATGAGGGCTCTATGACATTTACAATGTCATCATTTCAATGTAATGCATTTATCAAGACATTATTGTTGTTTCTGTCATTCTTCACCCCATTCCAATTGCTGTGTTTGACTACTACTGCTCAAACATATACTCACATGTCTTCAGTTCTCTGCTTTCTTGGTTTGACAAAATGTGGGAGGGATCTGCTCACACATTGAAATTACAGAATATTTTTTTTTTTAAATATTATTTACTGAGCAACTGTTACATGCCTACAGTGAAAAGTCATTTTTGCTATTTTCCACTGTGTTGGCTCAGCGAGATTAAAATGAGATTAGAAGCAAAGGGAAACAGATTACAAGAGACTGAGTGCAAACATGAAAATTGGTACATTCCAAACAGATGGCTGCAAAACTTTGCACAGCGATTCATGAGTGCTCTGTTCTAGACAAAGGAGTCAGTCTGGGGGAAAAGCAATTTCACATGCACTCTGTAGATCAACCTTACTTTCTGAAGACCTGTTGGTTTGGGATTTTTTTATTTTTTTTTTAGGAAACAGGCCAGTATTTTTTTGCCACAATAAACTTTCACATGTTACAATTACAACAGCTTGATACAGATGAAGCACAGTAGAAGATGGTGCTTGTTAATGCCAGCATCATTCTTTAATGTCCTCTCCACACTGTAGTGAAAAAACTTCCACCAGAAAAAAAAAAGGGCTATGTCATCTTGATATACCCTAAAATGTACTCCTGCTTGAGCCACGTATTCAAAATGTTATCCTTTTTTAAAGGAAGGCCTCTATCATGCAAGAATACTTTTTTAAGAGGCCCGCAGATACTCAGATAATCCATCCTGACTTCTGGTGTATTTAGCCCAAGGAATTAGTGTCCCTGATCCCTGAAGCACGGCTGTGTTGTCTGCCTGAAACGCAGCTTATCTTTTAAATTTGCTTTAAAGACACAAACCATCTACCACATACCTACATCAGTTGTTAAAATGATTAATCCCCCACAGGTTTCAGAGGTAGGGAACCCTAAAGGGATTAATCACTTCTTCCTTTTCCCTGTTTTGCTTGAGAAAGAGATGAAGGTAGAGTATTACACGCAAAGAAGATTAAAATGAAGTTGAAACTTCCTACAGCTTTTGTTAAGAAAAACTGGAAAAAAGTGAAACTAGTGTTAGGAATAAAAAGATTTAACAATATTCAGAAAAAAAGATTGAGGGTGAAAGTGCTGAAAGAAGCGTGATACATCATCTTGATAGAATCCCAAGCCCTTGACAATGATAAGGAAGGAGTTTTGCCACCATCTATTGGTGAGTGGGAGGAAGAGACAGAGCAAGAAAATTTGTTTCCTTCCCTCTCACACAAAACCAATATTTTCATTATTTCCTTAATTCATTATTATCCAACTTTGGGTGCAGCTTAGTGAAGGATTGATCTCCCTCTTATGTGACAAAGAATCGCACGTGTCTTTAATATGTCCCCAGCAAAGATTCATCCCAATCAATACATCTATTTTAGAATGAGTAACTGGAAGAAGAAAGTAGAGGAGAATGACAAAGGACTTTGACTGCATTAGGGCTCATTCCATAGGCAATTCCTGAGTTGGAAATGACACTGCCTTCCCACCCTGAGAAAGCAGGTGCAGTTGATCTCTCACCTGAGTTCCCTTTTGAGTTGTTGGTTGGGTTAATCTGCTCATTCTGAGCTACACCGTTTCCTTACTCAACCCAATCTGCTCAGATTGCACAACACTGCAGGCAATGAGAGCCATGACTCTTGGAATGGTTTGGGTTGGAAGCGACCTTAATGGTCATGCAGTGCCAACCCTCTTCCATGGGCAGGGACACCTTCCACCAGCCCAGGTTGCTCCAAGCCCCATCCAACCTGGCCTTGAACACTTCCAGGGATTGGGCAGCCACAGCTTCTCCGTCCAACCTGTGCCAGACAAGAGTTTCTTCCCACTATGCCATCTAATCCTGCCTTCTGCCATTTGGAGCCTTCCTCCCTTGTCCTGTCACAGCAGGCCCTTTTCCAAAGTCCCCCTCTAGCTCTCTAGGAGTCTCTTTAGGCACTGGAGGGGGCTCTGAGGTGTCCCTGGAGCCTTCTCTTCTCCGGGCTGAACAACTCCAACACTTTCAGCCAGTCTATCTGTATGTCCCTACCAAAGGAGGCACTTACGAGGGTCACATCAGCACAATCATACCTCAAAATTATAGGTCCTGTTCTAAGTCAGGTTGAAAAAGAAATCGATAGCAATAAAATCCTCTAATGCTCTGTAAATCCCAAGAGAATTAAATTAATTTAGAGGATTGGAGCTGTTCTTTCTAGCAGGCACCACACTATTAGTATTTATTCCCTGCTAGATGAAAACGTGCTTTCAGGGCAGAAAAAATTGTGTTACTTGTATAATGTAAGAGCAGTTAACATATGCCATGGATGTATTGCTGCTTTTTCCTCTAGACATTCAGCAGTCAAAATCTATGTAGTATGTGCCTGGATAGCTTCTTGGATCCGCAGCAGCTGCAGGAACATATTCTCCCTCCTAAGTCCCAGCGGTTTTTACTGTCTGCTTCATTTCACAGTCCTGACTTAAGTATCTACATCCCTGTAAACCTTACTGAGCCCCAAAAAATAGTGCTCAAAGAAAGCTGCATAAATTTGCAGGCTTCTGGTAGTGATGGAAAAGCCTTCCTCCCTTCTCTCGTGCTCCGTTCCCAAACTTTCTTTCTTAAGCTGATGGAAAATAAAAAACAAATTCAATAAAATGTAGTCTCTCCAGTGCTCACCTCTGACACCTGGTCCCCTGAGTGTGAATATGGATTCGTGGCTCAGTACACAACAGAAATGCTTTTTGGGTATAAATTTTAACATCTGCACTTGATGCTTGTCAGGCCACACTCAACACCACCCAGGAACACGGTAATAGGTTCTTGTTCTAGGGAAACCAGGTTGAACATTGTGCAACAGGGGCCACAGCAGTGTGTGGCGTAGGAAAAGAGACCTCTGTTAGGATAGTGAAAAGGTGGAGAAACTTCCAGATAAACAGGATCGTCCATCCTACAAATGGAGGACAAGAAATACAAAACTCTGTGCTTTTAGACAGGAGAAATACAACGAGGCTCAAGGGGCGTCCAACAGCAGCTGTGAGGTATCAATCTTGCAACATTTGTGGTTTTAAATTTTGTTATTTTTCTAAGATGTCTTCCTAATCTAGCTTTACATTGCTCATTTCTGATGAGCTTCTCCCCTTTTCGTCTTGATTTGAGGATTTTTTCTACCCTTTCCATCTTGATTTCCATTTATTTCCACTTTTAGTTTTTAAATTTATTTATTTATTTATCTATTTACTATGTCTGCTAACATACACAGACAACCAAAGGAGGCGTCTTCAATAACTGACTTGCAGAAGAGCAGATAATTTTGACAAAAAAGCAAACCTAATAACAGCATAAAATCACTGCAGGCCACCAGGTTTCAGATGATTGTTAAAACATTTATTCTTAATTGCTAATAGTGAGTTCTGTGGAGGCATTGGGACATATGATGAGCACAACAGTTCTTCATCATCTGAGTTTTCTGAGATGGTGGGAGGAGAAGTGGAAGCAGCTTTGTCCTCTTCTGATCACGAATTAGAAGAGAGATGCTCTGCTGTTCGCACAAAGAGAAGAAAAGACCATAAAATCACAGAGTAATTTGGGCTGGACCTTTAGAGTCATCCAGTCCAACCTCCTGCCATGAGCAGAGACAGCTGCTGTTGCTCAGATAAAGTTGCTCAGAGCCCCATCCAAACTAACCCTGAATGTTTCCAGGAATGGGACAGCCACAGTTTCTCGTGGGCAACCTGTGCCAGTTTTTCACCACCCTCACTGTAAAGAACTTCTTGTGTGAAGGCAGCAGACATGTATGCTTTTAAGCTGATGAATTCACATTCACTCATCTAGACAACCAAAATGCTGACTCCCATCCAAATTTCAGCTACAAATTGAGCAAAACTCTGCTCTTTTCAGCCCACTCTCCACAGAAAAGCAGGAAACACTGGCTCAGATTCCCCGGGTTGTGAGTCAGATTTGTCTCTTTGTCTTACAAACACCGTGTGAGAACTTTGACCGTGGGATAGACTATAAGCAAAAGGGCAAAAAGGAGGATCTCACCTCCTCCAGTGCCTGGTGTAGGTATGGTCTGGTTTTGTTGGTGGCACCGGGCTCCTGCAGAAGTCAGGAATTCACGGTTCAGCGGCTCCTGCCTGATGGGACTTGAGTAGGATCCAGGGTTTATTTGCTCAGTGCTGCCAGGGACAAGCAAATGGCCTTGTGAATATCCAGCAGTGAGGATTTTAACGGCTGGCTGCAGCTGCTGCTGTGCTCCTAGGGGGCCTGAATGTCGAACCCATATGGAGGCATATAAGTTCCTGGCATCTCCTTATGCATTTAGGTCTAAACCAGCAGCACTCTGGTGGCTTGCTGTTGGCTTTTTGAGGTGCCATTAGGAGCACCGCAAATCCAAAGAGCCAAACTGACTCAGATCAAAAAGCCACACTGAGATTGTATTGCTGGGAATGCCTCGCAAAATGCAAAATTAAACGAGAGAGAGCTTCAAGGGCCAGGCATGGATTTAAAAGAGCAACAAGCTCAGAAAAAAAGCAAGCCTTCATGTTCTACAGTAAACAGGAGCTGTGACAAACAAAGGGGTGGGTGTTGATGCGCTCTGTTTGGATGCAGAGAAACAGAAGAGCTGTCTGAGAGAAGGATTGCAGTGAAGCTACTGCCCAGAAACAAAGGTTTTGTATATCTGCTGGACAGCAAGGGACCCATCTGCCTATTCTCTTCCCCTGTGAATCTTTATTAATGTAATTGCAATTAGGACTCTAAGTGTGGCTCACGGTGTCAAATACATTCTGGGCTACCTTGGGACTGGAAAAGGAGGACTTGCAGAAAAGAGTTAAATGCATAAAGAGCACTTCAACCCAGCGCCTAAAAGATGCTCTTTCTTCTAGGGTTTTAGTAGGATTGATTTCTGGAAACCCAAGCAATCCATTTGTTCCCTACTTTTCTATTTTTGAAAATCCATGCAAACGCAGTAGATAAATAGTACAGACTCTAACCCAAATGCATCTGAAAAATTACTTTATACATCTTCTGTGGCAGTGTGAGCTGTTATTAGAAGATTTGTCCCACAATGTCAAAAGAGCCTGCATGTACAACTATTAATCAGTTTTTTGGTCAGAGTTTCCACATCTCAATATCGTCATTAAGTGAATTAATGAAGATCAGAGATAATGGAATATTTATGCAAATTATCGTAAGAAAATATCTTCAACCTTTCCAGAGCTTATAAGTCTTTATTATCATAATGCTCTTGACATGTGTCTCATCTGAAGACTACATTAGTTATTTCAGTTATTTAATGCCAAAATAATCATGTCTGGGTTTGGTGTTTTTCGGTTGTTGTTAAGGGGGATGTGGTGTTGCTACATTTTCAAAAACACATAAAAGTAGTAGCCCTGCTTCTTAAAAGTGCTGAAGTCTACCTAAACTCTTAGATGACAAGCACAGATGGCTACAGTATTAAAAGCCCTGTCACAGGGTATAAATTTTTAATAACCTTTGCCAACTTTAGCTGTGTTTATTTGTGCATTTTCTTCTTTTCCCTGATCTATAAATTAAAAAAAAAAAAAACCACAAAAAACCAAACCAACAAAACAAAACCTGCATTAACATTTCCCTGACCCTCAATATAAAAAAGTAATTCCTGCCATTTTTTTATTGTCTTTGTGAACTTGTGATGTTTTTATGGGGCTGGGCTAGAAGAAACTGCATTTTTTTTGAGTTTTTGTTTTTGTCTCTTAATTATTATTCAAGTCAGTAAGGTGCAATGAAAACAACACTTACGGAAAAGTCATTTACTGCCGCTGGGACTCACTGCATTCTCCTAACTCCATGCCTGGGAGCAAAAATAGACCTTGAGCCCTAGGGTTCAAGAGATTCAGCAAACTTTTTGCGTTTGCTTGCAGATGGAGCCTTGAGTTCAGAGTGCAGTGCTGCTGCACAGCAGATGTTGTGATCCCTGTGCTGGCAGGTATGTGAGACATCACCTCTGCCAGAACCAAATGCCGTTTTCCACATGCCTTTTTTGATGCATGGAACAACCTTTTTCAAGGCTGTGCGGAAACGTGCAATTAAAAGCTCTGTTTACCTTCACCTTCTCTGCCTTACTTAAAAATTCCATGTAGTCACCAGTGTGTATTCAGCAGTCAGCCCCGTTCAGAAGTATTTCATTCCAGATTAGCTGAAGCACAGAGGAGGCTTCATGCCTGAGGATTTGCCCTCCACTCACACAAGGTGTGGACTTTCTGTGCCTCTCCATAAAAGCACACACAGAGACTACGTCATGGGAAATCTAACGGCGGAGAATGCTGATGAGAACCAAATGCAGATGGCCGTTCGGGTTTTCTTGTTTGCAGATTATAAAATACATGTATTTTTAAGCGCAAGAAAGACTCATTAATCAAATGAGATTCCATAAAGCAAACAACCGCCCACATCTATAACTACTTAGATATATCTGGCTGATAATGTTGCTAACCAGAAATCAGGAAAAGCCATAAAATAATCTTTAGCTTCTTCGGCTGATGGGTAAAAGGAAAAGCAGATGAAGGACCACTTCAGTGCCTGCAGAGCAGGTCTCTAAAAGTGCAGCTGCCTCAATAGAAAGAAAACCTAAAGAAGAGGGTGCAAAAGTTTAAATATGAGGGAATTATTATTATTCTCTGCTTTTCTGACTCCATTTTTGTGTTTAAGGGTTTCATATTTTTATTTTATTTTATTTTATTTTTCCAAATATCTGAAATAAGACAAAAGAGAATATGAAACATCTAAGAAAAGACCAGAGGACAGAGCTGAAAAGATGGTTTATTGTCTTTGCAGCTGCTGATTAAAGGCATAAAGCACTTTTTGCTTCTTTATTTACGTGTATGTGTTGAAACTGCAATTTAAGGATTGCAGTTGTTTGGTTAAACATAAATGCACCAGGATGTCTGAGATGCTCCAGGTATCCTGACTGGCACTGAGATAGGACTCAAACCTCTTCCAGGAGAGTGAATTGTCATAACTGCCCTCTCCTTGCAAGTGTTCAAATCAGTTCTTACATTTTAGATGAAAAAATTGTCTTCCTACATTTTAATTCCACATTGTCTTGTTCTCACTAACAACATTTCAGAACATCAAGAGTTTTGCAAATAGGCTGCAAATTTGTAGAGTAAATTACAAAGGTTAACTGAGAACTAACACGATGTTTTAAAATTACAATTGCTTAACAATAATAACAATTTATACATTAAAATACATTAGAACAATGATATGGAGAGAGGAGAGAAAAGGCTGAAGAATCCAAAGCCTTTTTCTGTTATATTACAAACAAGTTTCCACAGGAAACAATTTGTTTGCCATCTGTGTTCATTACTGGTCTGCTTTTACTTTTAACTCACAGTTCCTCATGGCAAATGTGGAATAATATGGGATATCACTCAGGAAAANNNACAATGAATGCTCTGGTTGAGAAATGGAGAGGAGAGACTGCTGTGATTCATCACCTTCCTCACAGTAAAAGTGTTTCTGTCTAAAAGTCCTAAAAGTGATAGAGCTTAAATATTCTCATAGTTTTGGGAAATGTATTTCGCTATATGATATCGAGATAATCTTTTCAGCTGATGTCTGCTGAATGACATTAAAATACAATTCATTTGGCCTGCATGCAGAATTTTTTGAAAAACAGCAGCACAGCCATTGAAATTAGTTTATTGGTCATATTTCATGCCCTTATTTAACCACAATATTTTCTCAAACCTTTGGCAGTTACATGACATCGATTCTCATTCTTCTCCAATTTGCAGGATCCATTGTGATGAAAAAAAAAACCAAAAAAACAACAAGAAGGATTATTTATAAAGGTGGTCTTTATAACACAGGCTTAGCATTCCTCAGAAAAAGTAACCTGGTATGTGAACACAGCAATAGTCACTGGGTGATCACCAGAATGCATCAAAGGGTCTGTGAGCATGGGACTAAATCCTGTAAATACAATTTATATGACCCTGCATCTCCTTTTGCACGAAACTTAAGAGAAATCTTTCGTGTTTGCGTTGGAGAGGAAGATCTGAGAAACACATGAATGCATTTATGTCCTTACACAGGGGATTTTCAGGCTCTGGTTTTTTATGTTCAGCTAGAACATCTGTGTGAAAAACATCACTGTGTTTTTGCTAATGCATGCCACTTTAAATATAGTTTCCAGTCCAGCGGCACAAGAGATCCCAGGAGTTATTGAAGAGTTTCTGTAAAAGCACACATTAATGAACAGTTCTCCTCCTAAAATTTCACAGTTGTGACAGAGTGGTAGAGATGCTGGTAGCAGAAAAAAAAGGGATAGTGATTCATTTAAGATCTATTCTTTATGTTAATTCGCTCTCTTTTTTTTTTCTTTTTTTCTCATTTGCTGAAATTTGTGAACTCTGTTAAGAAACAATGGGTGCTTTCATAATATTTGGTTTTAGCAGTCGCTGGGGACTTTTCTAATGAATATTAGATTAAGTTTTTTGAGTTATGTGGCATAATCTCTGAAATTCCTCTTCTTCCAGGTGCTCCACCATTTAGTATGTCCACTAAACTCAGTTGTCACGTATCTCTGGCAGACAACACTGTTCTGAGACACTGCCACAGTAGACCAGTGCCAGACCTGGGAACGGGATCCTGAGCTACAGATTAAAACATGTAAGTTTAGATCAGTAGGATACAGGAAGCTCTTCAGGGAGACAAACCCAGGTTTCTGCTCTAAGGAGAGCTGGGTGATTCTCCAGATTCTCTTGACTGCATTATCTCTGTGCTAGATGAGACTGACAATCAACAAACAGGATGTACTACAGAGCATCTCGCCTCCAGACGTTTGTGCACAACTTTGGGGGACTCTTGGAGGCTTTTTGTAGAGGTTCCTATCCCAAAAAGACCTTTTTCTTACACTAAAGTACCTCAAATCTCACACAAAATCTTAGGAACTGTGTTCTTCCAAGGAGGAAATATTCAGCTCTTATTGAGTGTCCTGTTTTCCCCCATCCTATGGATAACACCTTTCAAAAAATTTCCTGTGCACCTAACTTCATGCACTTGCTAAGATTCTATGCCAATCTGTCTGTTTCGGCAAATCAGAGCTTTTCAGAAGACAAAATTATTTCAACAATTTACCACGTTTGTAAGATCCAGGGGCTGCCTGCATTAGGCAGTCTTAGTTTGATATTGTTACCTGGCTCATTGAAGTGAGAATATATCCATTACAATCACATTTCCTGTTCATTTTAAAAACTAATGTGGGTAGCAGAGAAACCATTCAGTTATTACCAGCAATTCCAATGTCTTTAATTTTCTTTGCTCAGTTTGCTATGGTCAATGTCTGGAAAACAAGCAATCATCTTCAGCTGTTAGTAGGGATTTTTTTTACACTTGTTTTGGGTTTGTTTTGTTTGGTTGATTGTTTGGGTTTTTTTGGTTTGGTTTGTGGTTTGTGGGTGTGATGGGTTTTTTTTTTGTATGTTGTTGTTGTTGCTGTTGTTCTGTTTTGGGGTTTGGGTTGGGATTTGGTTTTGGGGATATTTGCCATACAGGTAAAAAGTTATTTTTGTGTTGAGGAAAGGAAAAAAAAGCTCAATGAAATTTAATTCTGATGAAAACAGGAAAATGACAGTACGTCTGTTCTTGAAATTTGACATTTCTTATAGCAGGGTAAACACTATCTCAAATCTGTGAGCGAAAACGCATGAGAAATAATGCATGTTAACATGATTCTTACTTAATCCTAGCACGCTTGTCCTTTTAATAAGTGATGTTTTGTATTAGTTTATAGCACCAGGCATCAGGTGATTATCTTATTAAAAAACCCAAACCCTGTTGTAAAAGGCAGCCTGCAAGGTCACCCATAGATCCCTAATCATGAATTATCCCTGCAGGCAGTTCCTGCCCACACATGACCTTCTGCTGCCATCTGCATCTGTCCAGGTAAATGAATCAGCATGATCATGAATGGGAGATGGAATATCAAGAGCTTAAGTGGAGGGTGGTGGCCATGATCTCCATCCCCATTCCCTTCTTCTGTAAAACTCCCTTAGTGGAGAGGAAGGTTAAATGCTAGGAAAAAATTCTTCACTCAGAAAGTAGCAAGGCTCTGGCACAGGTTGGACAGAGCAGCTGTGGCTGCCCCATCCTGGAAGTGTTCAAGGCCAGGTTGGATGGGGCTTGGGGCAGCCTGGGGCAGTGGAAGGTGTCCCTGCCCATGGCAGGGGGGTGGAACTGTTGCCTTTTCCTGGTCGTAAAATTGAGAGCCAGACACGGTTAAAGGGAAGGGGGTTTTTACCTCGGTGTTTATTTAAGATCCTTGATGCACCACACCGTCCAAGTGGAGAGTGCCAAAGTGCCCCCTGGAATGCACACCCCGGGATGCCCCCACTGGAATGTACCCACCCAATAAATCGTCTGTACAACTCACAGGCCTTGCAAATGAGACCTCTATCAAAGATTCCCCAGTGAGAGACTTGAATGAATCCCCCCATTCTGAGGAGTCTCCCCCCTGGATGGGCCTATCTCAGTTTACAGGATGTGTTCTAGAGAGGACCTTGGTGTCTGGGGCTCTCTGACCCTTAGACTCGAGGCTCCCAGGGTGTTTGGGCTCCTGGCTGAACGGGACATGGGGTGTCAGACTTAGGGAGTTACAAGTGTGTGGGCTAAAAGCACTAAGGACATATAAAAGCCATATAAAAGGCTATATAAAGGCTATATAAAGGGGTATATAAAAAGGCAAAAAAATCATCATGGCATCAGAACAAGAGGGGTTTTAAGATCCTTTCCAGCCCAAGCTGTTCTATGATCTGATGACAGAAATGCAGAAGTGACTGGGGCAGTGGTAAAACTCAGCACTATGAGGGAACACATGTCACAGGAAAGAAGAGCTTCCAGTGGCATCAGTGAGAGGTGAGTCACCTCCTGCATACTCAGGTTGCCAACTGTGGTTGCAGCCTCTCTGAAAATAGTTGCCTCACCAAAATCTCACCAAAGGAGCACCGTAATTTAGATGTAATGGAGTTATCTCACGTTGCTACCTATTGGCAGGTGCATGTAATGTGGCAAAAGTTAATCATTTACACAAGACTTTTAGTAAACCGGGCAGTAAAATTGTGAACAAAAAGGGCTGTACATAGAAACAAAGACATCCTGCCAGATTAAGGCAATAGGGAAAATGGGATTTCTAAAGTAAACAAAGCACATGCAAACAGGACAGAGGAAAGCAAGAATGTAATTTATATTTACAGATGACCTAAATTTACATTTAGGGGAACAGAAAAGACTGAAAACTTTATCAGACCTCATTGGGAAAGCTTGGATGAGAACAGGGAGAATTCCGTATTAGCGGCAACAGACTGGACAGGTGAGAAAGGTGTCTGGGTCCTATTAACAAGTTGAGATGAGAATTTCAAGACATACCATGGACACTGACCTGCACCTGTAATTGGAAAGCACTGAAAACTCCTAAATGGGAGGCAAAACATATGAAAGGGTCCTTTCCCAAGTTTGGTTTATGGAGATGTCAGTAAGGAAATTAATCAAACCCAGGGGGAAAAAAAACCAAAAAACTGATCTAAATCTGGGAAAGGAAGAAAGAGTCATAACCATTCTAAGCAGAACAAGTGGAGAGATCTAAGCCATAGGTGTAACATATGTGGGTTAGCAGGAATCCCACTGAAATCCCAGTTTAGATTACAAGTAACACCACAGCCAATAAGAAAAATAGGGACTCACCAAGAACAGTGTGGGTTTGTGGGAAACAACATAAGTCAGGCACTGCTGCACCACTCAGTCATGCAGGGTAGACATTCAGCATAAAATGTGGCTTTAGATTTAAATATTCTGAGCTGTGTAGGCAAATTAGGATTATTGATGCTAAAACTACGATGATAACCTCTGTTGGGGAGGTGGGAAGACAGAGGAGAAAGCAGTACTGTCAAGCATTGTAACAGGTCAGAAGGTAATATTTCATAGTGTGTCAAGGGCAAGATGGAATTTGGAGGAGAACTCCCATGAGTGGACTCAGGACCACATTACACCAATTCCCATTAATCCTTATTGTCTCGTGGAAGAAGAAGATGATAAATCCTGCAAGATGTATTCCTACATTCATTGCAAGTTTCTCTGAGGAGATCGGTGGCGAAATGATGGCAAAAGAGCTAGTTCGGGAATATATTTCAGAAAATTGCATGAACTTTTAAGGACACTGAAAAGTAACAACAGACCAAACTGGTGGCTGATATCTTTTCTTTGGTTTCTGCTCAGGATGGGACACCAGATGAGCAGTCCTTTCATATGCACAAGGAAAAAGCTGACTGTCCTGGCTGTACACCACCTGTTTCCATGTAAATTAAATCCATAATGTATGAATTTTAAACATTTTATTTGATTTAAGAAGAAAAAGGAGAACAAGAAAAAGGGAAGTAGGCATTTGATGAGAATGGTCAGGACAAGGGTACACTGTATGTAATGCCTTTTGATTTCTCAAACAGTCCTAAGAACCATTATGAACTTTCTGGTATCTCAGTGTGAAAGGACCCCCACATTGCATATGAATGCTCACCTGCTCTGAAACCCGTGAATCCCAGAGACATTTGGTACATGGTGCTGCAGCATATGAATAGAAAATTGACAACTTCCCAAGGCGCAAAGGAAACAAACATCTAAATACATCTTGTCCTGCGGATCAGCTGCAGGACTCTGAAGTCTGAGCAACAGATGAAGGCACATTTTTCCCAGAGTCCTGACAAACACGGCAGAGAAGTGCGCAGAATTCAGGTAGCATACGCTCTGGAACCTTTAGGGTCAAAGTGAATGTGTAATCTGAGCATCAGCTTCAGAAAGGACGTTAAGGAAAACACTGAATATGCTAAATGCATCCAAGTAGTCAACAATGTGTGCTATTGAAGCCCTAATGCTACGATGTTAGAGTAAAAAACTGTCCAGATGAGACCTTACCATTGATGGGTAGCCTGAGTAAGGCAGTTTTTCCAACATGTACCACACACAGCTGGCTGTTTGAGGGATTCCTCTCTTGCAGCAGTATTTCTGTGGCTGTGCAAGGATCAGGAAAACAGGCAGAGCACAGCAAGGGTATCATGTTATAGACGGCAAGGTCATTCAGGGTGCCATCCAGAAGGTGACATGTCTCTCACACGTGACACAGCCCTGGACTTGCAGTGCTGGTGAGCAGAGCCTTAGGTGCACTCACCACTGCCATGCCAAGGGGTGCCTCTACCCTCAAGTTCTACAACCTGTAGTTTCTACTTCAGTGTGTGCTGCTCTTTTCTTTCTATATCTTCATGCTTTGAATTGCAGCATTAAAGTCTCCTGACTTTATAGTTTATAAGGTTAAAATCTACTAGACAGCGTGATCAATGTCAAATATATTCCCATTAAATATTATTGAATAATATGCAGGCACAAAGCTCAAAAAACAATCATAGAATTAATGAATGGTTTGGGTTGGAAGGGACCTGAAAGATCACCTAGTTCCAACCTCCTTGCCATGGGAGGACACCTTCCACTAGACCAGGGTGCTCAATCACTATGTGACACCTGGACATGATCAAGTGTGGTCCAATTAGTGTTAAGAGCGTCACAAGCAGGAACAGCTAACGAGCAGGTTCTGTTGGAAACTAGATAGATACTGTGAGAAAAATATTTGGGCTGACCAACTACCATAGTACAGAGGATAGCCAAAGGATCATGCTCATCTGAGGACCCTCTCATTGGTCTCAACAAAAAAGGAATGATTTTCCTTTTTCTCTCACTTGCTTGGTCTTTCCTTAAATTTTTGTTCCCCTCATCCCCAAGGTAATTTTGAAATCAAGGTCTGCTCTCAGCTGTGGACCCCAAAAATCTGTTTAATTTTCTTTGTGCAACATGACACATTCATTAGAGTACACCTGTCAAAACATATGGAAATAATTTGATTGACATCAGGGGGATGCATAGGCAATAAATCTTCAGCACTGTGGCAACAATGTAGTAATTATCAATGCAACTCTGAATGGATGGAAAGGCCATTTTATTTTGAAACTGCACACAATTTGCTCTAAATTCTGTATAACCACATACTCCCATGAACCTAGATGACTCTGGTGGTCAGATGTGAATTCTTGCAATGGCATGGAAAATAAAGGGCATAACATATTTTTTCACATCTCCCAGGTTCTTCTTCAGCTGGCATCAACCTTTCCATTTTGAATGTGCATTTTACATCCTTTAGAAGCCGACAGAGAGTGTGTGGTGTTTTATCTCTCCACCCTGTCACACTCCTGCAGGCCATTAGGCTTGTCCCACAGTGTTTTGCCTCTTTATCTGCACGCCTTATCCGTCTGCTTTTTATCTTCCCGCCATCGCTTCTTAAAGGTTCAAGTTTTATTTTAGACTGTCTCATGTTTCTGTCTGGGTGCAGGTAGTCCCTTGCTATTAGGCTGTCCCTTTTTTCTCCACATGCTTCCCAGTGATTGAGCAGTGCAAAAAGGGATTTGAGAACTTCAGCCTTTGCATAAATCTCTCAGTAAAGGATGCAAAAGAAAATCCAGTAAATGAAGCAATGGCATGAGCTCATCATGTTTGGGCGAGCTCAGATAATGAAAACATTCACATAAAGAAACAGGTAAAATCTCATCAACAAGGGTATGGGTCTCACAAAGCAGCTGTGAACCACACGGAGTAGTAGGATAACTGGAGAGAAATGACACACCCAGACATTCAGAGACCACGTTAAACGTAAAGACACGGTAAGTCCTTCTGTCATCAGATGATTTGTCAAAGAAAACTCAGAAGAAGGCTGGTCATGAGCAATAAAAAAGATTAATAAGACATTGACCAACATACCTCTTCAGAAAACACAATTTTTAAAACATTTGCTTTAGCTCTAAATAGCTTTTTCTAATTCTGAAGTTTTCATGACACATTATTTTATATTTTCTTCCTATACATCACACTACTCCTTTTCTCTTCTTCCCTTCTGTGGACAATAAACAACTCACTGTCACTTTTGACTCTTATTTTTCATCCTTGATTTGCCCTTGAATCTATCTGAGCTGTCCATACCGCTTCCCTCTCCTGGTCTCAAAGCACTTTCTTCCCCAAAGATTAATAGAATCTCATTGATTTCAATAAAGAATGAATAAGAATTTAAACTGATGTTTTATACAAAATTTTGACCATATAAAGTATTTAAATTACTAAGTACATTAGAGCTAAATATTGTTTTAAGGTCAAAAGGCAGACATGGCTTTTCCATATTAACGATCTCCATTAATCTGCACAGTGCTTGCCTTTGATGTATTAATATTAATAGGCTGTTAGTCTCACCCAGGTTAAAACAGGGAGTATAGAATATATACCTTCATAATTGCCATTAGTCCTGATGAGGCTGATTCTTGTACATCTCCAAATATGAAGAGCATACATCCTCTAGTCTGTTATAATAAGTCATGTGAATGATCATTTGCAGGAATTAATGAACTGCATAAGTCCTTTGTTAGAAGCACTGTGTTAAAACTGTACACAGTGATTAAAAAAAAAAATTCTTCTTAAATTTACAGGTTTAGAATTTTAGTGGCCAATTCTTTACTGGAATAAGACAAAATGTCTTGCAAAAGCTAGGTCAGGGATGCAACCCTTAAATGATTTACTTTTTTTTTTTCTTTTTTTTTTTTAAATGATATGCAAGTCTGGCTACTTTTTGTGCATTTCAAAAGCATAAGGTTTATTATCTAGTTTTATTTTCTGTGTTGATGTATTTCGGTTTCTGCATACTTGGCCTACTTTGTAGAGTTCAAGTCTCAAACAATGCAGAGAATTACCTCTGACATTAAGATTATGAAAACACTACACTCAGACTTCGGGAAAAATGAAAAGGATAAAAGCAAAACCCCCTAGGTTTTTAAATATCCTGATAAAGGCCTAAAGTAATAGAATATCTTAGTTTTCACTTATTTCTCGCAAAGACAAAAATGTAAGTATTATTTTTTCCCAGTAATAGAAAAGTGGCATGAAGAAAGGTTTTACTGTCAGCTGTTGTCCTTGGGTTTAGCCAGTGACCTTGTTCCAATTGCATGTGAATACAAGAAAATTTGCAAGGCTTTCTCCTGTGCTACTACTAAATGATGAGAGGTAATTATGAGAAGCATCTGGGAATTACCTAGTATTAAAAAAATAGATTAGCACGCATGATCAGAATCTTAATACATTCATTTCCTATCTATTTTTCTTTATATGTCTTGGAATATTAAGAAGGAAATTAGTAAGTGAATGGGGAGGTATTTTATATTGGTTTTGTTGGTTGTGGGCTTTATTAACAACACCCCTCTCTTTATTCTATAGTGGTTTTATATAGGAAAGGGAAACTAAATTAAACAAATCAGATATCAGGGATATCAAAATGACTAAACATAAGCTGGAGGTGTATTTTTGCACCATAAGTGGGAATGGAAAAAAAGGAACAGCCTTAAGAAGTAACAACTGAGGCACAAGATAAAATGTACAAGAATTGTTCTTTGGTTTTGGATCCAGAGTGCATTGCCAGGGTAAACAGCAAACAAATATGGGTAAAATCAGAAAGAGATAGACAAAATAAAGAGCTAAATGGATGTACTGGATGATATTTAGGAGATAGGAAAAGACAGATCTGAAACTACTAATGGTTTCACAGAGGACATTAACTCTTTTGTAGAGAAAAAGGAGGGAGAGATTCAGTAGGTCAACTGGAGAGGGTCTATAGGTCCATATAGAGCATGGGAAACAAACAGCAGGGGAATAATCATGGTTTGTTCATGTACCTGAACGGGGAAAAGGTATTCTAACATATAATAATGGGATGTCTCCCTCTAATGTTCTGTCTTGCAAATTATTGATCAAGAGAAACACAATCTGCGTATCTCTAAAGCAAAGTGGGACGAAGGATATTAGGATAAGTTTTTTCCCCCAAGAAGGTGGTTGGGCACTGAACAGGCTCCCCAGGGAATGGTCACAGCCCCAAAGCTGCCTGAGCTCCAGGAGCGTTTGGACAACGCTCTCGGGGATGCACAGGGTGGGATTGTTGGGGTGTCTGTGCAGGGCCAGGAGTCGTACTTGATCATCCTTGTAGGTCCCTTCCAACTCAGGATATTCCATGCTTCTGCGATTATATTTGTTCATCAAAAGGATTGCAAAGCATTGGAACAGACTGCCTGGGGAAGTGGCAGAATCACCATTCCTGGAAGTGTTCAAAGGGTGTAGTTGTTGCCCTTGGGGGTAGAGTTTAGTGGTGAACACAGTGGTGCTGGTTTATTGGCTGGATACAACGATCTTAGAGAATTTTTTACAATCTAAATTATCCTATGATTTGGTGATTCTCACCGTAAGCCATGTATTAAAATTGCAGGACTGGTGAGCTGTCTAAGCATCATTTCTTGGTGTTGCTGTTTTCTCAAAGAGAACACAAAAGAATCGACATAGTGAGTAGGAAGGGACAATAGTCATGCCTATTCCATTTTATTTTAATAAAGAAATAAAATTCACATCTATAATAAAATCAAATCTAAAATCTATATTTTCTAAGAAGCAGAAATTAGAATATCTGCTATGCTGCTTTTCACTAGCCATTAAGTCTCTGACTGACACGGACAAAACATTTCTTCATAAAAATATAAATACAACAAGTGCACTTCACAAAAGCAGCAATACTTACCTTGTTTCCAGCAGAGAAAGGGTTTTTCCTTTTTAACTTTTTAAAAATAGAACATTAGAACAGGAAGACTTAAGAAGTCAGTACTTTGTGTAGTCACAAGAAAACTTCATATCATAAGCTTAAAAGTAGAATTGGTTTCATATTTTCTTCCAGAATAAAACAAAACTTTGGATAAAACTTAATAAAAAGTCTTTTAAAAGGTGTCCCAGGGTTGCTTGGCCTTTTCTTTTGGTCCCCCCACATTTTATTCTTTATGACTGAATAAGCAACAATGTAATTTAAAGAGTTCAGGGAAGGGAGAATCGGATGAGCAATGTGATTATGAAGGAAATATATTCTAGGCGATTTTCTGAGTTCTCCTTGAATTGCTTCACCACATT
>VZTA01023482.1:4770-17116 GCA_013398855.1 Mohoua ochrocephala | reverse complement strand
GTGCGTGTCTTTGGTTCATAATATATACAGTTTTGTTAACTCTTACGCACTTCAAATTCTGCTGCTTGATGACAGTGAGAAAACCTATTAACAGACTTCTTGCCAGCAGAAGTGAGCTGTGTTCGTAGGGATAATCAAGGAACATATTCCCTGTGAGAAAAGATTCTCATTTAACTTTCAAATAGGTGGCACGTAATTTGACAGGTTCATTTGGCACAAATTCGGAAAGGATTTCTCATGTTGTCCAAGATTTACATGATGTTCCGAGAATACATTTTCAGAAAAGCCTTTTTTAATGCTACATCTTCGAGCCTTTGTAACATTTTTTTGAATTATTTCTTTACCATTAGGAGTAGATCGGTGATGTAAATTGCTTTAAATTTGAATACACTTTAGGACGGTGTTGGAGCCCTTAATGCACTGCAGCTATTCTAACTAAGCAGTAGATCAATACAGCTGATTAGGTAGATCAGAGTAATGGAAAATCTGAACTGTAAAAAGACCCCACAAAATCTTCCCTTTGTTGAGGCAGCTTCTATGTTTCAGGCACAAACTACCAGTTGAATTCATAGAAAATTGAATAGCTCCCGAACTTCTAAAGGAATTTTCCTAAATTAGTAGAAGAATGAGTAAGCTCAAAACTTCTAAATTAAATCCGGGCAAATTAACTTCATGTAAGTACAAACATCTTCCTAAAATCCTCTATCAGGCACGTGAAAGAAGAAAAAAATTAAGATCCACATGTTTCCCCATTTGCTAATCATGAAGCCTGCTTCTACAAAAACAAAAGAAAGCTAGAATCTCCTCCTTGAAGGAGGTAAGTAACTTTTCCAGCTAATTATATTGAAACCCAGTATAAAGTAACCGATAGATTAAGATCTCTGTTGCTGTGACAAAGTCAGCTGGATTACAGCAATTGATACCAAGGACTACACCAAAGATCAAGGATGCAAAGACTGAAAACAGCAATAGTTGCTTCGGTAATTCCATGATGATGTTTTTCTGGATTCTGGCAACCTTGAATACACAGAAATTCTTAATAAATCCAAAATGTAGCTACAATTTTCCTGCTACTTCTTTAGCTCTTGATTTTTCATAAACACTATTGACCAGTGGATCAATCATGACTCAAGAGATTACTTGTATGTAACTTGTGAGATTACTTTCAGAAGTTTTGCAGAGTTAAACATTTATTTAATTTCAGATACCAGACCTAGAATTAAAAATGAGAAAATATTTTTTTTTTCATACCGATAGCCTATATAATGACATCTTTACTTTCCTCTATGAATTTGAATTATAGTCGGGGTTTTGTCTCTTTGTTTCTGCTTTAGCGAAATTCTTTCCAGAGAATTTATAAAATACAGATTAATAATAAAAGGTTACTTTTGATATTGTTTTCTTGGTGTTGCTGAGACTCATGTTTCTAATGCTGAAATGTCTAGTTTTGGACTGCCTAAATTCTGCACTATCATTGCATACTACCTAATGTCATTGTTTGTGATTGCAGAAGAAGTGAGGATTTATTTCTCTAGGACCCCACATAACCCATACTTTTTCTGTGATTGTATTTTTTCCAGAAATGCTGACATCTCAAGGGTAAGAAACAGTTAACAATTCCCCTAGAGAGTTACAAAGAATGGGAATATGAAACAGGATCTTGTCTTTCAGTGAAACAGGCCTCATAACTTCAAAGGAAGGGCCCTGAACAAAGGACCACCTGGGTTTTATTGAACAGTCTGGGGTTTTCCTGTTGAGTGTCAGCTCCTGCTGTGTCTCTTGTCACCTGGCTGGCACCACAGGTCCCCGTGCCCTGTGTGATGCAAGGGATCAGAGCCAATTCACAGCATCTCGAGTCTGGCACTGGGAGATCACCACCTCTGACCCAAGAAACCCCTGACTCAAAAGAAGAGGAAGATTGAGCATGCAGACTAATCAGTGTGAGAAGAGAGAGAATCATTAACCCATAGACAGTAGAACACTAATTAATAAGAGAACTAGGTAACTCGTAGCCCATGAACTGTGATAACTTTGTTTGCTGAAACGCATATAGAGTGTAAAGTTTTGACAATCAGCATGCTTGACTTGTGAAAACCTCCATCTTGTACCCTGAGGAGAATAAACAATGTCTCCTTTCTATACTAGGCCCTATGTCTGTGTTTAGAGACTCCCTAAACTGGCAACACCGGGCCAGATTAGGCAAATATCCACACCTCACTGAAGTGCTCTGTGTGACTGACTTGTTCAATGGAGTTGTGATTTCAGATCACAACATCCTTTTTAAAATTGAGGCTGCTTGACAATTCTGATGTGTCTAATCTCTTTTTTTGAGATCTCTACAGTCTCCTGCGGAGATGCTTCCACAATTGATGCTGCACATGAATCCAGCCCATAGGGCATGACACCTTAGAGAGATCATCATATTGGTCTCCTTGTTTATTGTTCTAGAAAAAATTTAAACTGTGTAATCAAGAATCTCCACAAGGACTGTACCACAAGGCTTTCATATATTTAGAAGTAGTGCCGATGGAAAGAAGGGTGTCACAGAGTGATGTTGTTGGTCCTGGAGTCCAGATGCTCTTACTGCACACATTTCAGGGGATTTTTATTGTGGAATAAGCATTATTCAATGTAAGGGTCTGAATGCCTCTGTTCAGATGGAAAGAGTTATGTCAATCCATTTTTGTCACAGATTAAATTACTTCCCATCTAAACCCCAATTAATCTACAACCCCAGTGTTCCTTCCAAAAGTCTTCAACCTCCCAACTGTACTTTCAAGTCTTTGTATTGACCAACCAGTAGGGACACAAGCACTTCTTTCCTTTTCTACCAGCTCATTTTCCAGGCTTTTTCAGAATGAGCTTCGTCTTCTATTCCCACGTCCGATAAACCACTCTGCTGTGTGTAATCCACGTGGATGAAGTCCCTCAGAATGGGGATTCTCTGCCTTTTTTTTAATTGAACACAAGGGATGAGGCCTGAACATATCTTAGTTACATGTCAGAAGAAGACCACGAATGTATGGTCTTATTACCATGAGGAAAAAAAAGCCAAAAACCTGTGCATGACCATGGCCTCTTGCCTGGAAAATCTGTATATAGCCTGGGGAATCTGTTCTCATGTACCCATCTCCTAGGCTAGACACACTTAAGAGTAAAACCTCACTGTTATTAGAATTTTAACAACTTTAAAGCTGTAAAAATCTTAACTTTGAGGCAATAGAAATTCGGAATACCATCGTGTAGCTTGAGACTGTGCCAGGTTTCAGTGCACATATCTCTGTTTCAGAGTGCAATAAAGTAACTTGAAAATGAGTTTATTATATTACAGGAGGGAGCCATCTTTCGTGTGTTTCCACCTGCAATACGAATAATAGGCAATTAATATTTTATAAAACCTTGTGGAGCATGTAAAGCAGCAATTACTGTATCTGTAATAACTGGTCTATGAATATGTATGATAGAATTTTCAACATAGCTGTATACATGAAAGACTTGATCAAGATATATTAGGGTAGGAGTGAGATGAGATACAGGGCCTTTGAAAACTAAATTTTATGGCATTTTCACAGGAAATATTCATTCAACTGTATATATCAGGTATGATAATGGAATTTTCATCTGGAAAAGAAAACAGTTGAGAATTTACTGTGAGACTCAATATTCAGTTAAGGTTTTTAACACAAAATGATCAGAACCTATGGACATATGTGAAAAACACTGACATGATCCTTTTTTCCTCCTTTTTTTTAATCATGTTCTGCTGACAGATGATAATTACTTCTGTCCAGCAATTCTTAGTTCCAGTGGTATTCACTAAAATTACAGCAGCATTAAAGGGAAGAAATGTAATATAACTCCTTCCTCAAGATCCACATAAGAGAGTAATTAAGTCTTGTCAGGTGGGGAACAAATGATGGAAACTTCCATCCCAACACGTTATGGCTGAGCTCATGGGCAATTTTTACCTGGCGATGGAGGGTCCATTCCCACAAAAATTTTAAATGTAAATAAAATCTTATTTTGAGATAAGCGCAAACAGTGCACACCCCAGCACAAAACCATGAACGGAAAGCTATGCCAGAGATGCATCCTGCACCCACCTGAGAGATCCCTACCAGCTAGAAAATGTTGGGGTGACTCAGCCCTCTGGGGGGCTGTGGAGCCCTGGTGCACATTGGGCTCTGCCCATTCAGTGGTGGGAACACTCAAAGGAAGAGAACCCATGTTAAAGTTAGGGTGATCTCCCGACAACCCCCTGTTTCTTATGTCCCCAATGCATGTATTTCCCCTCTATGTTGAATAGTTATCCCCTTGTTACATATGCATTATATTCTGGAATCTTCGTCTTTATTCGATGTTCTATTGGTTCATCCTTCCCTAATCCCTCCTCCCTCCTTCCCTATTTGTTACCCTGGTTGTCCCTCATATGTTTGCTGTTTTGTGATTGGTTGATTTGTACCCTTTATAACCCTGGACCCTCCTTGATTTTTGCTTTTCCCTGCCCCTGGACCCTCTGGAAATAAACTCATTGCTGGAACCGAAGCAGGGAGCCCTTCTCTCCTCCTTTGCCTCCGGTGCCAACCCAGTAACCATCTGCGAGCCCCCTTCCCCACTCGGGAAGGACAGCACAGCAATAACAGCAGCCAGCTCCTGCCAGCAGTGGCCATCCCTGGTGGCCAGGGACGCTGCAGGACAGCCGCAGATTCCCTCTGAGAGGGTGGCTCGAGGGAGCGACGCGGCGAGAAAACACCAGCACCAGAATGCCATCAGGCATTCTCACACTGAACTGCTTTGGCTTTTTCTATCTCTTAAGCCACTGAAAACATTCACTTGTTCTGCTTTTTAGTTGATGTTTATGGTATTCAAGTATATCACAGATTTCCCCAAGCGTGAATACGAGCGTCTGTTTTGCTGTCCGCAGTATTGTGCGATATCCTACAAACTTGTCTCTGTGCTGCAAGAGAGAAGGGGAAAGGAATCATGGAAGCACTGGCCACCAGGATCAAAGGATGCTCAGATGGTGTCATGGGGTAAGCTCAGCTGGCAACTATGCGCCACACAGCCATCCACTCAGCCCCTCTCTCCCCCACACCTCAGTGAATGGGGAGGAGTGTAAGTTGACACAAAAACAGTTTAATAATTGAAAACAAAGCAAAACATAATCATAATAGTAAATAATAATGATAATAAAAAGGGAAAAACCAAACAAGTGATGCACAACGCAATTGCTCACCACCCACTGACCAATGCCAGATGCCATTCCCAAGGCAAACAAGGGATAACATTTATTTCTTCGTGTTTCTATGCACTGAGGACTCGTCAGCTCCTTTAGGGCAGTCAGAAGGTGGTCTGAATAGTGTTCCAAGCAGAATTAACCTACCATAGAAGTAGTTTAGGATCCTATAACTTTTAACCCACCATGCTGTGATATGGCAGGTATTTGAAGCTGGTGCGGCCTTGGCACAGTTTGCCCAGAGAAGCTGTGGCTGCCTCATCCCTGGAAGTGTCCGAGGCCAGGTTGGATGGGACTTGGAGTGACCTCGGATAGCGGAAGGTGTCCCTGCCCATGGCAGGGGTTTGGAAGAGGGTGACCTTTAAGGTCCTTGCCGACCCAAACCGTTCTGTGGTTCTGTGACTCTGTGTTTGAACCCCACAGGATGACTGAGGCTGCAGCACCATCGTAACCAGCAAAGACATCAAGCAGCAAACAATACTTCATTTAATTTACCATATCAAGGCGAAATATGACTTTATTTCAAGACAAGATTTTCCGAGGCTTTATCTGAAACCACCAAATAAAAGAAAACATTGGCATTGGGCTAAGGATTAGAATCATATGATTGCTAATGAAAAATACATACTGAGCTATCAAGCTTGTGCAAATTAAAGGGTTTTTTTCTCTCTTTCTTAACACAGGATATAATATTCTATTTCATTAAGTGATTCTATCAGAATATTAAATTTTTCCATTAGCAGGATTAGATTAGGTCTTAATATTAAACTATGTACGTCAGTCCAATTAAACAAGACAGGTCCCCTTGCCCTGTTACCATGCTGGTATTATTCCAGCTAAAAACCTTTTTCTTACATTCAACAGGGATTTGAGCAGGACACAGCTCTGAATATTAGGAGCTGTCCTGGGTAACTGTTCGTAATGAAGAGCAACAACTGGGAGGTAAATCCCCGCCTTCAAATAGGCTTAAACAAAAACAACGTTTTTATTTTTTATGGAGAAAATTACATGAAATGCCAAGCATGTGGATTTAATGAATATGACTTTATAAAACCATAAACAAGATTGGGTTTACATTTCTTTTTCCTTTTTTTTTTTAACAGCACAGCGGAAACAAATTAAATTTGCTCTGAGATGCACTACTCATAACTATCATCTGTGTTGTAAACATCTTATCCGTAATCAGAAATTCAATATTGCAGACCACAAAGCCCACTGAGGTGTTAAGCTGAAAGGTAGGAGGAAAGCAGGGTGAGCTTTTTCTGGGGAAAACATATGGGATTTTTTTCCCAGTTGAAAAGCCTTAAATGAGATTCAATTAGTGGATGACTGGAAAATGATGCTTAATGTCCAATTTAAAAATTGTCTTATTAGAGACATGATAACTCTGCAGCCCAGGGGTGGATACTCTATTTTGCAGGTAGCTCAGACATCGTTTTTTTATTCTTTATATGACTTTATAATATTTAGGCATACATTAGCATGAATGGCCAAGCAGCAATCCTGTGCTCCCACAGCCTTCAGTAAAACACCTGTTGATGTATTAGAAGCATACTGGGGCCATTCACTGAAACCTTTGAAGGGAGGCTTTAGAAACGGGCCACTAACAAAGCATATTAATGCTAGAAGCTAACTTAAAACAAGTGCAAGCATCAGTCTGTCTATATCCAGGTATACAGATAAAAGTAATGGAATGGGATGACCACTATTTTCTGCAAGTCAGAGGGCTGGCTTTGTCTAAGTCAAGTTTCATGCACCATGTTGCTCTGTAATTTACATTTCTGAGGGAGATCAGGCCATGAAAATTGGAAGAAAATTGATTTGGGTTGTGATACAGGGCTGTGAACAGGTTAGGACTTGGTTTAACAGAGATTAAAGCATGAAATATGAACAGGAGCAAAAAAATTACATGTTGGATGTAAGTACCTTGAGACACCTTGTAAAGAAAGAAACTCGTGGTTAGAGCATCAGCTACTGTGGAAAGTAACGATGAAAAGCTCGTTCTCCCGGCACAGTGCTGATCTCAACAAGGAATTGCACACCCCTATCCATAAAAAACCTCATGTAATGATAACAAAAGGAAAAGGCATTTTGTTCGTGAAGGTATCAGTGAGTATGATAGACTTTTTGGTGCGCACAAAGGTTATGAAAATTGTCATTCTGCTGTCAATAAAGACGTAGAGGTCTTTGGGCGGGAAGCAAACATTTTGAGGCAGCCGCAGGACGCGTATCACCTCCCTTCTCCCTCTTAACAATGGCTAGAAGTTGTCTTGTAACTGGGGTGGCCAAAGGAGAGTGTTGGTGCTGTGGCACACAGCAGTGGTGTCTCTGCCTTAGTCAGAAGAGTGGAGGAATGCATGGATTCATGGTGACCTGTCAAGGAACATGAGTCTGTTCCATTCAGCACTTGTAAAGTCACATTAATGTGATTACTGGAGGTTTAAAGGGATGTGGGGTAACGAAACCAGGCCCAGGCTCTTTGTAAATTCACTCTGCTCTATGCAGTTTTATATCAAACTCCAGGCTGCAAGGTGTTGCCAGAGAGATGTTGTTAATTTACCGGCAGAAGAGGTCCAACATGCTACAATTTTATTATGAATTTTGTTATAGTGAAATCTGCTTGAAATCAAGAGTACATTCTCTGTTTAACTCAGTGAAGGCAGTAATTCACCCTGGTACCATTTTTAAAGTCTGATCTTGTGAGCCCTTGAGGAAACCAGCATTCGGAAATGATGATAACTATAATATTCTGATTGCAGTGAGGATTTTGTATATCTCTGCAGCTCAAATATGAAAAATTCTTGTACATATTTTTAATCTCATAATTTAAAAACTTTATAGCCAAGACTCATAGTTTTTCAATGTTTTGACTGCTGATATTAAACAATGTAACTGCACAGTACTGGAATAGATCAGCTTCCTAAAACATATTAATGTAATAAGCAATCAGCTTAAAATTGTTTGAAATAAACATGTCTACTTACTTAAATAAAGTCAGTTCATTTCCCTTCCCTTTGGTATGACTTACACCCTTTCCCGAGCACTTTCATCTTTTAGCATAATTAAAACCCACTAAACACTACTTCAGTTCATCATCCCCAACATCACTAATGGATCCTTCCTGCTCTCAGTGATCTGATGATTACGGATAATATTTCTCTACAGAAAAGTCATTTGTATCAGAAGCACATCCCAGAGTAAATTTAATTTGTAACTTATGTGCTGTAAATATAAACACTGCGGTGAAAAGGTTTGTCTTGTTTATGCTTTTATGTAGGCATATTCATTAAACCTGTATTTTCTACAGTTTATGACATTCATTCAAAATTGAAATGTCACACAGTCAGTTTGGTCTATATGACTACAGAGACTTGCTTGCTGATTTTCCTTTTCATTATTACCCATTACCCTGATGTCTCTACTCCATCATGCTTGCAAAAAGTATATACCATTTACTACTTACAACTTCTTGCATTCTGTGCCTTTAATGGAAGGGGATATTTGGCTCCTACAGGAGAGATATTTTATGGTTCTTCTGGGAGGCAGCCAGGAAGAACTGGGATACATGAACTAGACTGTCATATAAGATGCACCTTCTTCCTTTTGTTGTTCAGCTGCTGTTAAAGGTGTGTCTGACTAGCAAGGGACACTTTTTTTTTGTTAAAGGAAAAGGTACAGATGGATTTAGGAATGTGGCTCTGTGTAAGCTTGAGGCTGAGTTTTGCCTTTGAACTGTGGCCCAGAGGTGACATGTGATGACGAACAATTCTTTGCCTGGAGAAAGTAAGGTGATTCCTGCAGCACCAGGGAGCTTGCAGAGCCAAGGATTTTGTCATGGCAGAGACAACTCAGCAGCTCCACGGCCTCTGTTTTGTTTGAATGTGAACTTAGAGGTTCACATCAGTCCCCTCAAGAAGTCTCAAATCAGTCAGAAAGCTTTTATTCTTCTTATTGAGTTGCTTCAAGAAAGAATGCACATTTTCATGCACTGCCCTTCTGCTGACAACACTACACTGAGAATGTTTTGAGGTTTTTTTGGTTTTGATTTCGAGAATGGTCAAGACCTGCTCGTGGGTGAACATCTACGACATGATGCCTTGACGAAAGATCCAGACTGGAAAAATCAAGAAAGAGGAAAGAGCAGGAATTAAATCAAATAAATAAGAACCTGCTTGAGATGTAGGGATCCAAAATTCAGTGCAGAGATGTGAACAGGACAAAACAGAGCCTTCCCCAAATCTGGGGAACTCTTGTTCAAACAGCACTGAACAGCCAGAGGAAATCAGTTTTCTGCTTTGTCTTCCAAGAATCAATACTGGTACTTCTACTGCTTTTATTATTATAATATTATTATTACCTACCGGTAGTTTCATTCACAATAGTGTTGAATGAGAGCATTTACACACCCTGATGAACTGTAGCTCAATGGATGTGAGAAATGGGAAGAGCTGGGTTTGTTTCCTCCACTACAACTTCAGCTTTTTGTTTTTATCAGCTCACCGTTCTAGCAATCTCATTTTACTTTAATGTGATTTTGCAAAATTTCCAGGTCTCTATGAAGTTTTCTGTCTGATTTTCATTTATAGAGATTCAATCCAATGCCTTTGCTCTCAGCATTTTTAATAGTGCTCAGTAATTAGGAAGAGAAATAAAAGTGTAAATCAGAAGCAGCTATCGGCAGTATTAAATCATATACATCCTGATTCCTTACTGCAGGAGAAGTGAGTTAAAAAACATGAAGGACAAGGACAAGGATGGGATGGCTGGATTCAGGGCATGACTGACAGCATCTCCTACAGAAATTAAGACGATCCTAAAGTAACTCATGGCTGTTTAAGTCACCCTGGGCTGTGTCTCTCATACAGTGTCTAAGAAGTAATTCAGGCATCACATTTTGTAAAACATTTGCTTATTTTTCAATTCAAATTCTACATTTATTATTTATAGCTTAATGCTTGAATTCATATTCAGACAGAGGCACTGTTTGTATATTCTGGATGAGTTATGACTCCTGTTGAAGTTCATGGAAAATCTCCCATGGATGTTGATAGGAAGCAAGGTTTCAGCTTTCATATGAAGGGAAGATTTAACAAGCAATTGTTTTCATGTATTTTATAAAAATAAGTAATCATATAACATATGCATAGGGTTTGGCAATATCACCAGAGATATCTTAGTGGGCTTTTGCTGTTAAAGCTGATATGTTGTGGGTTTGGTGTAGATTTTAATCGTGTTAAATTTAATTCCTGTGTAATATGAAACTTGATGTGTTTAACCAGGGAACAACTGCTACACCAAAATTAAGCAAATTCAAGTTAGAAATACTTTCCTTCACCATACATTGCTAAGAGTCTGCAAAGTGCTGAGTTATAGAAAGGTAGCTAAGACTAGTTTAAGTTGCCTTAGAAAGAGATACACATATTCCTTTTTCTTTGTGTGTGATGAGCCAGTTTTGAACACTTTGATATAAGAAATACACTGATAAACTGCAGTGAGTCTAGAAAAGGCCAACAAAATATTCGAGTCCAGAGCATTTGCCCTGTGAGAAGTTGAGGGAACTGAGCTTATCCAGCCATGAGCAGAAATGGCTTAGAGGGTACCTGACAGCATCCTTTCCATACCTGCAAGGAGTTTCTGAGTAGATGGAGAGTGTTTAATGAGATTGGTGGCAGGAGGACAAAAGAAAATGGTCATAGATTGGAATGGGGATGGTTACAATTTGACAAAAAGAAATGTTTCTTGGGGCGAGAAGGGTCAGGCATTAGAACAGGTTGCCTAAGAAGGCAGTGAATTCTTTTACCCAGGAAGACACTGGTGAAAGCTAACAGGAACTTTGTCTGAATTCAGGGCAATCCTGCCTCAAGCAGAAGGCTGGAATAGAAACCTGCTAAGGTTCAAACATTAATGATTCTATTATATAAACATGAAAACAACAGACTGCCAGAGGCAATAAGATCTGTTCTACTTCTGTTTGTGACTCTTTCTCAAAATTTGAAGCAATATTTAATTTCTAGAATCTCTGATTGGTGAGGAAAGGGGACAAAAGTGATGATTTAAATTTATTCTAGGGTGTACCCATCACTGATGATGACTTGGTATGATGAAACCCTGGAGAGCTGCCATACTAGACAGCCATGACTTTGTCAAGATTCTAAACTCCTACTCACAAATATGAATGAAGACTAAAAGTCTCTTGGATTCTTGATCATGAAACCCACATTTTCTGTAACATCTGCTATTTTTAGTTAAAAGTTAAGTGGATATGGTAGAATTTGTTAAGGAATTGTTATATGCATTATTCTGCATTTCTCTGATTGCTCTTATTTCATACAGGGCAGACTCCTTTTATTCTCTGAAATGTCATGGTTATTGAAAAACAAGTTCACCCACCGCGTCGCTTCCCTCGAACCACCCTCTCAAAGGGAATCTGCCGTTGTCCTGCAGCGTCCCTGGCCACCTGGGATGGCCACTGCTGGCAGGAGCTGGCTGCTGTTCTGAGCTGTGCAGTCCTTCCCGAGTGGGAAAGGGGGCTCTCAGCTGTTTAGTGGGATAGCGCCGGAGGCAAAGGAGGAGGGAAGGGTCTTCGTGTGGGTTCCAGCAAGATGGTTTATTGTGGAGGGTCCAGGGATGAAGACACTTAGAGATCTGAAGGTCTGGGTTTATAAGGGGAACAGCACAACCAATCAGGGAAGGGCAAATGGGCAGAGGGAAACTTGAGGTGATGCCAGGATGATTTTTTTTGCTTTTTATATACCCCTTTTATATACCCCTTTATATAGGCTTTTATATAGCTTTTATATATCTTTAGTGCCTTTAGCTCACATACTTGTAATTCCTTAAGTCTGATACCCCATGTCCTGTTAAGCCAGGAGACCAAACACCCTGGAAGCCTCGCTTCTAAGGGACAGAAAGCCCCAGACACCAAGGTCCTCTCTAGAACACGTTCTGTAAACTAAGATAGGCCCATCCAGGGGGGAGACTCCTCAGAATGGGGGATTCATTCAAGTCTCTCATTGGGGAATCTTTGATAGATATGCTAATTTGTAAGACCTATAAGTTGTATACACGATCTATCGCGGTCGGTCGTCGGTCGGTGGGGTGTTCGTCCCG
>VZTA01023479.1:131-29861 GCA_013398855.1 Mohoua ochrocephala | reverse complement strand
TTATTATTATTATTATTTATTTGCGCCCGGAGAAGGCGTTTTTTTGCGGGAGCCGGGTGTTGCTAAGCGTTTCCCGAGTTCTGTCGATGTCGCATTCAGCAGCGAGGGTCTCCGTGGGTGGTTCTGGGGCAGGTGGTTGTTAATTTTTCAGTGAAGTACTTGAGGTCTGTAGAGATTTCCGAAAATAAGAAAATTACTGTTTACAGAAAGATTCAACTTTATTTTCATGGGGGATATAAAACGTGTGTTTCCTAATACACCTTACTGAACTGTATAGCAATGGATAAGCTTTTCAAACTTAAAAAAAAAAAAATAGCCAGAATCGTACCTTTTGAAAAGATGTGCGTGTATATATATATATTTAAAACATAATATGGCTATGTATATTTTCTTGGTATTGATAAAGAACTTTTTTTAAAATACTGTCTTTCTCTAGAGCTTTAATTTGCCATTGAGAGTTAAGACAGCTGTGTGGGTGCTCTTGCACTTACATGGCTTTGATTTTCAAATTGAACCCTGGAGGGAAATGATTTTTGTTGTAAATCTTAAGCAGATTGAAATGCGTTGCTGACTCAGTCATAAGAAAATAGTTTTCTAAACCTGTATGCTCCATTTTTCTTGTGCCAGTGCAAACTTGGGGCATTGATAGTTATTTATTGAAACTTGAACACTTTTTGGACGTTGCCTAGACCTTATTTTTCTAGATAACACGTTAGTAGAGAAAATGGTTACTTTGGCAAAAAGAGCTTTACTTTTTTTTTTTCTTTTCTTTTTTTTCCCTTCACTGTGTACATTCCAGTAGTGTGTGCTCTTTCCACAGTATAGTAACAATTCAGTGCTATACAGAAAAGGGCTCAGATTTGGGGTGGGTTAGCTGTAAAGGTGATTATTCCGTTGTATTCTGTTTGAATAAATCACAGAAATATTATGGAGAACTAGATTTATTTTTCAGTAGAAATCTGTGTATCTTGCTTCTTGGTCTACTTTGTTCTAAAGAAACTTTCTGCAATACTCTAGAGACAGAAAGAGTCGATGCTAGAATGTGAAATGTTTTTCTGGTTGGGAAGAATTGGTGTGATTTATTTCTTTGTCGAGAATTTACTAGTAGAAGAGTATAGCAAAGGAACTATTTCTTCTGATTAGACATAATCCTCAATAAGTTTTTGAAAGCTTTAGGTCCCTTGCTCAGTGCCACTGCGTTCCATGCTTCTGCTGCACCTGTGTGTTTTGAGCCTAGCCGCTAGCGCAGCGCTGCCGAGCCCTGTGGCAATGGTGCAGTGGGAAGGGTCTGTCGGAGTGTGACGGTCACCTCACCAGAAGCCCCTCCGTGCGGAGGCCGCGGGCCGGCCCTGCCGCTGGGGGAAGGCAGGGCTTCTCCTGAGCAGATCCAGCTGCAGCGTGGGGCCCTCTCCCCTCGTTGAAACTGTGCTAAAAACTCTGCTTGAACTCAGAGGCAAATCTTTCATGGGGATATGTGTCTGTGCCAGCTGGTGAAAAGGGGGAATCGTGTGAGGAGCCAAGAGGGCATGGACATCTCTATGTGTACCGCAATTGCTCAGATCTGTTAAAGCCACTCAGGAGCTGGTAAACATCTCTTACTTCTTCTGAAGGCTATGAGCTGACGATTTGAAATCCAATAAGAATGAGATAGACTCACAGTTTTTCATGCTTTTATTGGGGATATGTGAGCGCTATCTGTTCAGAAAGTTGAGCTGCAGCAATCAAGCGTATGAGCTTTTCCTTTTAGCGCATAGTTGTTCCTGGCACATGTATGAAATTGTATGAAAATGCGTAGTTACACTGTTACTGTAGCTGAGATGCTCCGAGGATATTTCTTTTCTTAATGCATATGCAAATTAGGTAGAAGCCATATTAATCATTGTATAACTGTTTAATCATGTCACCAGAGCCTTTTTCGGTGGTTGAAACGATTGCCTGTAACAGTACTTTCTGCTGTTAGAAATACTACTGAGCAGATAAAAAAAATATTTTGATCTTAATACAGGTTTAAAGACTTCTTAAGGGCATTCTGAACCATACAGCATACAATCTGTAGCACTGCCTGTTATATAATAACTGGGTGAAAAATATGGTTTTTACTTTGGGAGTCATCACCCATCTGCAAAGATGCTGCAAGTCTGGAGAAACCGATGGAAAACTTATTTCCCCCCCGCCCCACACTTAACACTTCTCCCTAGTGAGAGAGGTAATGCTGCCTGGTAGATGTGAGATACTTTACTGCGTGTGTAGTCGGGTGGGGATTTTTAAGGAAACCTGGAAAAAAAAATCATAAAAAATTACACGGGCAAACACTACTACTTTGGTCCTCATCTTTGTAAATGAACGTAGGGCTAGGTAAAGATCTTGCGGTAGAACACAGGACAATGATAAATGCAGCTGTGCAATACTTGTTCTTTATTTACTTCATAATTTCTGGTCATAATAAATTAGCAATATCCAAGTGACATGGGGGATCCGTAAGGCATGGGAAATCACTGCAGTTCCCCTTCCCAGACACGGGCAAGGCTCTAGTGGTCTATAGTCTAGCAGGGTTATAATGAGCTTCCCCCTTTCAGCGTGGTAATGTTAAAGCTGAAAACCACCCCACATTACCTCACTTGAGTTTGAACTTTCTGCAAGAGCAGTCTTGCACCCAGCGTCTCAAAGACCTCATGTGGTAACTTCTTTGATAGCCTGCTTTCTCTTCTAGCTGACATCTGTTCAGTGGTAGAAGTGGTGACAGGCCAGCGCTCTTACCTTGATGACTGATGAGAGATTACTAGTGAGGCTGGAAGCTCCAGCTCTCTGCCAGAGGCTACTATTCTGATGGTAGAGTCATCCAAAAGAAAGTGTTTTCTGTAGAGAGACAGGTTACCTTTATAAATGACTTTTTTTAGCTGGCATTTAGGCTAAGAAATAGGATCTAACACTGACATGACCAAAATCTGAGAATAGTGTTGGGGTGGTTGGGGTTTTTTTTCCTGCTTGAGTTGGTTCTGCTAGAGGTTGCTGCATTTTTTGCAGTTATTGGAGTGGAAAGCCTAAGCACCTAACACTTTAAACCAATATAAAAAGACTCAGGAGTACTTACCTGCTGCAGCTGTCAGACTTGATTGTTCCTGTCTTCTCAAATGTAACAATACTCTGACTTTTAGCCCTGCTGTGTTCCTAAATCTTTAAATATGGCTTCTCTATTTTGTCTGCCTTTTTTCTTCAGTTTGTTGCTAAACGTATGTGTCTTTTAGGTTTTGATTTTCTGCCAAAAACTTTGGTCACTGTGAGATGCTAAAAGATAGATACTGGGTAAAAATTTTCCAGACTGTTTATATGATTTGCATCCATGTAGCTCCTTTTCAGTAACATCAAGCAAGTTGGCTGTGTGTTACTGTAAGAAAAAAAAAAAAATCGAAAACCAAAACCCCTCAAAAACAAAACCCAAAAAAAGCAAACAAAAATATTAAAACCCCAAAATAAAACAGTTTATGTTCACTGATAGCTCAGTGCTTTTTACCATTTTTCTTCATCCTTCAAAACTACCATGCTTTGTTACACTTGTGCACACTATTTGCTATTCCTTGCAAAGACTCATTTTGCGTGACTTGATTTGCAGGCTGCCCTCATGTCCTTCTAATCTGGTTTTCATTCCAGATGTGAACCCATGACAAGTAAACATCCCTCTTTGTTTCTTTGCCCCAGGTGTAATCTGCTCTGGAGACTACGTAGTCTCCTCCTTTGTCTGTGTTGGTTGCTGGGTGCTTGCTCCTGTGCACATCTCGTTTGCTCTTCAGCAGTTTTTGAATGTGCTTGAACTGATGTCTTGGTTTAGATGTGAAGTGCCTTCTCATTTAGGTGCTACAGCAAAATAGTTGGATTCATATACGACTTTGATTTGTTTGAATCGTTATCAGATCTTTTCTGTCTTGGGAAGTAGGAGAGGGAATGTTTTCAGTAAGGGAAGTCTTGCTTGCTCCTTCCTTGTGCAGGGGGTGGAGCCCCCATCAGATCTGCCCCTGCTTGCTGTGAGCGCGAGGAAGCTACTCTGATAACACTGATTCAAATGATGCCATTGCTAGGAAAGTTGATTGGGTTGGTCTCCGGCGTAGTGAAGTTTGTTGGAATCACAAGATCTCCAGACAGGTCCGGGTAGCTGGTGAGTTGTTCTTAAAACTTTCACTGTGATTCCAGGTCAAGCCCGTTTGGTGTGCTTGGAGCGCCTTTCCAAACACACGAGTACTTTGTGTACTTTGAGAAGTGTAGGTGTTTGGACATGACAATTCCTGATCATGGTGAGGAGTGATTCTGGTGGTGATGGTCATGTTTTCTCTTATGAGCCTCTGACGGTCTTCCAGAAGGTAAATATCTCAACGTATCTGGAATCTTCACTGCATGTCAGGAGTCACTACTGACTCTCATGCACTGTTCAAGATGGGTGGACCTACGACAGTTTTCTGTTATCTTGGTTTGTATTTATGTCTTTACAGAAGAAAGAGTCATGAGACATCCTTTAGTCATTTAAATATCTGATTGACTCTCTGTCTCACCTTTGACAAAGGAGTGATCTCCCCAGGTTAAGCCCTGAGGCATTCTGCAGTTTGCAGCTGTTAAAGTTGAAATTTGTTAGGCAACTAATTTTTAATCAGTTACATAAGTCATTGATGCTTCCCAAGGAACTGAGGAGTATTATTTGATAGTGTCTGAAGTACAGGTGCGTGCCTGGTCTGAATTATTCGTTATGCTGAAAATAGTATCTTGGCTGCCGTAACTGGAGTCTTAACTCTTTGAATCCAGCAGCTTCTTAGAGCTGCCTTCTATATCTGAGATTAATATGCAAGAGAAAAAAAACCAACTACTTGTAACATAAGTCATTCTTTGATGCATTTTATGTGTGCTGCTTCTGGAGTGCAAGTTAAAAAAGGAAAAGCAATGAGTTACATTTTCATTTATTCATATGTGCAGCTGTAACTGCTGCTGGATAATTTTGCTCTTTCCTTTCTTGATTCTCCAAGTTCCTATGTTTAGCAAGTAGAAAAATTGGAGTATGACATATCTGTGTACATCTTTGATTTGTACAAAACCGCTTCCATTTTTCCAGTATTTTGTTTGAAGTTTTACTGTAAGAATGAGTGTTGAAGAATTCTTAGCCTGTTTTGATGCTCGTTGGTCACTTCTTTTGATCAGTACTCTTTGTAGTGACTGCTCATCTTCCAGCAGAGGTGGACAGTAAAGTCTGTCAGGGATTCACCTCTTTCAATATTTGACAAGACCCGTATCAGCAGAAAAAGTCTTGGACAGAAAGCTTTCACAGTGCATAATGATCTTGCAAATGTTAACTCATCCTTCTCACGCCACAGTTACTTGCTGTGGGGTTGCATCTGGGTTTAGTGTCTCTGATGAAGAATGATAAATGTTCCTGTGACAAAGTGCAGAATCTAAAGTTTATGAGAAACTTGTTGATCTTGCTGCACATGGTGCAACTTTGCTATGAAGGTGTTGAATTAAATCTGAATATATGGAGACTTAGGCCATTCTGGTACATTATGGGAGACAAGAGGTTTTAGTAATTCATAATTACTCTCCTCCAGTGTTTCAGAGATCTGTCTCTTTTTAGCCTGTGAAGTGTCTTGCAGCTGCTTGCACTGTGAAACTTCTCTCTTCATTACGACTCAGTAACTTGGAGGCGGGACAGAAGCAACTTCTCCATGAACTGGTCATGTGTGACATGCTAAATGTAGGCTTCTGAGAAACACTGCAACAGTGAGTGCACGGTGGAGAGCCTGCTGTTGCTTGTGTGTTGCTAAAAGAGTCCAGAAATATATACGCATAAATCGTAACAAGAGCAGTTTCCGAGGCATCATCCTGTTGCCTTGCTCTGGGCATTGATCCTTGCTGCTTGCTTTAGTCTGGGAGCACTTCTTCCTAAGCTGTTGCATACCTGAAGGCTTACTTTCTGCATCAATATAATGAATATAATCGGATCTCTGCTTGGATGTTGAAACAGTTGGCTTCATACGGGTCAGTCAGAATGCCTTGCTCTGGCTCTCTTTGCAGGGTCCCACTGGGGAAACAGTGATGGGGAGGAAGGAAACCAGTCTGGGATCTGTGTCTTCACACCAGTGCTGTGTGTTGAAATGCAACTTTCAGTTGAGTAGTCTTGACAGAAGTATGTTACTGATGTAAAAACACTGAATCTTGATCTTGTGTCTGCAGGGGACATGAGTTCTTGTGCTGGAGTCCTGCTTTGGGCGGTATCCTCTCAAGTCAGTGGGGACTAACTGAAGAAACAGCAAACCCAGCCTTTATGAACTAATTCTTCTGAAGCACACAGATACCTGCAAACTCATGTCGGGGTGTTGTGCACAGACACCAGCATGCATAGAGAAGGGGATGGCCAAAGGAAGGAACTGTGATTTTCTTAGCTGCAACAGTACACAATGGGCTTTTTCGTGTTCTTTTGTCGTGGTCAAATTCTTCCGGAAGAAGACTAAGCTGCATTTCTGTGTGTGATCACGAGGTGATTTTTTAGATTTCCAGTCAAATTGGAGGACTGTCAAATCTTGCAATGCTAAATTAACACAAAAAGAGAACTTATTTTAAAGTCACATTTAGCCTTAATGTTATCTGAAGTGCTGCAGTTCATGTGTAGTAGTTTACTGTAAGGTGAAATGATGATTATCATAAATAATGTTTTAAAGGAGTCATGCTAAATAATGACCTACATGATGTTTGCTTTTTTGTCTGCTGTCAAAAAGTCTCTATCCGTAGCATAGCTAGCTGTAAATTGAGCTTTGAATTTCTAGTACTAGTAACAAACAGGGTCTGCAATAGTTTAAGGAGTAAATGTTCTGGCTAAATATTCTGGCTAAAGAATGACCATTTCTGTAGGAATGCTCGGAAGTGATGGTCGGGTTTGAAGCCTTGCTAACGTGGAGATAATAGATATGACCAGTTCACTGTGCACTTATACACTGCTAGATTCTGATATTTAGCACACTGCTGATAAGATTTACTACTACTGCTACTTACTGGTTAAGAGCTAAGTATGGGTGGAATTGTAAGTCACCTAAATAAGGTCTAGATAGCTGTCTTGCTGGAGGTCAGTAACAGACTCCCGTCCCATACAAGGGGAAGGAAAAAAAAAAATCTTTGGTTGTAGTCTCTCTTTCGGTTTTGCAAGTCCAGTTACTTTTTTAGGTTGAGTCCTGTTTTACTTTTACCTCAAAATTTATTTGAATAAATTTGAAAACCTTTCTAATAAGTACCTTGAAGCATGTCTTGCAACTGATAAGTTTCAACTGTGGTATTACTTCTGTCATAGATGGAGAAAGCTGAAGCTGCTAAGAGTCAGGCTTCTCACTCCATCCCTGTTCTTAAACAATGGACTGAACATGTGAAAAATCATTACCAGTAGCTCGAACTCTGAGGAGCTGTTTGATACCATTTTCTTGTCCTCTTCAGAGAGCTTCCCGCTGCCCCAAGAGATGTGTCCCTTCTGCTTCATATGGAAAACTGACCTTTAAGAATTAACAGTTTTAAAATAACTAACTAACTAACTAAGGATAGACTTCTGGTACATGCTGAGTAATTTGAAAGACAACATACTGAACTTGACGATCTTTCCCACCCCTCTGTTTCATAAATCTCCAGATTTTCTTGTAATGCAGGACAGAAGCGATGGAGTAGTGTCAAATAAAGTTAGTGTGATGTTCCATAGAGTGTATTTAGGAGAGTCTCCTTCTTTTTCCCTAGTAACTGCTATGAAAAGAGAGCAGTAGAAGATACTGATATAAAACTTGCTGTTCTTCATGAGTAGAGCCAGAGTTTGAATTCTTGGATTTTTCCAACTTTTACCATTCTGTCTTTTAACATCCTTCATGGGAAGGTGACAGAAATATTGAGGAAATACTATTGGGGAGTTAAATGTTCTTGTTATATCTAATGTCACATAAGTTATGGCCATAAGGAGCTAGGACACCTATTTATGGTCTGCAAGACGACACCTTCAGAAAAGGGATTCCTAAAATGCTGCCAAAGTGTTGTTATCTGTCCAAACCATTTTGGGCCGGTTAGTAAAATTGTATTGTGATTTTTGACAGTCTTTGTGTGCACCCTGAAAGTGAAATCACTGCACAAGCTGGTATGTCCACGTGGTATGATACCACTTTCGCAGCAGGCCAATAGTGTCTAATAAAGTTTATGTCTTTATTCCTTTCCCCACTGTTAATAGTTAGAGATGATAGTTGAAGTTATCAGCACCAGGAAGGAGGGGAAAAAAAAGGAATCCAAGGAAAAAAATAATATTTATCTCTAAAACAGTATTTAATGATAATATTTGTTGTATGTTTAAGTGGCAGATAATTAAGGCTGCTCTTCAGGATGCTTTTTAACTTACTTTGTTTTGTTATTACTGCTTAAGTGTCTTCTAAATGTCTCTTCTTTAGAAACTGTGCCCCTCCCTGTTTGGCCTGATGACTGGTGATTTCACACTTACCCTTATTTATTTAAAGCCATGGCAACCACCATGCTGAAATGTCATCAAGTAAAGCCCAGGTCTGCATGCTGACTGGTGATGCAAAGGTTTGCTCTCTAATAAAATGCAGCCTGTGAAGGACGAGCTCCAAAAGGCAGCTACGCCCTGTCTTCAAGCATTTGCTCTAATTTCAAGGCTTTGCCATGTGGTGTTGCTCAACGTGCAGCAAAACAAGTTCTTGCGAGCCCCTTGCGCATTCCTCCACGTGTAACAGATTAAATATTCAGGCTTCGTTAACTCTCCTGCCTGCCCCCACCCCCCCCAAAAAAAAAACCCCAAACTCAAACCAAACCAAGACCCACGGAAACAAACCCAAACCCGAAATAAGAGGCCCAACACGAGTATATCTTGGAGAATTGTTTTGCTTTGTTGCAAAGTGCTGTTAATTACAGAGACGCTTGGCGCAGTTCTGACATGTGAGCCATCAATCTAAACACTCCCAACAGTGATTTTGCTTTGGTTGCGCTTTGGTACTTTGTACAGGACAAAGGGAAGGGAGTAAGTGTTGCAATATAGGATTGTGCAATTCCTGTCTTTTAAATAGAAAATGATAGGCAAGTCGGCATAGGCCTCTCGCACACCAAAATTTAGCCACTGGTTTTTGCCACTCCCACTCTTCTTAATCAGGAATGGCTCTACTGGCTTCTTAAGGTGAAAAGGAGAGAAGGGGAGAAGGGTAGAGGGATTAAGAGGTGGCAGTAGCAGGGATATTCTGCTGTGAAGGGCCCTGAGCCTCCTGGGCCTTAAAACTCAATCTGCTAGGTTACCTCTAGCTTGTGATACCTGAAGGTAATTCTTAGACTGCCTATGCAGCGTCTTACCAGGAAAGGCGGCTGGGTCTGTATTGCTGAATAAGTCTTTTGGTGAAGTAGCTCTTTGGCTTTCTCTGTCTTTCCGTCTGTGGACATTCTTCCACAGCAGTTTCTCTTTCCTGCAGCGGCTCATCTAAAGCTGGCTTGTTGTTCCTGCAGTTTCTGCCTACACTGAAAAATCTTTCTGAGGGTCGGGGGACCGCACGTGTGCCCTTGTTGTGCGGTGTTTGTGATGGCTGATCTTGTGTGACTCAAAAGAGATCCCCTTAGAAAGGAGTAACTCCAGTTACATGCAGCCTGGGAAAGATGAAATCTGTCATTCTTTGGGCAGTGTGTCTTTCTATCAGTTCAACAGAGGAACTAACTCCCATAAGATAAAGGAGAGCTCTTGGGCAATAGGACCCAGCTTTGAAAACCCTTGGTGGCTTCTGGTTCTTGCTAAGCTTCCGTGGTGCAGAAAACACTTCATGATCTGCGTTACTCTAATCACAATACCTTGGAAAGTCACGGGCTGGGGCTGCTGGTAGTATCGTGCAAGTTCTGTGGTCCTTACTGGGATTCATGCCACATGCTGATTAACAGAGTAAGAAATTTCCTGTAAAGGGCAAGAATCCCCTCCCTGCTCTGTCACCACCAGCATCTCCAAGCTCTCTTTTTGTCCAAAAGAACTGTGAGCAAATTACCACTTCCTACAGTTCTTCAAGCTGGTTCTTCGCAGGCCTTCAGGCATGGCGCTGAAACTTTCTCCTTCAGGGTAGCTCTTCAAAATGGGAGGTGAAAGCAGAGCAGTTCAAATTGGGCTTTGCTCTTCCAGCAGCTTACGTGCAGCTAGTCGGTGGGTGGGTGTCTGCCTACGTCCTTTCTTGGGTTTTTGTAAGTTGGGTTTATGTGTACCTTCTTATTCTGCCTTACTAAATTAGCTGGCACAGAGGAAGCCTCTGAGAAACCCTTTAAAAATATCTTCTTTTGGTGGAATTTTATAAAATTACAGCATGTGGATAGATTGAAAAAAACCCAAAGAAACAAAAAAACCCAACGACACAAAAAAAAACCCACAAAACCAACCCAAAATAGACAACAAAACAAGTAACTTTATATGGATATCATGGACCTTTTTAAACGTGATTAATTTTGGGAAGTCTTCAAACAGGTGTGCTGGCAAGGACATTGCACACAGATGGAGATAGTAGTGAAACAAAATTCAGTAGCTACTCATTTGCTGGATTTGGTCAGGAGAGATTTTTAAAGGACACTTCTGAGACCTTTTTTCTGATGTGGTGATTTTTTTTCTGTAAACAAGCTACAGGGCTTAATAATATACAGCTGAGGATTATGTCCATTGTAATTTTTTTTACATTACTTTTACTAACTGTGTAGTATTGTATTCAAAATACTTATTTCTGAGACAAAGTGGATGATACTAGTGGGCATCTTGCACTTGATTAAATGTAAAACATTTTCTTAATTTAGTGATGTGTTTAGGAGAATACTGTAACTTACTGAATATACGACAGTGATAACTGTGTTTACAATAATTTTCAAATTCCTACTGTTCAGTGGTAGCCAACTTGTTGGAGAATTGAAAGTAAGGCATACTGCAATTGGCAATCTTGGAAAAAATTAACTCAATGCTGCTACCACTAAATACTGTGGGATGGATACCGTGGGTTTAAATGGCAGCAGGATTGTATTCCAAGCCTCTGTCTTAAGTACTTATGACTAAAAGGCGACTTGCCTTGTGCTCATTTATGTATCCCTGTGTGTAGTACATCAGTTAGAAATCTGTTAATGATTGATTTGTAACATTAGGACCTTTATGGAGATCACAGTGGGGTTTTTGTTTGTTTTTGTTTGTGAACAGACACTTAGACATTTTGGAATGTATAACATTGATCCTTGTGCTGGAATTGTTTACATGCAAAAAGGTATTTATGATTTTTTGCAAACTGCAATGTGCAATTTTGTACATGTGTTTTAAACTACAGAGTTTATAAGGAAGATATTGTATGTACAGTACTTGGACATGAGTATTATTTCTTTGATATAAATATCTAGAGGAAAATTAAAATTGCTTTATATTCATATTTTTGGCTGTGTTTTTTATTATTTCAGTAAGAAATTTAAAAGTCAGCTTAAGGCACAGTGATTTGGGCTTTTTTAGAAGTATTTTTAAACCATGCTTGATACCCTTCTTCCTTTGATTGTGTCAACTTACTGAAGTGCAAGGAGGGACAATTTTTTCCTTGTAAAAACGTTGCTCTTTGGGCTGACTTCCCTATATGCTGGAGCAGATGCAACTCAGAAGGTAAACTTTTATGAAGAGCAAAAGGGGAGAAGAGGCAGTCCAGCTCTGATGATATCCGATTTCAGGCCCTTGCTAAGAAAAGATGACTGGAGTCGTCAGCGCTGTGGGATGCGTCTCCAGTTACCCGCGTCTTGACTTTTCTGGTTCAACAGAACGAGTGACAGTAAAACCTTGTTGCAAGTCGAATTGTTCTGAACCACATCTGGAGTAAAGCTGTTGAAATAAGGAATTTCGTTTTCTTCCCCGTGATTATTCTTGTGCACACTGATACTTCTTGACATATTCCTAAAGGAGAGAGCCAGTCGGTAAACATCCCCACGTGCTGACAGCACTTCTGAGGTCCCAGCTGAAAGCTCCCGTGCTCTGGGAAGGCAGCCCTGCCTTCCGGATACATCCTTTCAGGCTGGTGACGCTGGGCGGAGCGAGTGCCAAGCCCCGGCAGGAATGCTGCGAGGATGCCAGGCTGAAGAGAGAGCTGGGAAGCGCGGCGGTGCCGGTGGCGCTGGCTGTGCCAGCTCACACGCCGGCGCACAGCTGGGCCCTGGCTTTTCTCTGGAGCACGTGGGTTCCAGGTCTGGCACTGAAGAAACAGTGGAGGGAAGGTTTTCTTCTGGTTTAAGAGACGAAGGCTAGGATTTCAGGGGCACGACGCAGCTGGGGGAGGGGAAGGGAGGGGAAGGAAGCTGTAAGCACGCTGTCGTTCGAGCTGTTGTGTGTGGGTTTATGACCACATTATCGGTTTGGTGTGAGACTGCTGTGACTTCTAAATGTGAGCCGTGCCTCCCTCCGTGCTCCGGGAGTTGTTTGATGCTTTTTAATTTCCATGTCGTGCATGGCTTCAGGCTGTGTTTCACACACGCTACTCAGACCGTTCCTTGCAGGTTTCCACTCAAGACAGATTTCTTCATGGGAGAGTCTGCAGCGCTGTTGCAATGATCTTCCTGCTTTCCAAATTAATTGCAGAGGGGAAGTAGAACAACAGAATGGTTTGTGCCTTTAATGGTTTGATAGAGGTTTGAGGGTATTGTTAATTTTCTATGTCAATTTGAACTTCAGAGCATAGTTCCATGGAAAAGTGTTTTGAATGAGTGGTATAGGAACCAGTCTGCTTGTTCTCTTTAAGGTTTGAGTTCCTCTGGCTCTGAGTGCCTCAGAAGAGTGCCTTCAGAAGTTCTCAGGAAGGAGAGAGTTGAGACCAATTGTTCTTTATTATCCAGAAGGTGTGGAATAAAAGCGGGTGCTTCGCACTGGTTGAATAACCTGCAGGATTGTGTTCAGGTTTGGGGTTTTTTTCTCTTCTGAGAATGTCCCTTTCTTCTCCCTCTCTGTCTTGGGGTTCCTTGCAAGAGTGAAACAGGCATGGCCCTTGCACAACTTCCAAAACCACAGCTCTAACATAGAACAGCAACTCATACTTTATTCCTGGGCCCTGCACGTCTTCCAGACTAAGGGAGGCAAAGGCCCACTGGTTGTCTTGCAGCCTATTATTTCTTTTCCTTCAGCCTGGGTGACTGAGGTTCTGGCACAGGCCATTCAGGTAGATCTGGCAGTTGCATCAGTTTCGGAAGTCAAATAGCAGGTGACACACAAAAGCTGTGAGCTTGTCTCACTTGTCCTGACGTGAGCAGGTTACTTTCTGTTTCATCCGTAGCTGGCTGCATTAAAGTAATTTCTAAGTTTTCCTTTTCTCTGGTGTGATGTAGCAACGCGGAGGATATGACATGCACGTTGCATTGGGTTTCCCCCCACCAACTGTAAATTAGGTCAGGAAGTGTAAATTACAAGATTTGGGTAGATGTTTCATCATCTGAGACGTTCTGCCAAATCTGAAATTCATGCCTTCATTGTTCTTGCTACAACTCTCAAATGTCAGTCCCAGAAAGACCCAGCTGCAGGGCAGGTGGAGAGTTAGTGACTGTAACTGATGGATTCATCACTTCAGGGAGGTGGTTGGATGGATGTCAGCCCCTGGTCAGCAAGTTGGGCAGGGCTGGAGGCCTGATTCCTGAGATTCCCAGTTGCAAAGGCCAGTCACAGATCCCTGGATACCTGTCATGTCCCGTGATGTGATTGCTATGTGTGATGCATCGCAATGGTTGCATTCTGGAGGGTGCCTCAAAGCTCATTCTTCAGGTATCCAGTAACCCAAACCAGGAGATGCAGGAGTAGACAAATAGGACGTCCAGAGCACATAATTTCTAACCATCACCTTGTAGCTTTTAGTAACCTGTGGAGGCACCTGGGGTCATTCTCTGAGCCATACTTTTGAGTTAAAAAAAAGTCTGCTCTGACCTGGCAGCTCCTGTGCACCCGTAGCCACAGCATCACGTAACCTACAACACAGCAGCAGCTCTGAACACCACCCTACCTGAGGGAGGTATGTCTGGGGTTGAATGCTCATCCTTTGCTTATTTTCTTGGTCATTTTTCATGTGTTTGTTTCCTTTAATCAATCAAGTTTTTTCCTTTGGACCTGGTAGAACAGGTCCAGTTTCCGTAGGGAGCAGGATATCAAACAGCTCAGTCATGCATGGCCCTGAGCAACAGGGCCCACCTGAAAGGAACATGACATGGGGTTTTGGCTGCAACTATTACATCTGCTTGAGAGGTCCTAAGCAGATCTTACCCCTGAAGGAGGTTTCCAGCTCCCCATAGCCTGTGCTCTGTAGTGGAATGCCCCTGCATTACTCTATTCCGCATCAAACAGCTGGACCTCTGTGGTGGGCTGGCCCTGACTGGACGCCAGGTGCCCACCAAAACTGCTCTATTACTTCCCCCCACAACTGGACAGGGGAGAGAAAATAAATGAAAAGGCTCAGGAGCTGAGGTAACGACAGGGAGAGATCACTCACTGCCTACCCTCACAGGCAAAGCAGTTTTAATTGGGTTGAATTTATTACCAGTCAAAATCAGAGCAGGATAATATGTAAAACAAATCCTAAAAACATCTCCTTGCTACCCCTCCTTCCTTCCCAGGTCAAACTTTATTCTCAGTCCTCTACCTCCTCCCACAAGTGGTGCAGGGAGATGGGGAACAGGGGTTATTGTGACTTCATCACATGCTTTTGCTGCTGCTGCTGCTTTCTTTTTAGGGAGAGGAGTCCTTCCCCTGCCCCACTGTGGGTCCTCCACAGGGTCACGAGTCCTATTAGAAACCTGCTCCAGCGTGGGATCTTCTCTCCATGGGTCTGCAGGTCCCTGTCAGGACCTTGCTCCAGCACAGACCTCCCACGGGGTCACAGCCTCCTCTCAGGCACCCACCAGTTCCAGTGAGGGGAATCTCAGTCCTGGCACCTGGAGCACCTCCTCCTTCTCCTTCTCCGCTGACCTCAGTGTCTGCATAGTTGTTCCTCTCCCGTATTCTCACTCTTCTCTTCTCTGGCCACAGTTAATTCTTTGCAATAACATTTTTTCCTGTTTAAAGGTGCTATCACAGGGTCATTACTACCATCTCTGAGTGGCTTGGCCTTGGCCAGCAGCAGGTCCATCCTGGAACTATCTGGCGTTGGCTCTGTCAGACACGGGAGATGTTGCTGGCAGCTTCTCACAGAATCCATCTCTGCAGGGCCCCGTTACCAGAACTTTGCCGTGTAAACCGAGTACAACCTCCTGATGCTCCGGAATCCCTGGTGCTTATAGACAGTTGCAAAGAGAACTTTTTCTTCCTTTCCACCCTGTTTCCATCCTTTCTCTGTGCCTGAGCTCTCCTTTGGTGCCTCCCACTCACTGCATTTCTCTAACCCTAACGCTGCATCTCCATCTGCTCCCTCAGGCTGCAGCTGGCAGCCTTCCCAGCTCCCCTCCCTCTCTCTCTGCCTTCCCTGCCCAGGTGTGTGTAGGCACTTTGCTGTGCAGCAAACTGAATACGCCCTCCTGAAGAGAGGAGGACAGAGAGAGCGCATACCGTGTTGTCCTCCACAGTTTCACCTGTCAATGTACAAAAGCCGAAAATCTCAGTTCAGTGAACCAATAAACTGACCCAAAAATGCAGCTGTAGAAGGGAGGGAGCCTCTGCCTACGGTGAGTGTGGTGAGCCTGCAGGTTCGGCACAGCCTTGCTTCCCTGTGCTGGGCAGGGCTAGGGCAAAGCCACAGCAAGAATGTGGCCTTAAAAACTGTGTGGGCTTTGTGGATTTGCCCCTTGGTTCTAAGGAGATCTTGGATCTCCCTTCTTTTTGGGTTCTGTGTTTAACAGGCTTAAATGGGGGAGAAAATGAAGGAAAATCCCAGACAGAAAATTACACAAAATTGAGCCTAATGTAAATACTTTGGGGCAAAACACCAGCATGGGGAGACTTGTTGCTATTCTTCAAAACACGCTTTAGAAAATCCACAACTTGAAGGTAATTAAGAAAGCACAACAGAGGTGCCAGATTACCTCTGCTGTTTTGCCACAGGCCAAGGCTCTCCAGCATTTGCGGTTCAGATTCAGTGAGAGTTGACTGGGAAGGAATGTATTCCAGTATCTTTCTCTCATCACTGTAGCTTTTTGAGGAGTGATGGAGATTTAACTCCAGGTGCTGTCCAGCTTGGTTGATCTCAGGAAATGAACATCTCTCCCTTCTCACCGATAATGTCTCTGTTACAGTGTGGCTATTTATAGTGGGTGTTGGACAAAATGCTCCCTTACTGACTATTCTGAAGCCTGTTTCCAGGCCACCCAAGAGCACACACTGTGGGTAAAGACAAATCCAAGCCAGAACCAGCTGTGCAAATGACTGGACATGCCATTATGCCACTGAACATCTTGAACCCTCAACATCCCCCTTGGATCGCCTCTTGTCTTTCTGAAGGTGCTGGAGTCTCACTGACTGCAGATTCTGGAGATTTTAAGGGACATTTTTGCCCATGGGCTGCAGTTTGGAAACAGCCATGTGGGCTTTCCTGTGCCTGTGCAGCTATGGCTCTGACAGCATGACTCACACCAAGTTTTTCCCAGTGCCTTACCAGTTAATTCTTTCAATTTCTTTAAATGAGACACGGGGCAAATGTGACTCATTGTCGTTTCTGGAAATGACAGACTTGCAAAGCGAGGCCCAGGGGAGTGTCTGCCTTGTGCCATGCAGCTGGGATCAATAGACAATTGCCTCCTGACCTCACTCCCTTACCCTTCTACTTTCAAAATTAGCATGGCTACTTGAGTTTTGACAGCTAAAACCAGGAGAGACTTTCCATTTTCCTTTGTTGACTTTGTGTGAAGAGAATGTTCTGGCTAGAAAGAAAGACAAATTGCTCGAACAGAAGAATCTGTCAAATTCTGGTGTTGCTTTATTAAAACCACATGCTTTGATTCCTCTCTGCATATGCCAGCCTTGCAAGAAACTCCAGGAGGGCAAATCCCTCCTCCTTGATAGATCCATGGCTGTTGGAGCTGGTCACCGTGGTGCTGGCAGCAGGGCTAGTGCATCACATTCATCCCTTTGTGCTGTTTCTGATTGCTCCATGCCCCTGCAGCAGCAGCACCGCCTCCCAGAGCAGGCGCCCTTCGGCAGAACACTTCCCCCTGGCTCGGGACTGGTACAGCAGCTGGAGCCCGACCTTTTGGTGTGTGGCTCTTCCCTGGTGCCTCCCAAATTAAAGCCATGTGGGCCTTCTGCAAAGCAGCTGCTTCACTCTAACAGCCCTCGTGACCTGCATCAGCGCTGGTGGTAGTCCTGCCTAAACTCCTCTCGATGCCTAAGGGGCCCTCTTTGCTGCCAGGACACATAAAGAGCACCTCAGGGGTCTTTGCCCCATTGCTGTGTAACACAAAGGGTCTGGCAGCGCTTCTGAGCTTTTTGGGCTGTCAGCTTAGGAAAGGTGAAAAAAACAGAACAGAACAGAGAACTTCATTTAATTCTTGCTCCTTGAGGTCTAAGTCAGGGCTCTCCCAGGGGGAGTATGTGGTACCCAGCCAAACTGGGCGCACCACTGAGACAATCACCAGAAGGATGAACCTGCAGCTGCCTTAACTGGACAATTTTGCCTAGTGAGGAGACCTAGGTGGCCTTCCAGGCTGTTTCATGCACAGCATGAAGCACTCCTCGTGGTCACAACCAATAATTTTATGTGGCTTGCGTGCCCTCATGGGAACACAGCCTAATGCAAAAAGACTACACACATAATTAAGTGTAGCCCTCCCGAGTGACTGCTCTGCTTGCAAGGCACCTGAAGGTGAGTCAAAAAGGTGAAACTCCAAGCCTCCATGCATCTGGGCTTGCAGCAGACTGTAGTCACTGCAAACTTAGACACAGGGGCTTAGCATTTACACAGAGGTTCACAAAAACCAGGCCCAGTATCTGCCCCCTCTCTTCACCTCCTGGTGCTTACTGGTGGGCTGGGCATGGCTGGTACACTCCCCAGCAAGGACACATTTGTAAAGGCTGTAGGTGGCTTTGGCAGCCTGGACATCTCGGACCTGCATGTTTGCCAGTGCCAGGTGATGCCATGACGATTTTTGCCTTTTTTATATACCCCTTTTATACCCCTTTATACAGCTTTTATATATCCTTAGTGCTTTTAGCCCACACACTTGTAACTCCCTAAGTCTGATACCCCATGTCCCGTTAAGCCAGGAGACCAAACATCCTGGAAGCCTCGCTTCTAAGGGACAGAGAGCCCCAGACACCAAGGTCCTCTCTAGAACACATCCTGTAAACTAAGATAGGCCCATCCAGGGGGAAGATTCCTCAGAATGGGGGGATTCATTCATGTCTCTCATTGGGGGATCTTTGGTAGATGTGCTAATTTGCAAGGCCTCTAAGTTGTATACATGATTTATTGTGTGTGTGCATTCCGGTGGGCATTCCGGTGCACTCCACTTGGATGATGTGGTGCACCAAGGATCCTAAATAAATACCAAGGAAAAAACCCCTTTCCCTTTAACCGTGCCTGGCTCTCAATTTTAAGACCAGGAACAGGCAACAGAGGGAAGGATGACACAAAGGACAGCAGCGCACACAAAGCCCGTGTCCTTGTGGCTTGGTCACCCCAGGGTGTGGGTGGAGTAAGCACAATGTTCAAGGCACTGAAGTGAGAACCTGGGCAAACAGGAGTGAGGTAGTGTCTGAGACCACAGCGCAAATATTTGCCTGCAATGCACTAAGGCAGAAAACTGAAAGGCAGCCAACAAAGGGTGGAGGAGTCTGGTGGAGACAAGGCCCTGCTTGTTTGCTCAGCAGTGCAAAGGACATAAATGCAAAGTCAGGGCCATTCAGGCCTCTCAAGAAGCTGTAAAAGGTGAAAAACAAGAGGGGGCCTGTTACAGCCAGTCCTGCACGTGCCTAAATGCCCTTTGAGCACTGGCGGCTCACCTGCCTCTCATCTGCTGGCTTGTCCTTTTGCTGGCTTGTACCTCTGAGAAGCAGCTTTCCAGGCAGAGACAGGGAGGTTACAGACTTTCCTGTGCTGTCTCTCTTGCTCCACATCTGCAGAAGGAGCTGCTCATCACTGAGCTTTGGCTGGGGAGGTTGAGGTGGCGAACACAGCTGGCACTAGCTCCTGATCCCATCTTGAACTTCCAAACCTCACAGTTTGCATGCTCAAACAAACTGCATTTGCCTCCTGCTGGATCTGTGGCATTAGGTTTCTCATGATCCACTCAGCTGGGAACCTTTGTTACCTGGTAGGGATGCAAGAGCAGATCATGCCCTTCCTACCAAAGGCAGAATTAGAGTCCCTCATGTTCAAGGAATCAAATTTAAAAAGGCAGAAAATATTTTTTGTGACGCTTTATTCTGAGCAATAGCAAAACTCAGGCTCTGTCTGGACCAGGTAGATGTTTGGGTTGGTGCTAAGTGGATGGCATTCTTATTTTTTTTGTACCTGGTTTTGCTATTTACAAAACCCACGTGTATCCTGCTTTCTCAGAGAGATTTTGTAGCACAGGGGAGGCTTCGTCCTGGTGGTAACAGCTGCCTTGGCCCCAGAAGTGGGTGTTTTGATGTAGCTGTGTCTTCCCCAGCATCACTGGAGCAAGAAGCCCTGGCTCCTGGCAAGACAGAGATCGCATCCCCTTTCACCCCACTGCCCCTCTCCCAGAAGACTTTGGATGGTTTCTCTTCAGTTTTCTTGCACTCATCTTTTTGCTGTGAAAATCCGTATTGAGTTAGACATCACCTTCATGTTCAGAGGTGAAAAACTGCTCATGTACTGCTGTACCCTTCAAGGGAACCCTCCTGGCCTCTTTGGAAACGAAGAGGTGCTGGATGACACACTCCAACACCTGAAGAGAAAGAGGAATGCTCATTTATGTCCCTGAGGAATGGTTCACCCTCCATCCCTGGACTGGATAATGTTTCCTCTCTTCAGTAACTGTTGTGGGCACACCACAGTGTAGGAAGCACCAGTGTAAGGGCCAGACACCACGGCCTGCCCTGCTCTCTGTGTTGTTGCCTTTCTCCCCATCTCTGGGCTTCACGTAGGGGCTGTGCCCCCAGGGGAAAAGCCTGCCCTTCAAAGGCATCTACCTCACACCCATCCAAGAGAAACCTGGGAAGGAAGGGCTGATGGTGCTGTGGGAATGGACATTGTTTTCTCAACCGATCGGGGCTTCCTACAGGCTTGTTCTGCACTCCTTTTTTGTCCCAAATCTGTTGCAAGCTGGAAACATGGTAACAGGTTCTGCAAAAGTGCTCCTTCAAGGTCGGTGAGACTGTGGAGCCATTTGACACAGCTCCCTGGCTGACAGCAGCAGACACCTCAGGAAGAGTATGGCATGATAAAAGATCTGCCTCCATCTACTGCTGACAAGCATTTGAGAACTTTTGGAGGGAAAGGTTGTTCCAGGGCTTCCATGTTTATCAGTTCTCATGGAACTGGCACCACAGATCTGTTTAGAAGCTTTTGGGACCTGTACAAACTCTTAACATCACCAGTTGTGTCAGCAGAGGGTAACTGTGCATCTTGTGGAGCTGTTCATCCTTTTGCTGAGTTTAGAACTGTTCTCTGCTAAACTCCCTGCGGTGTCACCCACACCTGGTGCCATCTGAAGAGGTGAATAGTGGTTTTCCTGTCACATGTCCCATCAGAGTCCTGGTTTTTTAAGATCTCTACCATACCTTCTCTGTTTTGCAGGTTGAGGATCCTAGTACCTTTGCAGAGAACTATGCTGTACTTCCCGCTTCCCAGAGTCTGCTCTGTCTGTCCTGTGACTGCACCCATCTTGAGATGGGGAGACCAGAGCTAGATGGAGGGCTCACAGTGAAGAAGAGTGAGAATTCTCTGGTCACATGCACCAGAGGATTAAATTACCTTTATTACCTCTCTCAAAATTCTCAACCTTTTATTTCCTTTTCTAGCCACTGCTGAGCACACCAAACCATTCGCAGCAGCTCCTGGGTCTCTTCCCGAGTGGCAACAGCTGACAAGGAGTCCATCAGTCAGCACCCATGGAAAGGATTGCTGTTGCCCCATGCCCACTACTTCATGTTCATCAGAGCTGCATTTCATCTGCTAGTTCATTGCCCAGTTGCTCTAACATTGTGGGCACGTTCTGATGTTAAGTAGAGAGTCACAGCTTGTTAGACTCCTGTCTGACAGGTAAACCTTGGAAATATGAGTAAGGAGAGCGGGATCCCTGAGCTTGCAAAGAGTCTGAAACAAGAGCATAAAGATATAACTTACCCTGTCCTCAATGAAGCCACTATTGCCACTTGCCAGAAAAACAGAGGTGAAAGACTGATACAGAGAGCTCTACCAATCCGCTCGTGTTTGAGCCGTTTTTCTTTTGGGTCAGCCTTTGGATCTGGTTATGCCTTTGGAAAGCCTAAGGCTGCTCCAAATGCTGGATTGCACTTCAGCACCCAGTGTTGTTGCTGGGGAGCGGTGACATTCCCCACAGCAGATGGAGCACTCATGTGACACTCCGTACACTATGTATCATCTATTTACATCTTTTTTTACATTAGCAACAGATGGCTTGGCATAATTATATTTTTTAAATTAGAGGGAATATGTATCTAAAACTTCACACATTTTCTAGAGCCTATGGTTTTTACTTTTGCAGCACCAGTGCTGAGGTCTTTAAATGAAAGGACCTCCGTTACCCTTCCACTGCCTTCCCTGAAGAGTTGTCACACTAAACATGCAGGTAGATACAGTAGCAGTAAGCAAGCAGAAACTCCCCCAGTCATGAGAAGAGGCGAGGAAAAGGCAGCTTGGAAGGAAGCAAGACAAAAGGGAGAAGAAACAGACTTATGGGCAGTAGTAGGAGGGAAGGAGAAGAAGAGAAGCACTAGTGCTGACAAACCATACCTTCAAAAGCTCATTGAACTCAAGTCCCACAAAAGCATAACCTTGCTTCAGAAATATGAAACCTTGCAAAGCATGAATTCAGCAGTTGGTTTCTTCATGTCCCTTTTTTTGGCATATAAGGCTGTAAGCATGGGGTCTCTGAAACTGAATTTTTTGCAGGAAATATGAGACTTCTAGTGAAGAACGATTAATGTAAACCAGGACTTTTCCATGCTCATGTGACTTCCGAAGCTGAGGCTGTAAGCAGGATGCCAGGTTGGTTTGATTTGGCAGTGCTGATGCTGCCAGAAGAAAAGAAGAGGCACTTATTAAGGCTATGAGAAAAGATCCAGGATAGACCAAGACCAGCCAAGACACTGAAATCTCTTTATCAGACTACATTTGCCTGGAAAGTAAAAGGTCTTTGAACGACAAGGGATAAAATACATCCTCAAAATTGCCAAATGAATCATCGTCCTTGTGCACAGTGTCAAACCTTGTGAACTGGCAGCATGCAAAGCTGCTGCCTTTAGCTGGGAAGTGGCTGGGGCTAAGTGGGAGAGGGCTGTCAGAAAAGGGCAGGAGAATGCAACTGGGACACAGGGGGTTTAATCTGCATTCCTTCCTGCAAAGGGCCGTATCAGAGGGAAAGGAGTCATCCGTGGGGGAGCACATCCGTCCACAGCCTCGCTCTTGCCGTAGTACTCTCCATAGGCAAGTACACGATCTTTCTGGTGCCAACAGGAAGAATTAGAGTACAGCTTTGGGTGGAAGATATTTTTGATTGCAACTGTCCCTATGAAGCATCTCTCGGGAAATGGCCCATGGGCAATACCAAGATCTGCCAACAGAGCCCCGGGCAAAGGCTGTGGGACCCCTCGGTGGCCAATGACCAGTGGGCTCTGGGTTTATAAGTAGGTCTTTTCCAGCTCAGGCACGTACACCTGCTGTCGGAGGTATCATTCTTTTGCCAGATTATTTTGACCCACGGACCCCTGCTGCAGATATCAGATGATGTGCCTACTGATTCTTGCTTGGTGTTTCTCAGCAAGCAAACATGGTATGGTGGGTGGATGCAAAGCTAGTTTACATTTTTACGCTACTTTTACTCCTCTGTAAATCCTACTCAGTAATGACTAATCCCCAAGTTGATTCCCCTTTCCCATTCGGATTATTTTATTTTCGCTAAATTTTGGTACTTGATAAAGTTTAACCCTTTAGGGTCTTCCTGTTGTGATTTTTCACATGCTCTATGGAGAAGCGTCTCGCTCTAAGGCAGTACCCCAAAGGAAATTGAAGAACACATGCCTTCCAAGAGAGCATAAGTACTTAAGGAAAACGCACAGAAAGAGCAGGTTGGAAAAGAAACTATGGCAGATACCTACAAGGAGTCAGGTGAGACATCTGTTTATAGGTGTGCTATCCAGAAGAGCCCACCTCTCCTGTGTCCATTCTTGAACCTTTCCATAATGTCAGGGACAGCTTGGGCAATGCCGTCTCTACTTACGTGCCATCGTCTTTATCAAGATCAACACTGCCCAGGAGTCACTGGGTAGGGACTGGCTGAAGCAAGCAGAACAGAAGAACAGAAGCAAGCTCACATTAAGCTTCTCTGAAAAGGCTTGTGCAACCAATTCATTCCTGCTGGGCTCTGGTCACTCTGTCTGCAGCAGCTCAAAGAAGCAACAGACACCCTGAGAAGCCAGGTAGTCCTCAAAAAAGTTGGAGAGTCCTGCAGCCACATCATGGAGCACAGTGTGAGGACAACCCCACCAGCTCACAGGGCTGCAGGGCCAGCTGCCACCTCTAGCTCAGCCCTGGCCCCAGCGATTGGCTTTCCTCTCCAGCATGCAGTGAAGCTGCTCTGCAGTGCTGAGGGAGCAGTGAGGCACATCTTGCTTTGCTGCAGCTCCCCTCTATTGGTTCACTGATGCTCAGGGCCAATGCCCAGGCTGCAACTGCATCCTGGCCTTGCTTTTTGTCTGCCTCGTACTCCTCATGGTGTCATCACGGGCCTCTGTTAGGATCTGATCTCACTACCCCTCATACCTCACTGGGGGCTGTTGTTTAGGGATTTCCTGGCCAGGTGGTGGTCCCCTGACTCCCTCTCTCCTGCAAAGGGTAAAGATCTCCCTACTTCCTTCTTCCATTCCTGGCAATGAGACATCAGCAATCACGTGAATTATGAGATGTTCCAGCTAGCCCCTACACCCCTTTGCCCCAGATCTACCACAGCATCTGCAGTGCCCCTGTGAGTCACTGAGGCAGTCTGTGAGGGTGGCAGCCCACAGCAGAACAGGAGGTAGGACAGGAGAAGTTCTGCTGGTGCTGGGGCAGTGTGGCTAATTCTGCTGCTGATCTAACATCTAAAATTATCATCAACAACCTGTATCTTCCAAGCAAGGTGAATCAAAAGTGAAAATCTGAATCCAGAGAAGGGTTGGCAGCAGCTCAGAGTGGGAAATTCATGGGATTTCCAGAGAAGCGGCTTTGTCGGCACCATGTTGCCAGTCCTTGTGGTTTTAATCAAGTGTCTTACATGGTTGGTTTCTTTCTTAGGGTTCTCGCAGTTGCAATATGATTACTGAGTTTTCTCTTCTTCTTTTCATATTGAGGCAACCTTTGCTTGTGGGAGCCGTGAAAGAAACCATGAGAACAAGAACCCCAGGGGCTCAAAATACCTGTATGTAAATAGAGGTTAGCACCACAGAGGTTATTTTCAAAGCAATGCTTTGTTTTTCATCAAGAAAAGACTTGTACCTGCCAACCTCAGTGACAGAGAAAACCAGTCTCTCCAGATGTGACTGAAACCGAATGCAACAGCTCCTTAGCACACGGGCTCTCCTCCAGCCTCCCAGGCGCAAACACAGCCTGCCTAACCAGGAGGTCTGTGTGATGCCTTGCTCCTTCTGGTGCTTCACTCTCCACTTGGCAGCTACCAAACCAGGAGGCAATACTAAGGGAAGTTATAGGTGTAAGGGAAAAGTCTGATGGACTTCAGGTCCTGTATCCTTCTTGGGAAAAGGCAGCAGAGCCAGGATGGACTAGCTCCTTGCATGGACAGGAGGCAGAACCACAGAGCTGTACTGAACTGTCTTCTTCAGGTTGCTACATGAGGAATTTAGCCCTTTAACCACAGACATGTCTACCTTCCTTCCTGATGCATGGCCTGTGAGATGCAAGAGCACTAAGGGGTTGGCTGGAAGGGATATTCAGGGGTAAGGTGCAAACTGTTGTGGTGTATAAGCAAGTGATTCACCAAAATTTGTTTTGTGATCTTCATTGTGGTCCTTACAGAGAACAGTAAGAAGATAGGAGGGCAATGAACAAAACATCCAAATCCTGCAAGGAAAAGAGAAATGAAACTAGAGCAGCTTCGGGTCAGGTTGGTTGGATGTTGAAGACCCTGGATGGGATGAAAACATAAACTGTCATAAACCAGCAAACTGATGAGGCATATTTTGGTTCAACCTGCATTCAACTGGCTACCATGACCCTCCTTAGAGCCCACACATAAGAGCAACCACATCAGACAGCACCAGCCCCTGACTACTAGATGGTGAAGAAGGTAGGAAGGACAAGAATGTGACCTTCTGCTCTGGAGAGTAAGAACATGTCCCATGGAATGATGGGAAGCCTATCCCTGAAAAAGGAGGTTTACTCAGGAGTCCTTGACTGCCCTGTATAAAGTGTGGATTATTTTCAGGTTTTGCTGCATCCCCATCTTGGTAAAAGAAGAAATGACTTTCCAGAATGAAGGCAAAAGGGGGAAGGGGTAGAAAACAATTCTTGAGTGTGAAGCACAGCATATGCTAGCGTGAAGCTGAACAGCTTTCCATGAACCATATTCTAGCCAAGCTATTACTAACACCTGATACACCCATTGTTCCCCATTAGTTACCTGCCAGCAATGAGCAATAGACTCAATATTATCAATTATGTTCCTTTCCCCTGTCCTTCTCTCCCACCAATTAATCATCTGTTAATCACGAGAAACAGTCCTCTACTTGGAAAATACTGGACAAACAAGAAGTTTTGCCAATAAAATGGAATATTATAGTAAATAATCATAAAAGTGTCCTGAAATAAGGTGTAGCCGTATTGTTCTGCCATGGATTTTAAGCACTGCTATTTAGCAAAATTCCTGGGGAAAGGTAAGCTGGTCAGGTCTGCCAGCTGATGCATATAGGTAATGTGTATCAGAAACACCATGGGCAACAAAGACTTGGTCAGATCAGGCTTCTTTGGTCTCACATCTATTAGGGCCCAGACCAGCTGCCTTGAAAGCAGCCACCTTTTCATTGTCCTGCCCTTTCCCCAGGCAGGACTAGCTGTGCAAAAAACAGTCCCCACAGGTGTTAGCCTGCCTTGAGAGGCCTCCCAGGAGAGGTTCCACAAGACAAAATCCCCTCCCCGTTCACTTTGGCAAATTTGTTCTAGTCTAAGTCTCATTTGCTATCACTCAAGCTCCAGCCATATGCGTTTGTCTCCAGTCATACAGGAAATAGCATCCGGTTTTAACATATTTAAAGTCTCATGTCTCCCTCAGTGTATCCTGTAGCCAAAATCCCAGTTTCTTCAACCTTCATTTCTGGATATATTTTCTAGTCTTGTCATAATTCTTGTCCCTTCTATCTAGCATTAGCGTAAACAAAGAGGGACAAGATATTCGGATATCCTCATACAGGGCCATACAGTCCCAATGAGAGTATATTACACAGTTAGACATTTACTTTCAGAGGACCCTTTTTATTACCCCCCAACCTGCCACACCTCTGGATTTCACCTGTTCAATACAGCAGCCCTAACGTTTGTCATGAAGGTTGCAACAGAAATCCCCATGGCAAGATCTGAGATTACTCAGGCAAGAACAAAATGTGTCTATGATAGACTTTTATGTGGATGCTGACGCGACAAACACCTTACATAAGGCAGCACGGTACAGAGCAGGGGCATACCAAGAGGCTGAATCCAAGCTGTAGAATAGGAAATTCAACACTAAACTCCTGCTCTTTTTCCCTGATTTTGCAGCATTATTTATTTTATTATTTGGATAGGCTTCTCATACCCTGAATGAAAAAAATCCCTGACTTACAGAAAGCACCTCTACTTAACCACAGTGTCTAATGATGTGCTGTCCACTTGGGAGCAGGACCTCCAGACCTGTCTCTGCTCTAAACATCTGCAGCTCCCTAAGTTGAGTGAATCATAGACTGAATGAAATTCAGCAGCTTCTCCCCCAGTTTAAAAACACAGTACACACAACAGGGAAGAAGGCAACCTGCTAGGACGCACCATCTCAAAGAAACAGGCACAGTAAGACTCACTGCTCTGTCTCCATGCCACCAATGCCCATGTAGCTTTCAGTATGGGTGACTAGCAGGCAGTTTTCTGTTTGGCTGACAGCCGGAAGCAGAAAATCTACCCAAAACTGCAACTGTACGACAGACCTCCTAAAAAATCCATGTCCTTTGGCAGCCTTGGCTGAGGTACTTTCAAGTGTTTAGCTGAGCTTTCCATGGCAAGCACGGGTGCATCAGGTATAAGGAGAAAGGTAGTGTATAGCCATCAAACTTTCAACCTGATTTAACAGCATCTCACCAAATATGCAATTACACATTTTTCCACAAACACTGAAACTGCGTACCAAAGCAGGCTACAAAGTCAACAAAAGACTTGGCCCAACCTGGCAGTGGACTTCCCAGCTATGATTTGTTAGACGTTTCCTAGCAGAATGGATCGTGTCTTTCTGATACCCAGGGCCCTTTCGTGACATGAATTAAGAAAAGCCCAGGACTGCAGCACAGAACATCCAGTTCTTCCAAGCCCAATCTTCATCCTTCCTGTAAACCTAGAGAGACTATTTGCTGTTTGCTTACATTCTCATACACCTGGCTTTATGCTGTTGTTTGCCTGAGGATTGTTTTGTGAAGGTGCTAACTCATCATTTGTACTGGTTTATCAGCCTGAAAGCTTAGTGCTCATGGATCTGATGGAGCTGGTTGGACTGCTTAGGGAAGGACATCTGATGTACAATACGCTTTTGGGACTAAGATCTTAGAAATTTTGTAATCATTATTATGGCAATCGTAAAGACAAAAAACCGATGAGTTATCTCTAAACGTCCTGACTACAGACACCAAGACAAAAATCGATCACAACTGCAGAAAAGTTACTGCCTGTAGAATCCTGGAAGACAAGGGGGCTAATGTGCATGTGTCAAACACCGACAGCCAGATAGCTGTGGAGCCAGCCATGGATTGTTGGTGATAACAGCCAAGAATTGTTGGTGATAACACACTGAGAAAGAACAGGATGTGGCTGGAGAAGAGGCCATAAGGAGGTGGGGCAGGACATTTCTGGGACAAACGTCCCTGTTCGGGCTTCTGGAGATGAGCACTACACAGCACAGCACGAGTGCAGGGATGAGGCTGAAAAGTGGGCATGGACCACTCAAGACCCCTGAAGCCCTCCAACTCTTTTCCAGAAAGGTCTAGAGGAATGGACTGTGCATGATAACAAAATTGCATATGAAGTGAAAAGCTTATCTCCAGGGTGGGGAAATAAAATGTACTCCCACCAAGCCCAGGTGTGTGGGCACCCCCAGGACACTCCAGCTGGTTTGCCACTGGAGCCAGGACTGGTGCTCCTTCTCTATTCCTTTCATTCTCTCTCCCCTTCTTTAATTCATCTCTCCTTCTCTCTTTCCTTTCACCCTACTCCTTTATTCAAAACCCAGTGCCGTGTGTTCATACAGGATATCAGGGACTAACTTATACCAATTTCCATGCCAAGAGTGTAATTTCCTAATAGAACACTGGAAGCTTCTGTGGACCCTCTGACTTTTGTCATTCCTTTTGACCATGAGCATTCGTGAATCTTGCACGTTCCCTTCCCCTTAAGGGTGGGACGGTCACAATGAGATAAACGTAGAGCACCCATGAAACTGAGTGTAAATGCTGGCACAAGCTCCAGCTTCTCCGTATCATCTGGCATACAGCCCCGATCCAGTCGACAAGTTTTGTTGCTTCACCAAGTTTCATCTCTGCCCTGGTAGCAAGCACACGGGATGGTACATATTTCACACGTGTCTGCTCATGGGCTGAGAATTATAGTGACACAGCAAACCTGTGTTCAGATCCCACTGCTCTGAGAGCTGTCAGCTGTCAGTCGTCACTGCCTTTCCCACTCCAGGGCAGGATGGTAGTTTTTAGCACCAGTCAACCATCGAGGGTAGTTTAATATGCAGAACGGCAAACTGAGTCTGAGACAGGAGCACTATCATCTTCTGCCAACACCGTGGCTGCTTACAGTGGGCAGCAGTGGTGGGAATGTCTTAGCCTAGCACATCCAAAGTCACAGCTTTTTGGGGTTCAGGATTCTTCCTTTTGTTCCTTTCTCTCAGGGAATTTTCTCTCATATGTGTTGCTAGGAGACAATAACGACTGGGTACTTAAGAGAGACAAAAGAAGATGCCACAGCTCAGGGGAAGGGTGCAGCCGGCTACTCTCTATTTTTACCTGCGGGTTTCTCTGGGAAGGGCAGAGATGCCGTGAGATTTGGACTGGGAAAAGGGGCTGGGTGGAGCCCCTACCTCTCTTGGGCTCTCAGTGTTCAGAGTGGGGAGGGGAGAGAGGCTGCGGTTGCTGTGGGGAGAATTCGTCACCACTGCGGGGTTCCATCTCCTGGTGCCTTTCTTCTACTGCGAGTGTAGCTGTGCTCGTAAGAGTGGCCGATGTACTGGGACCCTGTTTAACACCCTGACTCACTAAAAGTGGGACTTTTCACCCTCTGCTCGGGTGCCTCAGGGGAAAAACCCCAGGATTCCCGAGCCCCTTCCCCACCCCACAAGGGAGCCTCTCTTGGCCATGTTCAG
>VZTA01023478.1:0-12450 GCA_013398855.1 Mohoua ochrocephala | reverse complement strand
AAAATGGTCTTTCTACAGGTAGTATTGAATAGACTTTAAAACATTATAACTATTCTATTACTTGCTGAACTGTGCATGGTACTAAAGTTGACAAATCTAATATCAAACAGTGGCTTGGTACATCATGAAAAACATGGGAGTTTTTTCAGAGTACTTCTGTAGTTAACCTTGAACTCGGGGCTATCGGCAAATGAGCAGGGACCTAAATGACCCTAGTTTATTGCTTTAAAGGCCATCTGAAAGTGAATGCAGGTGTAATTTTGTCCAGAGTTAGAAACATACTATGATTTTTTGGTTAAAAAACTATGCAATTATTAAGCCACTATTTTTAGTATTACTTACGAAAACATTGTGGCATCAGTGTTTATGAGAGAAGAAAGACAAAAGCTGTTTTTAATATATGAAAAGAAGAGTAAGACAAGCATTCCATGTTAGCTGCTTATTGAAACAGTTATCAGAGTAAACCTTGTTCTTTGAACCTGACTGTAGCTACTGCTCGCTGAAGATACCAGAATTTGTTGATATAATATGAGCACACACATCTATTGGTTTTGAATTTTAAGTTTCAAAGCTGTTTAAATTCTGGCAATTAAAAGCTTTGTCCTGGAAAGACTGACATAACAGACGCCATGTAAGGAATAGTTTCTTAAATAATCAAATAGTTTTCTTACCATTTTAGTTGTTTATGTTTTCAACAAAGTTTCTTTCAAGTTAAGTTTTGCACTTGCTCAGTTATTGGTAGTTATGCATAGGTCTAAACCAAAACCAAACCAGTCTGGTTCTTCCTTACGTGGTGTCCAACAGTACCTTCAGAGAAAGGGGAGAAGCAAACGATTGCCCTTTCCGAAGATACCATAAATCAGACATTTGTGGACCATGTTGCTTTTGAGAATATTGGTTTTGAGGTGAAATGTCTGTCTACGTGGATAAATGTTAAAATGGCTGTGACATATGACACATAAACATATATGTATTTTTTATTTTTGAATAGCTCAATGGTGATTCGGGATTTAACCTTGCGCAGTGCCGCTAGCTTTGGCTCTTTTCATCTGATCCGCTTGCTTTACGATGAATACATGTTTTACTTAGTAGAACATCGTGTTGCTCAGGCAACAGGAGAAACACCTATTGCAGTTATGGGAGAGGTAAGAGAATATGTAAGAGACTAGATTGATAGATTTAGCGATGATTTGGTGAAAGTGTTTTTGCCAATTTTTAAGCGTGTATGTAGAATGGTGGGACGTTCTGCAGTATAACAAGAGACTGAGTTACCAATATGTACCGTGGTTTCAAACTTGTTTCACTGGTTCATTGTAAGAGCACTAAAATCACATTGAGTTCTTAAAATCAATTATTTCTAAATTAACTTTCTCTTTTACAAATCTGCACACAGATTCATGTGCATAGTTTGAAAAATGTTGATCGACCTACTACCATTTTCCACTCTTTGAGACCTGAATATTTTATGTGAAAATAAAAGAGCATAGTAATAGGAAAACGTTACTTTTGTGGATCTGTTTACATGCGTTTGCACATGTAATTCCCACGCAAAAGGTACACCCTCTTTGACATTAGAAGGCTGGTTTACATGCAGAATTTTGGCTTGTACAGTAGTGTTCACATACCAGTGCAGACATACATAAAGGTTTGCAACACATTTGATTTTCATACCGTTGTTTCAAAAACTGTTGGTTTAAAAAGCAGATCTAGAGTCTCAATTCACAACAATCTTTTTATACTCAGCTATGACATCTGCAAGGCAAAGTCTCTCTTATCCCTCTTCAGTAGTTCATCTGACCTTTTCTTTTGAGTGAGACAGTAAGGAAAGCATGAATTGTTCCCAAAGAATTATGCTTCAAAGGTGCTGGAAAATGGATATATTTGAAAATACGCTAAATTGTTAATAGGATGGATTTGTTACATTTTTACACTTGCGAGTCACTCTATCATGTTCTGTGTTACCTATAAATTGCAGGTAATTTTGCTAGTTGATTTGGCATCAGTTGTCATTCTTCCCACAAGATATACTGATAGGCTTATTAAATATTATAAAGGGATGATACACTGAAATTGGAAAATGTCTCAGCTTTCTTTGTCAAATTATTTTATATCGTGTGTCATGACATGTTTCAAAAAAATTAAATAATGTTTCTACTTAGTAGAAAGACCCACCGTCAGTATACATCTCATATTTCTTGCCTTACATTTGCAGAAAGTACTACACAAGTATAGTTACTACATTCTTGTCGTCTCTGCAGACTTTATATGTTAGACATAAATGTAGCATAGGGTCTTCTAAATAGTCTATGACACCGAAGATGGAAATACTGGGAGGAAGTAAGTATTGCAAAACTTTGGGAGGTGAGGGGGAGAAGTTAAGTGCGTTAAATGCATGCCTTCCTATGTGTCTGTGTATTCAATGGCTGTGACTGAAATAAAACGAGGAAGATTACAGTGCAACAAGCACTGTAAGACAGTATAAACTGGTTGCAGCTGAGAAAAGCATTCTTATACTTCTCCCTTCTTCTTCTTCCACCCTTGGACCCAGGTATTGGCAAAATTCTTCTGGAAAAGACTGGTACCGTCATTTGTGGTTAGAAATGTATCTATCTAAACAATGTGCTCCTTTCATTTGATATCCATTGGTGGCATTTGACTCTTCCAAATTTCACACAAGAGAAATGGAGAAAGGAAAGGGAAGAAGGTTTCTAACTTAAATGCAGCTTCTTTTAAAAGGTCTAGATTTTGATGTAAATCCGTTATCAGGTTATAAATCCTTTCTCAGCAGTGCCTTTCGTTTACCTTACAGGTAGATTAGCAACACTGTATACCTTCATTTTTGTTCCAGCATAATTAAAATGGTGCCTGGGAAATTTTAAAAAGAGCTTTTTGTTAAAATATTGGCAGTTCAGAATGAATATCCATTATAATTTATGGCTTTATAAAACTCAGAAATAGCTCACTTCAGACAACAAAGGCCCCGATGCAGCAATCTTTAAAAAAGGTTGTACTTCGCCATTCTAATTTTTGAGGGTTTACTTAGTGATAATTGTCTTAATAAGCACAAGACTGAAATGGAATGGGAAATTGCTCTGCGATGGATGTGGCTGCAGCTAAGAGCATGCCTTTGAATGAATGCAACCATCAAACCAGTGGAGCACAGATTTCCTACATCATAGATATTCTAAATTCACATTTGCTTAAGACCGTGTCCATTTTTCTTAATGTTTATTTTGCAGTTTGGTGATTTAAATGCTATATCCCCTGGAAATATGGATAAAGGTAAGCATTTTAGTATCTCCAGAGTATAATTCTATGTAGAGCTCATGTGTCTCTGAGCAAAATAAATCCTTATGTTTTAAAAACAGTCAAACAGAATTTGGAGCTGTATCATCTTTTAAAGTGCATGTATATGTTGTATGGATAGACAGATATAATACAATAGCTATATATGTAATATCCCACATGTAGTAATGACTGGAATATTGTAGGTTTGTTTTAAAATAGGAATATTTTAAAGATGTTTATTATCGTCACAAAGAAATACTCCAATTTTTATGCAAATGTTGTATTATCTAATAGGACAGAGGAGGACAGAGGAGCTGTGTGAATAAAGACAAGAGTACGCTTATGGATGTTTAACTGTAGTGAATGTTTTGCTATGCCAAGAAGCAGAATTGTATGCAAGTAGTCAGGGAGAAATTAGTTGCTTATCATCTCTTCAGGCCATATTTTGACATGCATTCTTATACTGACTACTTGAGTGATTTGGGGCGATTTGACCTCAGAACACTCAACTAGCGAGTAACAAGAACGTTTGTCAAAATTTGGGGTCAAGTCACCACGCAACTCTCCTTGCCGCAGTTTCCTTACCTGTGACTAAAAGTACTCTTGTTCGACATGTTTAGGAAATGGGGCGTTTTCCAATAGGAAGTTAACATTGTTTGTTAGACCTTTTGAGATTGCAGTTGTTTTTTCCACATCAACGGTGTCTAGCTCAAGTGATCAAACCCGAGTCTGTTTATCTGTTTGAGATAATAGTTGACTTTTTGCCATTCAAATTTTAATTTTCAGTTTATGCTTTTATCAGATTGCTCCCTTGTGTTTCAACTGTTACTTGCAAAATAAAGAGCCTTGTGTTAGAAACTTTTCCCTTTGTGGTAGTTACACGTTGGTTTGTTTGTGCAGATGAGGGCAGCGAAGTTGAAAGTGAAATAGATGAAGAGCTGGATGAAAGTGGAGAACCGCAAGCCAAGAGGGAGAAAACTGAGCTGAACCAGGCATTCCAGGTGGGCTGCATGCAGCCAGTGCTTGAGAGTGGAGTACAGCAGAACCTCCTGAACCCCATCCATAATGAGCACATTGTTGCAACTACTCAGACTATCAGACAATGCAGTGCTACTGGAAATACATATACTGCAGTCTAATGTGAAACCTCCCCTGGCCTCCGACACACGCCCCATTGCATTAGCCATTTAGGTTTAACACGAAAAAAAGAAAAAAAAAAAAAGAGAGTAAGTCCGAAGGTTGACTGTTGTCAAATGTAACTGTTCTGATCATTATTTTGTTGGAGTTGTTCAATGGAATGGGTGTATGTATTTTGCCAGGTCTGTTTAAAAACAAAAAAAATTTTTGTAAGCGAAATCATTTTACATTGGCCGCTCCATATGAAGAGGTTTCTTTGTATCAAATGCAAGGAAGATTTTTGCAAAGTTTAATGTTAATGTTTTGTCCTCTTACAATAATTTAATTTTTTTCATAGTTTAAAAATATTTTAATGTTAATTATTAGTTATTATGCTGATTTCATATAGATAGGTTTTTAATTAGATGCACTTCTGTGAAATATCAAAAGAACTATTTTCTTTGATTTACACTGGAGGCATACTTATTTGACCGCAGATGTATCAAATTTGTTATAAAAGGTGCTTTTCATCGTACTACGAGAAGACACTATTTTGATAAAATTGTGAGTATTCAGGGGGATTTTTTTGTAATAATGCTGGAGGGTTGAGAAGATCTCCTAGTTTCTTTCTGTGAGGAAGAAGCTGTTTAAATGACAGAATTGTATCAGAATGTGGTAATCTGTATGGCATAAATGTACCTAATTATCTGAACATGATGTAAACAATGCAAGCTTCGTTTAAAATCAACAGTTTCAGATATTATTTGCATACCAGTTCCTCTGTTTTGAAGACTACTGATTCTATATGTGAGGCCACTGAACAGATGCTTTGGATTGTTCAGTGGCACCGTAGTTGTTAGAAACTGAAGCTAAAAAAGAAGTGACTTGATTATTGTTAATTTTAAGTGTATGTGCTACTTATGCTGAACTGGACATACAGGAAAACATTCCTTTTGGATGACTTTCTTCTATTCCAGGTCTTTTCCTACTAGTGGTTCAATCTGCTGCTCTTAGAAAAGATGATTTATAGAATGCAAGGAATGTAGCAACCTGCATCATTTTCCTTTCAAAAACATTTCCTTGTTGGTAAAGTGGATTTAAATTTTTACAAAAATTAGACAAGGCAGTGTAACTGGCACACCTCACTTGTACTTATTCCCAATTGTGTAGAATTTGAATAGGTGGCTAGATGGACCATTGCCATTTAAGAATGTACATCAGGGATCATTGTACCTCGGCTATTACATGGTGCCTTAAACAGAACTGAAGCTAAGACTTAGTACTTTTTGTTATTCTTAACTCTTAAATTAATTCAACAAGGTGTGCCTGTCATTTTCAAATTCCCTAAGAAGCAAGGACAGGTTACATAGCCTTCAAAAGAATAAAAGGATTTTTTTATTATTAAATGATTTTAATATCCCTCTCAGAATGACAATAGACCTATTTTTTCTCGTTTCTAGCTGGATTTCACTTTAATACAAATAAAATTTGCTTGGGAATTTGGAAAGCAAAACTAGCTTTAATACCAACTTCAAATGTCAAAATAGATTGACCATAGTCCCAAGCATGATTATATATTTTCTAAACCCTTGCCTACTTTTAATTTTAAAAACTAAAAAGAAATAAATGAGCAGGTACATAATGCAGTGCGTGTTTTCAATTTCTATATTTTGTGGTGTATCAGCCAGATATTACATTTTAATGGTTAAATAATATCAGTTTATAGAGACCATGTTAATTGACATTAAAGAACTCAAGTTTTTCTTCACAAACATTTCATTGTGCAGACACATGAATTTGCTACTCTAAAGTAGTGGAATTAAATAACAAAAAAAAACAAGCCAAAAAGTGAAGGAGAACACAAAAAGATCAACTTTACAGAAAAGACTGTGTAAAAAAAATTAGGATTGTATTATTCTGGTTTATCTCGTGTGTCTGAAAATGACTTTAAAGTCATGTATACCAAATGGGAGAAGAGCATGTAAAATGGAAGTGTATTTATAGCAAACAAGTGTGTTGCTAGAGTTTACATATGCTCCAAATACAGCTGCACATAAACTAAAATGTCCTAACATTATTGGTGCACAAAAATAAATTTTAATTCCTTTGCAGAATTGTGAACCCATCCAGCTCATTCTGTGTAGGCATAATTCCTACTAATGTCAGTAGATGGCTTTTGCCTCAGTAAAAAGTAAAAGTGAGGTTTATATTCATTATTTCTTAACTCATAAATGCACTGAATCTCATTATAGATTTTGTTGTCACATATATCTCTCAGTGTGTCCTGATTTTTCCTTAGAAATCAGCACATCTGTACCCTTCACCAAAAATGCTAAAACTAAGCTGTGATAAATATTTACTCCCCTTCATTGTGCATTATAAGATGTTTACAAGTAAAATAAAGTGAAATAATTCAACATTTTTTTCATTTTCAGCTTTTTTTTTTTTTAATACTGTAGTACTTGTTTTAAATTTTGTGTTGGTTTGTGTTTTCTTATTCTTATCCTTTCTTGGTTTAATGTTGAATTTGTTGTTGCTGAGAAAAGAGTACAATTGTAAAAGGTAAATCTAGAATTGCTAAATATGGTGGGACTTGAGTATCTTTCATTATTTAGCTCTCCACTCCACTCAGTTGTTAACGGTCACAAAGTGAAAAACGAAACGGAACAAAAATCCGAATACAAAAAATGGAACGTATTTCGTCGTTTCTAAAAGCAATGAATTGTCAAGACAAATTGGAGCTTTCGCAGGTTCGGAGAACTGACTGGAGTCTGTATTCTTACGCTTAAATTCTAAAGATTTTGCCGGATTTTTTTAGAACAAACTATCTTACTGTGTTGTAAGCTTACAGATTTGGGGGTCTTTTGTTTTGTTTTTACTGAAATTTTAATCAAACACTTAAGATAAAACATTTTGCACACTCTTGCTGTTTAATAGTTGGGTTTTAGTAACCACTGAAGTAGAGAGACGCGGATACCTCAGCGTGTATTCTGTAACGTGTAGCGTGCGGCTGCATTGCCACGCCAGCTCTGGAGTCTGTTGTCAATGCCATGGAGAGGTGTAGCGTGTGTCCACAGGGTAGACATGATGAGAGTTGACATGATTTGTGTGTTTTATCTAATCCTGAAATGGAATCCAGAGTAGTTATTTTAGAGGCATTTCCCCCATTAGCACAAAATAGCACAGTGAACAGTGTGGGGGAAGAGGTCTTGTTTGAACTACCTTTTCAAAGCACAGGGCCCAATTTTCAAAAGTTTTATATTTGTTAAAACGTTTTGTTACATTTTCATCTTTCTCGTGGTAAATCAGTTTTAAAACATCCTTTTTCTTTCTTTCCGTTTTTTTTCCTCTCGTACTGTAGCATGCTCTAAGCACCTTCATCTTTAAAAAGTTCCATAAGGATCTGGAAAATAGATGTTAAATTATTTGCCTATAAAATGGTGATGATTTACAGCATTACTGCCTTTAAGTTCAGAAAAAGAAGAAAATAATGTTTTGTCATTCAGGAATGCATAGGTCTATATACAAATTTAATTTAAAGCGAGGTATTTTTAAATATCCGAAACACTTTTTTTTTAAAATCTTGTTTTCCCTAGAAGAAATGATCTGATATCTTTGTCATTCTCACCAATTGACATCTGCACTGTTTAGAAAAAAAAATTCACGTTAGAGATGCACTGCACTCCAATTTAATTCAGAGTGCTTTTACAAAACAAAACCAACCACTGAGAGCCATAACCGTGCTGACAAAAACCCCAGGTTTATTACTAATACAAGTAATACAACGATAGTTTCGGAGTTTAAAATACAGATTTGAGAGAGCAAGACGAATTTCTGAAAATTGGGCCCTTGTCACACTAACAGGACATGCTCTTTGTATACGGTTTAGAGCAAATTGAGACATGGAATTCTAGTATCTCTGCTAATTTGTTTGGTGATTTAACACTGACAATAAAAACTGGAATAGAAGCATAAACACACAGTGCTTAGTTCTAGTATTAGGAAATTAATTTGATATAATGCCTTGCATTAACCCTTTGAGCATTGTAAGTAACACGATGGGAACAAAGATTTTTAGATAATTTAACCAGTCCACTGAGCATATACTTTGAAATAGCTTATAGTGTTGTAAATCTTTTTTTTTTGTAATCATGTCTAAAGTAAATACTTGCATACTATATGGGGATGTTTTTTTATTAACGGGGGGCTCAGTAGATGCAGGCAAAATATTCATTGCCATTGATACGTACTGTGCGGTAGAAAACAGTACTTTGGCTCCCCTGGTTTTCATAACTGCATATATATACAAAGAAAATCAAACATGGTTCTACAGATAGGAAGTTGTCTACTTTAAGATGCCTTTAGAAGATAAAGGTTTTAGAAAATATATTCAGCTATTTTGAAAATCTCCTGAGATAGATTAGTATTGGAATACTCTGGTACTGTAAAAGAGAAATCTTTAGGATTAAAAGAAGGTTTAGTAATAATAAATTTTGCAGAATATTTGATGTGTTTGCATTGAAATTTTTGGCAGTGTTTGTGAGAAACAGGAACAAAAAGTGCACAATTATGTTGATATTCCTTTTAAAACTCAGTCACTGCAATAATGACTAGCTAGAAGATGAAGGTATTTTATTAAATTTCACATACAAGGGTACAGTTTGGATGGCCCTTACTGAATGTCAGAATTTTAAAAGCAACCTAGAAATTGCACAAGCAAGTATTTTTAAAAGCCCCTTTGTTCTTACAATTACTGCTTACAGGAACAAGGGAACAAGTGTAGCAGCAAGTAAAGATTTTTGTAACTTAGAGATACTGATGCCACCTTACTAAGTGAGAATACAGTACATTTTCTACTGGTTTCTTGCAATATCAGTCAGCAAACACTAAAGCAGCTGTACTTATTTAAGTCTAGCTGAGGGCAAAGAAAAAGGGTATCATTTAAAGTTATTTAAGGGAATTACGTCAGTAGTATAGTGCAAGTTGTAAACGTTTTTAGTCAGTTAATGCAAATTAATGCATAATTAATTAACATAAATGCAATACTCAAAGGGTTTTAATTTAACAACTTTTTTTATTCATAATTTACTGTAAATGCTTCTGAGTTTGCATGCCTTGATCATTGCTGCTAGTGATTTTATGTGCCAGTAGACCTGAGTTTAATTTACCAGTTTAACTAAGAAATAGTGAAAGCCACTTACAAAGTGACTGCCTAGTGTTTGTTTGAAGTAAAATATGCCTTAGTTTGAAAACGATCATTTTAACTCCTGTTTTATTCCGATTTTTTTCTCCTTCTCCTGTTGAAAAAAAAAATAAATTGGCATTTTGGGATTGGAAGCCCTGAGTAGTTAAATATTTGGTAAGAATTGTTCTTGGAGATTGCTCATTAAGGCTGAAATTCACCGCAGAAAACAAGGCCCAGACAAAGCCTGTGGGCATCAAATGAGCCTCACTCAACACTAATTCAGGAAGATGTTCTTTTGTATGTTCCTAAGCACTTTCTTGGTTATGGTGCAAACATCTTACAGGAATTTTCAGTTCTAGATTAATTTCACTCTGAAATAATAAATGTCTTTTTAGGAGGAATTTAGACTTCAGAGGAACAACCTCGAATGGATTGGTTTTTAACAGGAACTCAGTTCAATTCTTCTTGACTCACTGATACCAGCAAAAGCTTTTTACACAAAGAATATTTCATGGGTTCCCCAAGTAAAGTTTCCTTCCATACAATATTCAAGTGACTGCCTTGTATTTAAACACTGAACGCCCATCTTAAGAGTAACCCAGTTAAGCAATTTCAAGTACGTTGGGAAAATATCACTTTGTACCAAAGCAAGTTGCCCATCTCCACTCATACCCACTGAAAAATTTGGATTTACAGTTAATAACCAATGAGGCTGTTAAAGAAACTTCGAGTGCCTTTCAAAAACTTGGAAAATTGTGCCTGAGGTGGTAAACTTTAATTAGGTTAATTCTAGAGCTACCAATCAGTAATTTTATCATCACTCAGGGCTTTCTTACCTTCTAGGAAACTTCCTTTGTTGCATTTATTTTATACTCTGTTTTTTTTAAGTGCCATCATTTAAATTTCACTTAGTAAGTGGCAGATTACATTATCCAGTCCCACAGCACAGAAACATCCTAACACTAGGACATATTCAAACTCTTATTTTCCAGTTGACTGAATATATTATGTAAATGAGGTAAGCAACTTTTTGTAGATTGTATGTGTGAGATAATGTAATGTTCTTTTCCAGTTTTTGGGCTACAGTTGAATATACTTTTTAATTATTTAAAGAAGACATCTTTACAGAATAACGTGATGGTTTTTTTTGTATAATGTATTTGATTTTGTAAATACGTATTTCCTGATGTGATTTTTGTGACAAATGCTAAATCTTTTAGTATATAATGTCCTCTCAAAACTGGCAGGAGCTAAATAATAGTTTGTTGGCAATTTGTATTGTGTACTGTACAATAACTGGGGACCTTTTATAATTATAAAAATATATATTAACTTTTAGTGTGTTGTATAAAAAAATGACTGGAACATACTAAAGACAGTAGGATTTTTCTGAATATTTCAGACTTGAACTCAGGCTAGCTTTCTTGTGTTTTTCAAAACAAAATTGTGTCTTGTCTTTTAAAATCAATAAATTTGTTTTCTTGTTACAAACATATCTGAATTGCTTCAGTTTTTATACAGCTAGCTATTTTGGACTGTGGTACTTGATGGTTTTGAGAAAAAAGTTACTGCACTTACGCCTATGAAATAAGACCGCATTTTTTTATTTGGCAACAACAGAACTAAGTAACAAGTGTATCTCAGATGGCAAAAAACCCCAGGTATTTTGCATCACAGAACTGCTGGGGTTGGAAGGGACCTCTGGAGATCGTCTGGGCCAGCCCACCCTGCCAAGGCAGGGTCACCTGAGAAGTGTCAGTTCAACCGAGATTTGCTGTCATATTCCCAGTAAACAGAGACTGCAATGCACTTATTCATTTCAGTGTTAACAGCGATTTCCCATTACAGACACAGGCAGTTAGCAGCCAACAGTGAGGGGGCAGGCAGACTTTGGCCTCCAGGAGTTAGTGGTGTCAGTTTGGCACCAGCAGAACCTACTTCTGCAATTCTTGCTCTAAATGTTCTGCAATACGCCAATGTGTTAGATGTTTTGATAATTTCACAAAACACAGTTGAAGGCCTAATCTTACCAGTTCATGCATTCTATGGGTCTCTAGTAGGTGCTGCGGGCACAGCGTACGTTTCGTATTATGTTTCAAATAAAGAAAGGCTGAATTTTATTTCAGTGGGGGAGGACCCACCAAGTAATAGATGCTAGAACATCAAAATAACTACTGAATACCAGGATTAAAACAGGTATCTCACACAAAACTGTGGTAAAGGTAGAAGAGTCGCGTCCTAAAGCTTACTCTTCTCAGGATGTTCAGCTGTAAATTATGGTCCACTCGTTGCCTATTGCTTAATTTCACATAAAGACCAAGAGCTTAGTACAGTACAGTATCGGTCCCTGCATGGCATCTTACCAAACAAGACTACAACTACACCAGTGACCAGTTGCAACTAAAGAGTCATGGAATTCTCAAGGTTGGAAAAGACCTTCAAGATCACCCAGTCCCAAGTGTCCACTCAGCACTACCCCTTGTCACCCCTGAACCACCAAACCACATCCAGATGCCTCTTAAACAGGGACAGTGACTCCACCACCTCTGTGGGCAAACTGTTCCCACCTCTGACCACCCTAACTGTGAAAAAAGTTCTTCCAGTGTCTGAATCTCCCCTGACTCAGCTTAAGGTCACTTCCTCTCCTCCTCTCACTTCAGGCACAGCAGGAGAGATCAACCCTCACCTCACTGCAGCCTCCTTTCAGGCAGTTGCAGAGAGAGCAGTGAGGTGCATCCCTGGCCTCCTCAAGACTAAACAAACCCAGATCTCACAAGTGTCACTTGTATGACATGTTCTACAGTTTTCACAAGCTGTGTTGCCCTTCTCTGGTGGACACACTTCAGCACCTCAACGTCCTT